>JALMGA010000002.1:90781300-91166300 GCA_023333525.1 Aspidoscelis tigris stejnegeri
AGCCAAACTGTCTGAACGTCTAAACCAAGACTGCATGGCTCATGACTGATTCTAGATATATTTATATTATTATTATTTGTCAGAACAAAAGAGTTTTCTGGCTTGAACTATCAGGTTAAGCTGCAATTAAGAGAGGCCGATATTTGAACAGATTGATGCTGTTTAGAAAGCAAAATCCCACACACATACATTTTTCAGATTTTCTATAGTGAAAAAAGTTTGTTTAGTTTGTAGTTGTATCATGTTGCATACAGAATAATTGAAACTGAAGTGTAGGTGGTAAGACAAGCCATCTCTTTTAATGGCATGGGTGATTTTTATCCATATTTGCATCAAAGGGTGTACTGTGAAAGTTAACACTTATAGCCTGAACTGTTGGGCGATTTGGTTTAAGGCACTTAACACTTTAGGCGACCATGTATGTTTACTTTATGTCCCTGCCTGTTATCTGCTGTGTCAGCAGCAGCTAGATTCTGAATTGTTTTATCTTTTTGTCTTTCCTAAACAAAGAAGAATAATTGTTTCTGGTCCATGCGCCCAATGTCTGTGACCCTTCCTAATTTTCCAGAATGAAGGAATATCTTGTGGTTAGAAAGGCTCAATGGTCGCATTTTTTGTTTTGATATATTTTGCCTGCTACTGGATAATGAACGTAGATTTTTTTTAAAGCTTTATTATTCTATTGAGTATTACATTCAGTTTTTATCGCCATTGTCCAATCATACATTACATACGATATTTATAGTCTTGATAGCATGTTTATTGAGTGATAAATATGGGAAGTATTTGAGTAAGCAGGTTTTTCAGGAAATAATACAGTCAAAATGAGAAAGCAATCAAACAGACTAGGAGTGGGCTTTTGGTTTTGATAGAACCATATTGCTGAAACATATAGACTGCTTCAATCTGGCCTTATGTCTAAAACACCAAGGCCGCGTCTTCACGGCATGCGTTATTTCGGTTTAAAGAATTCGAAATAAAACGGAACAAAGCTGTCCACACGACTTGCAAGTTGATCCGGTTCCGAGAGCATTCTGACTGCAGCCTTAACGCGGAATCAATCCTGGGAGTCCAGACGGCAGCCCTGTCCTCCCGCCATTGCCCACCCCCTCTCTTGTGATTGGTGTTCCGTCCCAGGATCCCACCCTCCCTTCCCTTTGCGTCATCCATGCTCCGCCGGGGATTCCCTGTCCGATCCGGCCCGTTCTCTCCCCTCCCCCTTCCTAGCAGCAGCAACCATCCATCCATCCTGGCGCTCCTTGTTGCCCGCCGCCGCCGCCCGGAGCGCGCTCGCAGCACCCGCCACTCCATCCATCCATCCATCCATCCAGGAGCCCCCTTCGCCCTCCCCGCAGTGGGCACGCTGAGCCCGCCTGCCCTCTCGCCTGCCCCTCGGCTCTCCTCCTCTTCCAGCCTCGCGCCGAGGGAAGAGCAGCCGGCGGCGGAGGCGGCAGCGGTGGCATCCATCCATCCATCCATCCATCCATCCAGGAGCCCCCTTCGCCCTCCCCGCAGTGGGCACGCTGAGCCCTCCTGCCCTCTCGCCCGCCCCTCGGCTCTCCTCCTCTTCCAGCCTCGCACCGAGGGAAGAGCAGCCAGCGGCGGAGGCGGCAACGGTGGCATCCATCCATCCATCCAGGTGCTGCGGCGCTGGCGGCTTCGCCCTGGGGCTCCGCCGGCGCTTTTCCCCGCTTTGCCACCACTTTGCCCCGCAGAGCTGCGGCCGCCGCTGGCTGGAAGAGGAGGAGAGCCAAGGGGTGGACAAGAGGGCGGGCGGGCTCAGCGTGCCCACCGCCGGGAGGGTGAAGGGGGCTCCTCGCTCGCTCTTCCCCCCGTGGCCGGGAGGGAACTCGGAGAGCGGGGAGAGTGGGCAGGGAAAGTTCCCTGCCTGGGGACTTTCCTTTTGAAAGTTCAAAAGTTCAGAACTGCGCAAAAGTGAAACTGTTATTTATCGACATTGTTACAGTGTATCTTTGGAGGTAGTGGCTGGATTCTTTCAATGCAATCACTCTTTGAAGGGAATCCTAAACATGACGTGCCTACAATACGGAGAGCCCATTGGTTACAGTGCGATTGGGGGCAGGACAGCCTTAACACGGAATCTCATCCCGGAACGATACTGTCCACACAGTAAAAAATTAAACACGTATCAAGGGCATGTTCCGGAGTGAGACCTGTTGAGATCAGGATTTATTTCAAATCGGGATAACATCGTTTAACACGGAAATACCGTATTAAGCCGAAGTGCCGTCTAAACTGCCCGAACTCAAAACGTTTTGAATTCGAGATAACGACGTCGTGGGGATGCGGCCCAAAACTGAGCTCTTTCAGAAGAACAAAAGGAGCAGAACCTTCCTTGTTCTCCTCTATGTCACAGGAACTTTTGAAACATTGGTCCATGATCTTTTCCTCCTTCCAGAATTGCTGAAGGAGTAGAAGAGGTTGTTCTTATGCAGATGTTTCTAGCAATTAACCATGCAGACAGCTGCTTAATATCACATCAGTTAATCTGTGGTTTCCCATCAGGATCTTTGTTCTCTCAGATGCTCTTTAGCATCCATGTGATAACAATGTCACTGGGTGGTTTGGAACAAGATAACAAGCAGCTATTGCTCTCTCAGACATCTGAATGAGGAGAGGTGGTTCACAAATTAGCTGGGCCATAGCCTGGAGGCAATGTTGAGCTGGCTCTGGGCCAGCAAACAGTACGTTAATCCAGATGAGACTGAGATTTTGAAGCCTGAGAGATGGAGAGATGACATGTTCTGGCAGTGTTGTAGTCTCTAGAAAGAACAGGTACATAACTACGTGGTACTCTGTAATCCAGTAATAGTACCTGACGCCTATGAGACCTTGGAAACCATGAACTGCTATTACCAGTCTCCTCTAGTTTGCAAGTTAAAATTCCTCCTAGACAAACATAGGTTGGCGATTGTAATCCATGCTGTGATCAGGAGTAGCCCAGGAGCTGGTGGTCAGCAATATAGGAGACGAGCAGTGATTAATGTCTGTAGGGTATCACATGTCAAACTTTTATCCAGTTCAGAACTAAGCCACATCACTTCAAAGAGCAATTTTTGGTCTGTCAGATATAAAAGATGCATAACACACTAGCACCCAATCCTTCCAGGGCACTGTCAGCCACTACTACATCTGTGCTCTATTTATAGTTCATTTGGAAGCTCAAAGGATGCTCATGGCTGGGTGCATGTGATTTCAGCCCTATAGGATGTATGCAGTTGCTAAGTCTAGTTCTTGATGATTGCAATTACATATAAAAGCCTTAGACAACTTGGTTCCCAAATATGTGAGGGGGTCACTTAATTCTGCGTAGACCTCTTCTCATGCCCAGGACTGCTGAGGTCAATTAAAACTGTCACCATATGACAGTCTGCATGCTGCAGCACATGACAACAGTCCTTTCCCCTTGGGAGTCCTCAGGTTGTGGAAAGCTTTTCTTTTTGAGATGTGTCACATGCTTTCATTGTTGTGGGAGGGTTATGTTATGTGCTCAAGATAAGCTCATTATTAAAGCTTTGCAGATTGCTGAGGGCAATTAATCTTATCCCCTTCTCGCAGGCTGACTGTGATTTTCATTATGATTTTAAGTGGGATGTTCTTAGCTTTTTAAATATATATATGTATATAAAGGTAATTAATAAATAGGTGATCATGATCATGATGATAGCATTGGTGATTCCATTATGAATAACAGTTCTCATAAAAACAACAGGACCTTCCATGGTTGTTGATACAATCCTAAAGAATCTCAGGAACTCTTTGGAAGATGTCAGGATAGATGAAATAACAATTCTACTGCTGCAAAAGAAACATGGCTTGGATCATCTCATAGTCTTGAAGAGACCTCATTGATTCTTAAGTCCTTCTTTAACATGGAGATTGACAGTGACTAACAGTGAGGTCCTTCCTTACACAATGATGGACTGTGCAACCAACCCAATAACACTTCTAGTTTTGTTTGTTTTCTTTCAATGTAAACTCATCCTTTGTTTAACTCTGTGGTTTGAGTCCAGAAAACACTGTGTAGTATAAAACTGTGTAATTACAGTACTATGAATGGAAAGCAGGATGTTAAGGGGACCATGAAGACCTAGTCTACCAATGTACTATGGTCTGTGGCAGCATAGTAATGAAACCCAGGCAAGAAGTGTCAATCAGTGCAATGACGTGGAGGTAGTCAGATAATCAGTATGTCAGGGGCCCTATAGATGGAAGGCCTAATTTGCCAATGTAAGTCAGTGGAGCCTCAGAGGCCAAATTATATTACTGAAAAATTGTAGGATTACGTTATTAAACAAATTCCATTGTACCAACTGCCTGTGCCTTAAGATCTGGAAGGGAGGTCCTCCTGGTTGTCCTGCCACCCTCAGTAGTAAAAGAGATGGACACCCAGGAGAGGGCCTTCTCAGTAATGGTTCCTGGGCTATGGAAGAGTCTCACCCTTGAGGTATGTCACACTTCTTTGCTGTTATATGTTTAGGAAGACAGTGAAGACTGACATCTGCCCTGGCCTTTGGTTAAATGAAAATATACTGTCTCTTCCCACTTTACAGACACTAGACGTTTTCTCACGGGGCTGAACGGTACGCGTGGGAGACAGCTGCGGACACGGCATACGCATTGCCCGAGCGGGGCTTGCGCTCCGACGTGTCCGCAGCTCTTTCTCGCATTCGAAATGTAGAGCACTTTAAAGTGCTCTACATGCGTTCGAACGCGGACGAGCCGCCCGCAGGCGTTCGGGAGGAGAAGCATTCGCGCCTGCTTCTGTCTCCCTAACAGCTGCGGGCTCGCCTCCGACGCCGGCGCGGCTTCGACAATCAGCTGTTTGACAATCAGCTGATTGCCGATCTGCCTCCGCGGCTGTCTCCGCGCCCCTGGCCGGCCTTTGCCGGCTAAGACAGCTCACGATGCTTTGAGCATTCGCACACAGACGCGCCGGAACGCGTTTACACGCTTTCCGGCGCGTCTGTGTGTGAAAGGTGAAAGCGCCGGGAGCTGTCTTAATCTTCCCGTCCTACTCCCGTTCCAAATGGAACGGGAGTAATGCGAAAACGTCTACTATTGTTGTTGTTGTTTAATATATGCCTGACTTTAAATGTTGTTACCAGCCCTGAGACCTTCAGGTATAGGGCAGCATACAAATACAAACAAACATACAAAGGATGATCATATATGTCTCTTGAAGGGTGGGGAAAGCTGTAAATATAGATACTAAATAAGTTCCTCTCTATATCTTACAGAAGTATTTTTCTACCATAGCTTTTGACTATTCAGTTGTCAATGTAAAGCTAGGGAGTCAGCAGTGAGCAGGAACCTGTCCATTTGAGGTTTTGCTTATACATATCTCTTTCATGTAATCATTCAAAGTTTCCAATTTATGTATGAATATTTCCTGCTTTATGTACCACATTGCATACATGGAATTTGATTGGAATCTATCAATAACTGTCTGGGCACGTCTGCATGCTCAAAATAATCTAAAAGGATTCCATGTCCGCCTCGGGAGCGTCCGCATGCAAGCCCCTAATTCACGCTGCATCTGAGTCAATATGTGTTTTAAAAAACCCCACTTAACAAGTGTACTGCATTCAAAATAATGGGCTAACACATATTGTCACGGGGGTCATGGGGACGCCTCTGGGTTACTTGGGGCAGAGCTTGGCAGCCGCAGTATTAGCAGGCGGGGTTTTCGACTGTGCTCCATGTTCCTGCCATGCGTGCTGCGATCAGCAGCCGCTTGGGGTTTTTTTCACATGAATTGAAGGAAGAAGATGAGCTGTCACGTGAAGCGGATGAGCAGATGTGCGCACATTTGCTTGACAGCTCATCTCCTTCAGCGCAAACTTGTTGCCTTCTCAGCAGTGTGAATGGAGGTAACCTTACCGGCTGAGTGAGCGGCCAAGCAATGTTATTTTCCTCCTTGTCCATGGCCGGCAGGGGAGGAGGGGATGAAAGGGAAAATAACCTCGCTCGCTCACTCTGCCGATGGGCGGATGAGGGAATACTGCAATGCTCCTCTCGCCGCCATCACCACTGCTGCTGTTCCTGCCATTCCATGGGGACAGGCAGTTACAGTTTGGATCCATGTTGCCCCAAACCACATGGGGATGCTTTATTCCATGTTACAATGCAGATTTTTATCACACGTATCCAAATCGCATCAGCTGGCTTGCATGCGGATACGACCTTTTTCTATCTATAAAGTTATCTTTTAATGTTGTATTACTGTATTCTGATTTTTTTTAAAGACAATAGACAATACAAGATTGTTCTGCCTGTCAGAGTTGCTCCTGATCTAGTCAGGTTTCTTTGTAGCTAAGAGTTCTATCCTATGCTGAAAAGTAAGATGCTTATTCCAACATAGGACTGAGTCTGATTACAGCCTAAATTAAGCTGAAAGCAGGAAGTTGTTAAGCATAAGCATACTTGTTAAGCATAAGCATACTTGACTGGACCAGAACAGACACATTTTTAAGAAACTTCTTTTTTTTTTTTACTTATGTCTCTTAGGTAGAATATGGTAAACAGTTACATGGATATATGTGTATCATCAGAGGGAGGGAAATGCAAGCTCATTGTTGTACAGTGTGTGAAATGCAGTTATGTACATTCACTAGATTCTACTGCACATATCTGACCCCCATAAAGGATATCATGAGCTTTTATAAAGGCCACAGAAGGGTTGGCGAACAGTGGTGAGCATAGATGTAGCCACTCCTCCTGCTGATGGACCCAACAGAGGGGGGATAAAGAGAAGAAAATCCATCCTTTTTTTTAAATGAGTTTTTCTAAAAAGGTTTTTCACAATGAAATGTTCATAGCCAATATGTGCACATTTGTCTTTCTTGGTAAGAACTTCTTAAACTAATCAATTATTTGTTCTTTAGATTAATCCTGCCCTATGAAAGATATATTAAAGGAGAAGAAGATAAGCCGCTGCCTCCTGTAAAACCTCGAAAACAAGACAGTGTCTCCCAGGAGGTAGAATGTAAAATAAAATTGTCTGGAACAAAACGTATCAGAAATGAAAATCCAAAGAGCAAGAAAGAAAAAGACAATGCACAGAAACCACAGGATAAACCTGAGGTGGGTTTCATTTTTATTCCCCTTATCTCCTCTTAATTTAACTAGTTTTTAAAAGTGCTTCTACAGTCATGTGATACCCAGAAACCTATTTCATGCACTACATTCTTTAAAAAGAACTGCCTTTTTTGGGATCTCCTCTGGCTCTCTTTTGCAAATAATGAAGCTGTAAGTGCCTTTCTACACTTACCTTAGATCCCAAAGAGCTGCAAAGTCCTTTTCAGAGCCTCCTTTGCCAGGACTGGAGGGACCCCACCTACCACTGGCATGCCCCATTTGCATGAAATGGAGTGTAATCCAGATCAGGAGGCTTCTGACCTGGATTACCAGTTGACCAGTACAGATCACAGAAGTATGCAGATGGCACACCTTCATTTTCTGGACTACAGTGGGACCCATTTCAGCAGTGCACCAAAATGTGCCACCAAAATAGATTTCCTGGGGGTTCCGAGGCTAGAAACATTTGTTCCTAATCATCAGAGGCTGACCATGAAGTTCACAGGAGCTGGTCTGGATCAGTGTCGTCTTGCAGATGCTGCAATTCCAGACTACAACTTGTCATGGTCCATACCAGAAAGCCTTTCTGATCCAGACCTACTGGTTTGGCTCCTGGCAAGGTTAAGTGTGGAAAGGTCTTCTGTGTCTATATGGCTATAGGAATGCATATACAGTAAGTGGTTTCAAAGTTCAGTATACATAAATTAATATGCATCATTATAACGGTAAGAGTATTCACTGGTTGGAATAACAGAAGGACCACAGTGGTGGATGGATTAGAAGTACAAAATGGGTGAGTGGCACAATTTGAAGCCTGGATTCATCTACACAACCTGGTTACTAAAATAATGCACAGCAGTAAACGGGTTTGCCACTTCTCCAGACCAATAGTTCTGATAAAGAGCATTTAAAAAGGGAAGAATTTTGTTCCCACAAGACATGATGTTGACTACAGCTTGAATGGTTTAAGATGAAAAGGTTTGGACCAAAACAAATAGTGATCAAAACTTGGTTGAATTTGAAATGGGCACCAGAGTGCATTGCTTTATCTATAAATCTTGACATATTGTAAATCTCTTCCCCAAGAACTCAAGGAAGACTTACACTGAAGATCACTTCCACTGGCAATCCTTCTTTTCCCTGCCATCTTAGATATGGGGAGCTTCATGAGACCCATGCTTAGGAGACCACATTAGATCCTTGTTCTCCCTTTCCAAGCTAGCTGCTTAACCTATCACCTCATACTGACAAAGTTTGTCCTATGAATTTACCTCCCCTCTCTGCAGCAGTAGGATATTTCATCCTTGAACCTTTCTGCACTGACCAATATACTAGTTCAGCAGGAGGCCTAGACCCCTTCTAGGCCTTTCATTTGAACTTTGGACTAGAACATGACCCCAGTCCCCTGCTGGACCACTTTACCTGCTTTGGATGGAGCATGATCCAGTATGGTAGAAGGCCAAAATGGCCACCTAGATCAGGATACTGGTAGACCTGTTTAAACAATCACCAGTGGTCCAAGAGTCTCTTCAATGAAACAGGAGGGGAACATTCCTCCATCTTTAGGTTCAACAAAAAGAACTATTATGGTGGCACACCAAATTGCACTGTAGTTGCACTAGGACTCAGAGGTCTCAAGCCTTTGTTTATGGTCATTAGGGCTCTTGTATAATCCTCAGAGCAGTGTGGGGTCCGTCCTGGAACTGGCCATCTAAGTCCAGATGGCTGTGTTCTGGGACAGTAGATCTGCTACAGCAGAGACCATGTCTTATTTCTCCTCTATTTTAACTGATCTTTATTATGCTGTTTTATCTGCTTATTGTCCATTGCCTTGAGACTTCAGTGAAGGGCAGTATAAAGATCAATCAAAATCATATCAGATCAGTCAAATTCATGGAAGTCAAGGTAGTTGAAGGCAATATGTTTCTGAAGGTCAGCTGCTGGAAGAATGCAGCAGAGCAAGCTATGTGCTCTTGTCCTTCTGGTGGGCTTCCTTGTGCAGGTGATGACACATGGGTCTGATCCAGTGCGGCACTTTTAATATTTAAACTGATCGGTAAGCTTACTAAACAAAGAACATGAAGGGTAGAAGGTCACCATGTCAGAACTGGTGTGTGGTGTATAGATGAGATTACCAATGAGAGAGAGTGTGTGTGTTAGCAAAGAAGGCACTTTTGTTGAGGGTAGATGAGATAAAAATGCCTGGCTCAGCAATATACAAGCATGCATACAACCACACAGAGTCACAATTATCACAGTCTTACAGTGAGTTCTACAGAGCTGTTTCCTGCCTCTTCTCTTCTTAATTTAATTGTAAACCAAGAAATGTTTTGGGAAGACACAATCTTGATTAAAATGTACATGAAAGATGACATGTAGATCTTCTTAAGCAACTGCATGATTGCAACAGAAATTGCCCAAAAGCAAGGAAATTCAAAGCCGAGACTAGCATTCCATTCCTCATTCATTCCTTTGTGCTTTGTTATTTATTTCAGGAGGTTTGGATCAGCGAGTTATGTTACATACCACATGTGCTGCAATAGCAGCTAAGCACAACGTAACAAGCTAACAATGGAGTGTCAATCTAAACTTTGAACTTCCTTGCTTTTGTTGCTTGGTATCTCAAATTTCCTGTGTCTTAAACTGCAGTTATTTTTTTATAGGAGTCACAGGTCAAATTCTTCCATGGAAAACAGAAAGTGCATAACACAAAATGCAATTATGTAGCCTCCCTGCAACAGTTACATATTAGTGGAGTCTTTTCTCCAGTATGAATGTGGTGTGGATATTCTTACAGACCAGATTCTTACATATGAACTTTAGCTTTTCCCTGGCCTTTGGCTAAGGAAATAGTTCCCCTCCCCAGTTTCAGGCCCCATCATTGTTTATAGTGTGTTCATTTTACGTCTTGTTTTTCATTGCAGTAACTCATCCTGAGACCTTCAGGTACAGGGTGGGATAAAAATGCAAATAAATTAGTTAATTAAAATTTACCAAATCTTCTAATTCATGAAATTCCTAATTGAAAAAAAAATATAATTTCCGATGTGTCTTTACAGATTGCAAATTGAATTTCCAAGTCAAGACTTGGCTTGCTTTTTTTTTTAATGCAAATCACCTTGAAGCTTTAGAAAGGGTTGTATAGAAATCTTTTTAATTAATCCAGGTAGGAAAATATTGCAAAACATTACTTAAATGCAATATTTGGGATTTTGAGTGGGAGACCGCCTTGCCAGAAATCAAAATGAGTCAATAAATACAAAAATAATTGCTGACTGGAGTTAGGGAAGATTATAATGGATACCAAATTATTCTTGTAGGTTATAAGGCTGTTTCTCTATTTAACACTTGTGGTCTGGTCTAAATGGTCCAGTACACAAAATCCATTCTAAGGTGGGACAGATCACTCCAGGGCTGGAACAAGGCTGTCTGCATTGAGACACCTCTGCTTCCACCAGCTTTGGAACTAGAACAGGGAGACGCTGAAAGCTCTGAAGACCAGGAACAAAGGTTTCTGGCCTTCAGAGTTTCTGGAGGATCTGTTTCAGTGGCACACCTTAGGCCAGCACCTCAGTGGCACACCTTACTGCACCACAGAGGCCAGCACCTCCATGGTCCAGTGTACCACCACCTGGTATCTGGTAGACTTCAAAAGAAGAGGTCTACCATTAAACAGGTCCAATTTGCACTATATCCTATACAGTTAGAATATAATAGGAAGGAGAGGAGCCTTTCTGGTCTGCTCTAAGGTATGGGCAAAAGTGCAAAAAATGGCCAAAGATATATCTATACCAATTTTGAATTCTTCAGTTCCTGGTATTTTATTAGGTAATAAATTGTATTTCTTTTCTGAAGAAGCAATCCAGCAAAAGCAGCATCAAGTGAAACTCAACCTTCCATTGCAACAATTTAACAACAGTTTTCCTTTACCTTCTTCCAGGATATTTTAAAATACTCTCTCAGGTTCACAGCAGATAGTTCCCCAGGAAGTTTCCTGGCCCATCCCAGCTGTGCTTAGCTTCCAAGATCAGACAGGATTGGCAAGGTGAAGCCTAAATACAGGGCAAAATTAAGACCGCATCTTTGGTGGCTCTTGTTAAAGTGCTCAATGCTGCTGCATCTCCACTTCTGGTGGCAGCAAATACCTTGCTGTGACCGGTCAGCCCTGTTTCTGGGTGCAGTTGCCACTGGAGGTGCCATTTTTGCAACATGATTGGCTGCTGGAAATGATGCCTTCGCACTTACAAATGAACATGGGGAGGCGTGTTTTTTGGCAGCGGATTGTTGCATCTCCTCCATGCCACCTGCAAACCAGATGCCTCAATGGGTAAGGGGATACCTGGCCATAGTTACAAGAAACTAAATCCTATGGTAGTTGATGAATCTAGTGACAAGTAAAATTCTACTTGCTCTTTTCAAATGGACTTAATTGCAGATTGTATCTGACACCTCTTGCACACCCAGATCCTCTGGTTTAAGCTACCTATTAAACTGGGAGTATTTTAACTTGTGGCCCTCTCGGAGTTGGTGAAATGTACTCACTGTCACCTACCCAGAATGAGCAGTGGGGAGAAACAGCACAAGCTGTAATCCAATAACATTCAGGGGGGCATAGGTTAACCACTGTAATAATATGCAGAAATTTAAGCACAGGAGAGACATTCCATACAGAGTGGAAAATCTGATTATGCAAGTGGTGCAGAGGGTGCCTTTACTATTTAGATGTAGTCAGTAAAGCTGCTTTTTCACTTATAGAAATCAAAAGAAAGGGGTGCTTTGTAGGGTTTCTACCTGGTCAGTTATAAAGCATTCCCACTAGTAATTCTGCCACACAACAGTTTGTTTTTCATCTCTGCTGGGGGCTTTTCTTGTTTTGCAGTCAGTGGGTGATCTTCTCTAGCTTAATTTGCATTTTAATTCATTATTAATTTATTGATTTCTTGGTTTTATCTTGCATCCTTCTCAGGGACCCTTGAGTAAACCGGTCAAGTCCTATGATAGTGCTGCTCAAATACACTTTGGAGAAAGCGTTTCCTGAGACTTGTGGGCTCTTAGGTGTGGCTGCATCCAGACATCGCTTATAGGGATGGGCGAAAAATGTTTGTTGCCTTTGCAATTTGTACAGATTAGTTTGAATGTAAATTTTGATTTGAATGCAAATTTTTGAACATTTGCAATTTGTACCAATTGCAAATGTTCAAAAATTTGTGTTCAAATCAAATATTGGCTATATTGGAAGACTGACTTTTGCATGTGAAGCAAAAACTTTTGTACCTTCATTTGAAGCTTCGTTACACCCCTGAAGGTAAAGTCATGGATTTGGAGTGGATTTGGAGAAGCAACTGGTAAAGGAAGGGACTCGAAGTCAATTTGAAGCCTAAATGAATTTCTGTCCCATTCACTTCAATGTGAAGTAAACTCGGGGGGGGGGGATTCCTTCACATCCCTAGTTGCTTATTTATTCTCTGTATTTGGATATTCTGGAATAAAGCATGGATATTAAGAGGAATAAGTAACCAAAGTCTGGAGGCAACCTGTCTTTCATGGTGTGTTTTTCAGTGTGAAGACTGAGGACAAAAGTTGCCTTGTACAACAGTGTTTGTGTGAGCAGCTATTAATGGGTTACAGCAAAGTTTAGCATTACACTTGATTCGGTTGTGTTGTTAAGCCTGTAGCTGACTACAAGATGAAATGCTGTTTTCATACATGCTACTACTCTAACACAGCAAAAAAAAAAAAAAACCCTTGAAAGTGTTGCCTTACAAAAGAAGGAGCAGGGCAGCCAGTTATTAACTATGACTTTTTCTTTGTCTGCTTTGCTCATCTGTCTGGTATTTTTCTGCAATTGTATAAGCTCCAGAGGCCAATGATAGAATTTTTGTAAAATCGGCTAATGATGGGATGTGGGCTGCGAAAGGCATCTTTTAGTTTGAGTTTCTTTGGGAAAAAATGTTCAAGGAAGCAGTCACAATGAGTAACAGACACTTTAACTAATAGGAAGTAAAAATAAAATAAAAACCCCGAAACCTAACGCACAGGAAAATTTAAAAGCAAGTGGAAAGACATAAATCTTGCACGAGACCCTGTAATGCAGCATTTAGATAATAACTTTCCTGATGCCTCCCCTCTTTACAGCTAAGAAAGAGAGAAAAGAGGGGGGAATAACAATAATAATAGAAGAGCTAGGACAATGTTCCTGCTTTATGACTGCCTGTGCCTAAGAGGCCTGCTGGAAGAGAATGACAGTAATTTTAAAAAGGGTTGTCAGTCAACTGTATCACAGATGCAGTGCTCTAATGACCTTCCAGGTCACAGTTCATTCGTCTACATAATGGAATGAATAGCAAGAATTGAGTGCAAGAGCTTTATTAATGAAGGCACATAAAGAGATGCAGCCTCATTGGATATAACTCAGGAAAGCTATATCTGGAAGCTCACGCTGCATGTTGACAACTTCATTCTAATCTCTCAATAAAAGAGGCCCAGTTGAGCTGCAGTGCTGATGTTCAGGTGGCATTAGCAAGCCTTCATTCCGTTACCTAGTCAAGCCTTTTAGAAACTTTAGTCAAGAAGATAGGTGTGTTTGTGTAAGGATGGGGCCCAGTTTTATTGTGGACCTGGCCATTGCTCTGTTACTTCAGTCTAAAATGCTGTTTTGTTAGCATATCGCCAAAACCTGCTTGGTGCAGTCTGATGTACACACAAAAATGGCAGTGGTGGGGGGCTGAATACCACACAGCCTAAAAAAAAGAAGAAGGGAGAATAAATACCATGGGAGTTGCTGTAGGTCAATGGCAGAGCAACTGCCTAGAAAGTAGGGCTAGTGTCAGAGGATTTCTCTGTTTGCCAGGAAAATTACATGGATGCATATCTTAATATTTCTTTCAGATAGATATCTTTATTTAAAATCCTACAGTGACTATTAAAGCTTTTGGAATTCAGTGTAAGAATTGACAAGTTTGTTTCCGAGATATGCCACTACTGTATGTCCTGTTCTAAGGACTTTCCTGATAGAATGTTTTCTCACACCTGTCTGTTGAAATATTTTATTAGGTTTCTTCAAAACAAGAGAAGGATCAAGAATGTCCAGACCAGAAGAGCTTTTCTGAATTAGCAGAGGAGGTGAAACTGCCTGTAGAAACCTGTCCCCAGGTTTACCTACCAGATGCAAATATAACACTGTCGTTGGAAAAGCCTGAGTTGACGGAGGTCGGTTCTGGCGCTGAGGACAGCAAGGAGGAGATGCTGTCCAAGGGTCCTTTTGTAAACACTTTGCTACCCTCTGAAGAAGATGCTGACTTGAATCCTGCTGCCAGGAAACCCCCCAATCTATCAAAAGACCCAGATGAACCGAAGCAGGAACAAAGAGCACATGGTCTTGCAGACAATCTGGAAAGCAATGCCCAAGAAATTCCGTTCAGTAACTTCACCGGTATCCAACTACCACTTCCGAGTCAAAATGAGATGGAAGACGATAAACTTCCGGAGATGGCTGATTATATTGCCAATTGCACAGTTAAAGTGGACCAGCTGGGGAACGAGGATATACACAATGCGCTGAAACAGAGTCCCAAAGTCCTTGTAGTACAGAATTTTGACATGTTCAAAGAGAAAGAACTTCCAGGTTCCCTTAATGGTGATCCAAATTTCAATTACACACCACTCATTTACTCCAAAGGCAACCCAGGCATCATGTCACCTCTGGCAAAAAAGAAGCTTCTGTCACAAGTCAGTGGAGCAACCCTCTCATGCAGCTATCCATATGGGTCGCCCCCACCTTTGATCAGCAAGAAGAAATTAAGTAGCAAAGAAGACCTGCAGTCAAGCATGCTACAAGCTCCTCACACCCCTGTGATGGACAACGCGGCCCTCAGCAGGCCATCTGTGATCCAGCATGTGCAAAGTTTCAAGCCCAAGACTTCAGAGGAAAAGAAACCTGCCCCTGAAATGTATCGGCATGAATTGCTAACAAAGAAGTCAGATCCTGAATGTTGCGATTTTTCCAAGCAACACCTGAGTGCTCTGGCTGAATCCTATGCACTGAAGTCAGAAATTCAGGACATGAAAGATAGAATGAATGAAAAAAGGGCTCTGCAGCACTCACATATGCCCAGCTTTTTGGCAGACTATTACTCATCCCCTCACCTGCATAACCTCTACAGGCACACTGAGCACCACCTCAATCATGAGCAGACGTCCAAGTACCTCCCGCGGGACGTATACAGAGAGACAGAAAACTTCCCAATGTTCCCTCAGCACAAGCATCAAGACAAACGGAACTTAAGCTATCACCCGCCTTTGCATCAGCAAGAGAAGAAGAGCCCCGTGGAAGCATCGTCAGATGACCAGCCAACAGACCTGAGCCTTCCCAAAAGCACCCACAAACAGACTACAAAAGCCCTGGGATCTTCCCTCTTGCACCCCTCCGCGGGGCAGCAGGAGGGCAAAAGCTCTTCCCAGTTCCAAACCCTGAGCAGCGGCCAGCCGCTGAGCATTGAGTGTAATCCCAAAGCTTGTCGCGTTTCACCGATGACTGTGTCTGCCCCCAAGAAGCACAGCGAGGCTCTCCTCCGGACCGGCAAACAGCAGGCTTCGAGGAAGTTGGAAGGCATGGTCCACCCTATCGTAAGCCACAAAACCAATGCTCAAACCGTTGGGGCCACTCGGCCTCTGAAGCGCAGCCTGGAGGACTTGGACAAAGCCATTTCAGAGAAAAAGATCCGAGCTGTGTCACCCCTGCGCTTACCAAAGGAAGCGGCTGTGAAAGACAAGGGTCTCGAGCAAGAGGCAGAGGGCAGCAAGCCGGTGCACGGCCTGCCTTCCGGCAGTATGCTGGAAGGACACAAGCTTCCCCTTTCAAGCCCCATCTTCACGAGCCTATACCCAGGGACTTTGTGCAGCGGACTGAGCAACCGTATCCCAGCCGGGTACTCTCATCCACTCCAGTACTTGAAGAATCAGACAGTGCTTTCTCCGCTAATGCAGCCCTTGGCTCTCCATTCGTTCATGGTGCAAAGACAATTCCTTGCGTCCCCTGGAAACTCGCAGCAGCTCTACAGGCACTTAGCTGCAGCAACCCCTGTAGGAAGCTCGTACGGTGACCTTTTGCACAACAACATTTATCCTTTGGCTGCTATCAATCCTCAGGCTGCTTTCCCGCCTTCTCAGCTGTCTTCTGTACATCCGAGCACAAAACTGTAGATCCCCTCCCCCGCCCCCCGTAAGACAGCAACCACGGAAACAAGAAACTACATTCCTTTAGCCTGCGATGTCTTGCAAAATTTCAAACGACAACAGCAACAAGAACAACAACCCCAGATCTTTTGTGTTAATCAATAAGGAGTGTCACCAACACCAACACCCCTTGTCGTTAAAAGCTTCAAATTTGGTTTGAGGCAAGACTGGGGTTTAGTTTTGTTTTTCTTTTTATCTCTGACTCCCATCCCCTTACCCTTTCCATGGTCATTTCACTTCATGCAAGGAGGTTCCAAAAGAATCGGTGTCTTGCTAAAAACAAATGTCAGAGCAGGCCAAATGCCAAGTTAGGCTTTGTTGTTGAGCTTGGATGAAAAGATCTGTTTGTTTTGGTCCCCCCCCCCCCCCAAAAAAAAAGAATGGGATTGCAAAGCATTTCAAATAGACAGCAAAGAGGCAGGTCTGGTGTGAGAAGGTGTTGCTTCTTCGGGTACCTATTTTTTTTTCAGAGCTCAAATCAATGCAATGTATAATAGAACTGCATAGAGTTTCATCTTTAACACTATCAAAACAGAAAAAAAAGTAAACACTGTTATATTACACTGTACATATCTGCTTAAAAAGCAAAATGAATTTCCAGTGTCAAGTTCATATGTATAATTTATGTAAGTTCTTATTTTCAACTTCTATGCTTTTTTTTTAATTAAAGCCTCTTTTTATCAATAACCTTTGAGGGGGTAAAAAAAGTCTCTCAGTTGAGGACTTTTTTAAAATGTGTCCTTTCTCCTCCTCCTCCTCCTTTCTCTGTATATATTTTTAGAGCAGCTCTCTGAATGGTAAGGACATTGTTTACAAAACAAGTGCACCCATTTTCAGCAAATCTTTGCAATGGCCCAACTGAAAACTTCAGTCCCTTCTCCAGCAACCTGATCTTTAAAGGTGCTGAGCCCTCCTAACCCAGCCCTTCAGAGTGGGTCTCTAATTGTTGATACATTACTGTTTTCCTGGCTGTTGCAATTTGGCTTTCCTGTACCTTGGTCTGTGAATTTGTTAAAAATTGTACTTAATCTTATCTAGGCTGTGAACTGTCCTGCATTCCAGAGAGAGAACATACTCAGGACTGGGTTGACAACAAGTTATTCAATAACATCCAGAGGACCTTCCTTATGGGCTATGAAACTATTTCAAGAATTTCAGTCATTAAGTGTGTGTCTGGGGGTGGGGGGAGCATTTTACTTCAAGATGGCCTGGGCAATATGCTGCTGTGGAAGGGACCATTCACGAGGCTGTCTTCTTGTCTAGAAGCAAGAAAAGAAAAAGAAACAGCCCCAGACTTTGGAGGTCAGCTAAGCCAGAGCTGCAAATGGCGATGAATGTCCTGCCTGGTGGGTCGCAGCAATCAGTTGTTCGCCAAAGTGCTGTATATTCTGCCTTGTTCCAGCAAAGTATTGTTACCATCTGCTTTAGTATTAAACACAATGGCAGCTTAATCTGTAAACCACTTAAAGCCAGAGTACTTGACTTTACCCTTTGGTCCCACTGAACAAAAGTTCATGGTCAGTGGGGCATTTAAGCCTGAGCCCAAGCATCCTGTTGACTCTGCTGCTGAAAGCGAAAACTGTCTCAAGATATTTTGCTGGAATAGGGTTATGGGGCTCACATTGCTGCAGGATCAAAAGGGCAGCATGAAAAGGCAGCAAATAACTTAAAAATGGGACAGTTTTTGAATTGGCCAAGGCCTCAAAGGGCCAGCAAGCATGTCTCAGACCACTGTTTTCACTACAGCACAATAAAAGAGATTGGCAAAGTTAATGTATCCCACTGCTGACTTATGGATCTGATGTTTGCCACTCTGAGATCTACTCATGCGTTATGAACCTACCAGCCCTGGAGTGAACAACACGGGTGAATATGACTCCCTCAGATGAACCACAATTGGCTACTCACTTTGACAACTTCTGTCATGGCTTGTGAGCGAGCATGCAAAAGGGAAGATTTCTGCTTTTCTCCTTGGTTAGAAAAGGTCCAAAAAGCCCTTTGCCTGTGCCTAGAAGTGGGAGGCTGAGGGTCTTAAAACAAGAGGCCTCTGACGGAGGATGCACCTGTTGCTCTTCATAGGGGGGGGGGGCAAGGAATCCTTGTCTGCTCTGCCAAGGAAAAAATAGGAACCCTTAGGTGTCACATGTCACATTATACCACCTACCTTCAAGAATGTTATGTTAATGGCCCTGTTCAGATTTTTTTTTAAAAAAATGTCAGATGACACAGGCTGAAACCACAGGATATTGTTTTAAGAAGGTACGAAGCTGTAGGTTGGAGATGGAGTCTTTCACAGGTTTGCTGAGCTTCTATGGCTCTGTGTCAGGAAGTTGCAGAGGCAACCAGGTAGACTTCCGCTGTCACATCTTCTTGCCTTTTTTGCCTGCAGCAGCCATGTGAGTAGCTGGCTCAAGATAAATACACTGACAGAGATGGGGGTGAAAATTCAACCCAATTCCACAGTCACGAGCCATGATTTTAAGAGCAGTCCAGCCCATAAGTGTCAACAGTGAAGTTCTTTCCCCGAAAAGTGAATAGTTCTCTTACAATTACTTGGGTGTGTTTAGAGGAACAATTCCGAGGTGGTTCTTAACGTACTGATAGGCTGAACTTGAAACATTTTACAATGTGAAAATTCATTATGACCTGAACTCATCCATCCCAGATCTCAATTCAAAAGCAGTAAACATCATTTAACAATAGAACAAAATAACTCCTGGAAACTAGTTGAAACTACTTAAGCAAAACCATGCATGCATGCTGGACATCTTTTATTAAAAATTTCCTGTGCTATGAAGCCAACTGCAATATATAATATAATCTATTTAATATAATACAGTGGTGGAAAAAACAAAACAAGAATAGTCATCTGCTGTTAAAGATCATTGCTGTCTTCAGATCAGTGCTTTTATGTTCTTGTGGTAAAATAATGTTAATGAGTGATGCAAAAGCAGGCTAGTAGAATTTAGGACCTAAATGTGCCAATGGCAACTCCTGTCCCTTCCTTGCTGCTGTGCTCCAAACATTCACAAAATCAACACTCTCAGTCTCAGTTGGTCGGATGCCATAGATGACACTGTTAGTATAATTGCACTAGACCTAATATAATAATCAAGGTGTGGGAGGGATTGTACAAGCCTGCCTTTGGTCAAGAATCATGTGCCTGACAGTATAATCCAGGGTTTATAATGCATCTCTGAGTTGTTTGGACTATGTTGCATGCTAGGACTGCCTGCTACCTCCTTACACAGAGGAACATTTCTTATTTTAAAACGATTGTCCCCATTTTGGAATAGCACAGCTCTGTAAAGCATATTCACCCTTATCAAATGATGAGCTGCATGTGAGTTTGCTCACTGTGCTATGCTGCACACAATAGGTTTTTTTCCCCCTTACGGTTCAATGGAAATTGAAGCATCCTTTGGCACGCAGGAAGATGACCCTTTACTGCAATGAATGGGATTGCCCACATGAACTGGAACCCAAGTGTGCATGTCATAAGGCTCAGCTATGTCTTGATTTTAAATGCCCTAGAAATACTCTTTGTTTTTGGAAATTTCTCCTGACAGCCATGGCCGGATGCATTGCGAGCATCATAAGGTTTTTGTTTTGCACATCTCTGGTTTCAACGTAATGGCATCCATTTTGGAATCAGACAGGCAATTCCTAAAACACCCGACCCACTTAGAAAAAAAGTGATGATATAGGAGTTGGGATCAGAGAAAACGTGCATAGAGGTGAGCCTTCAAAATCAGATTCTTTTAAAAATCCATAATTTGTTACATTATAAATTTTCCACTGGAAGAGAAGTGTTTTCCTTGACTTGTGGGGCTCTGCTTGTTTGAATTCAAGGGGTGTTATTACTGAATGAAACTACACAAGTTTTTTTCTTGTGCAACCAAGACATTGTTACTGCTTGGCTCGAAAAAGAAACAGTACAATCTAATTGGTGATGTGGTACTAAATCTACTTACCAAAAACTGGTTCCAGTGAATGTTGCAATTCATTAAAGATTCCAAAGGCTGTGGCAGTAAAGACAATAAGAAAAATGGATCTTGCAAATTAATGTATTTTTGAAGCCTTTGGCTTGATGGAAGTATAATGTTGGGTGAGTGCAAATCCCACTTTAATAATCAGAAAAGAGAGTGTGCCCTTTAATCAGAGTCCAAAACGAAAGCCAAAAATTTATCTTAACTTGTTGTAGTACTGCATGAATCCTTAAAAATGCAGGGCGCAGGCCAACAAAATTTGAACTGTGACTTCGGATCCTGATTAATTTAGTACCGTACTCCTGGAGTAATGCGGTTGTTGCTGATCCCGTGATGATTGCCCCTTCGCTCTGAGAGGCGTCTTGGTGAAGAGGAAAATCTAGAAATCGTTAAATGTGATTTCACACATTGCCTACAGTGGCGCATGGTGTAAACATTCTGGTGCCACTCAGAGAAACGTCTGCCAGTGTAGTAAACACTAACTTAAGGATCGAGTATCATCCATCCTTAACTGCATGGACAGATATTACTGGAAGTGGCATCAAAGCAGCAAAGAGAAGGTTGCAGTTGTGTTGAACCACATCACCTGTAAACGGGTCAGAATCGCCAGTAACATTTTTCTGGGCTAGTGCCCGTAAGCACTAAAGGTCCTGTACTGTTGTGGGAGCTAATTGCTGGCCGCAGGGACATTTTATGTGGTTTGTGCCTTTAATGGAGAGCTGGATTTCCACTCACTCACTCATTCCACCGGGTCAGATTGTATGGCAGTGAGCATGGTCCAACCTGCCCTTGCCTCACAATTAGTAATGCTTATAGTGGGAACATAGTTCACTGAGATGAAGTTTGCAGTATTGAAACTATCATCATGAGCACTTAACTGATGTCAGCTGTAAATGTATTTGATATTTTACATGTATTCCTCCTCCCATAGTTTTAAGTATGGTCTAACAAGGCAGCATAATCTACTAGCTGTTCATACTTTGTTTTAAACGTTCTTCTGTTGTAAATAGTGTATACATTCTTGTGATTCAAGTTATTGTAGCTTATATGCTCTGTAAGGTGATTATTTGTATATAGAAAAATATGGCCCAGTAATATTATATAGTTTCCCATTTTTTAAAAGAAGATAAAAGGGTTATTGAGTAACCTTTCACATTAAATAAGTTTAAACACTACCAGAAAGAAAGAAAAGCTGAGCCAACTATAAACACTCAATTTTTGTATGTTTTCCAAATTGTATGTATTAATGCTTTTGATACTGTATTATGTGCCAATAGTTTCCCAATCACATAGCAAGCAAAAGATATTTTGTACTTTTTGATCCACTGTAATATTTAATAAAAAATGTTACTATCTGTTTTCTTTTGTATTTGATTAATACATTCATAAATTGTGCTTTTATTGTTCAGGATATTTTCATTTGCTTTCATGTAAAATGAAATCTGCATCTTGTAAAATCATGCAAATATATATAATTTATTTTGCATAATTTATTCTTGTCTTGGCAGTTATGGGGATACAGAATAAAGTTAAGAAAATATGGTTTGGGTAAGTCAGCGGATAACATGGGCAGAAGTTGACCCCTGTTGATAATTTTATGTTAGAGAACAGAAGTGGGTTTTGCAACAGTGAAGTACTTAAATTAATGTTGAGTGCTCTAGAAGAACAGTCAAAGCAACAAATCAGGCACATATTGGAAGTGGGCTGGCTACATTTTATTTATCTGAAGACTTATGTGGGGCTTTCATAGTTGCTCCCTTCACAGAACTGCTGATGACACATCTCTATAACAACTTGGTAGAGCCAGCTTTCCGTACAGCTAGGATCGCTTTGCACTACATCTGAGACCCTGAAATTATATGGTATATTTTAAAGCTTTGTACAGGTGATACCACCAAAGCGTGAGTCACCTTGGTTCATGAAAGAGAAGTGAGCTTTACATAAAAGAATGATTATCACAGTCAGTATTTGGAGAATTCCTTTTTTAACAGAATAAATTTCATGTGGGTATTCAGTGCTTCCACCAAAAGGAACTAATTAAAAATGTTCCTAATATTTAAAGGATTATACAAAACCTGAAAATATATATTATTTGAATTTCCATGTTAACACAAAAGTCATGGGTCCACTGCACACGTATTCATGATTCATTGGTGCCGTGGCACTTCTAGGGATGTGACAAAGTGCTGGCCACACTTTGACAAATGATAGAAAAGACAGCTAGACGCGTCTCAGTCAAAACATTTTAAAATGTTTGATAGGCAAAGGATTTCCATGAACTCCCTCCATTTTCCTATTTCTTCACCCAGAGGGTCATCAGCTTATGAAATGTGCTGCCAGAAGAGGTGGTGACAGCTACCAGTCTAGATGGCTTTAAGGTAGAGTTAGACAAATTTATGGATGACAGATGTATCAATGGCTACGAGAAAGAATGCCTAGGTGCATCTTTCAGGCTGGGGCGGGGGGGGGGGGAACCGGGGCGCTTCTAAGGCCATCTGCTGGGACTCGAGAGCAGGAGAAGTTTTGTCCTTGTCTCTGCTTGAGATGCCCATGAGCATTTGGTGGGCCACTGCATGCGACAGGATGCTGGACTAGATGGGCTGTGGCCTGATCCAGCAAGGCTTCTCTTATGTTCTTATGTTCCACCACTGGGTTCCCTGTTTGTCAAGGTGCTGTTGCTGCGACAGACACAGGATGTGTTATTTCTTTTTTAAAAAAACAAATTCCTTATATCAAGGATAGATGCAAAAAACACCCCCACACATTAGTGGTGCAATCAAACATGCTTGAGGAGGCGCCCTCTGGGAGAATTTGAGGCTTGATGCCTGCGGAATGGCTGTTTCTTCCTCATTTGTGGTAAAATAACAGCAAAGTTTTATTTTAGTCAGATTGGGCAGGGAAGTTATATAAGCACAGAGGAGAGATATGTAGCCAATGACAGCATAAGAAACAGCTGCTATGGACAAGCAACCAACCGTGGACATGGAAAGCTGAGCAGATGAGTGGCCAATCATTGGTGTGCACTTATTGCCGAGGGAGGTTTTGCCAGCCCTGTTAGCAAAAACACTGAAATGAGGGGTGGGGGTGGAATGAGGTAGGCTTGTTTAACTACTAATTTTTGTGCATCTGTGGCTTTTTCTTAATGGGGCGACCAAAATATTCTTGCCTGATTGCACCCTAAGTTTGCACTATTTTGCCTGTATATTAACAAGCCCATCATAGACCTAGGCCTCATGAAGGGAAAACACAAGACTAATCACTCCTTCAGTTATCTGAAGATAAAGAAATGCATCTTCACTACATGTCCGAACAGGTACATTGAAAGTTCCTGACATGCCTCAGAGGAGAGAATATTCCATAAACTGGAAACTGTCACTGAAGGGCTTCTCATGTGTCCCGCCCTTCTGAGGGTGGCAAGGGTGGCCTCCCTGGTAGATTGTAAGGCACACGCCAGTCAGCATGGATGGAGTCATTCAGCGCGATTGCCCTTTTTCCCAGCTAACCAAAGGCAAACAAGGAGATAGGCAGGCTGCCTGCCGAGTAGGAACTCTTTTTCTCTCCTCAGCAAGCCATCTTTGTTTTGCCCTTCCTTTCTTAATTATGTGGAAGGGTTTTTTAAAAAGTGGATAATATTAAATGGGAAATGGCTCTACGTGGCCAGTCAACACTGCAGTATTCCAATTAAAAAACAAATCCCTTCCCCAATAGTTTTCTTTTTCTGAACATGTTATTCACAATCACTAATCACAGGACATGTCAGACTTGACATTATATACACAATGTACAGTCCATAAAGCCTGTAAAGGTATTGCTTTGTCTTACCCAAAAATACCCAGTGTATTTTTTATTCTCACACATACTTGTGCCATTTCTGAATATGTCCACAGAAAACTAGCATTCCTCACAGCATAGCTTAAGGAACAATGATTGAGTGAACTCCGTAGGTTCTTTTTGCACGGACCCTCAGTCGGCTTCTGGGTCTCAAATCCGAACATTAATGCTTGTCTATGAGACTCCAATGATCTACTCCATTTGCATTAGACAGAGCATGATCCAGATTAGGAAAGCCCTTGTTCATTATCACAAGTAGACCCATTTAATAGTGCCTACTAGAGTAACAGAGGGACCTGATCCAGAATACAGGAAGGGACACCTCCCATATTCAGGACAGGATGTGCACGAATGGTTTTTTTGGCATTTGATTCATAACAATCGAATTTTGAATGTGGTAGGATTCTGTTCAGTACGAATGTATTCGTATGAATTCACATGAATATCTGATACAAATGCATACATAACCCATATGTATCTGATACATATCTGACACGAACATATACGTATCCGATACGTATCCTGTAAGTTAACATACCGGCTCTGAAAGCATCAAATCCGACCTGAATCCACTTTTAATCTGCTTTTGATCCATATTGAATACACTCTGATCTGTTGCAGATGTGACTGGTGCAGCTGCTTTCCCACCTCCACAATTCACCAATTTCCAAATTATTCATATGAATGTCCAGAAACATTTGTATTCGTATGAATGTTAATATGAGAATTTCATAACATTCAATTTGTGTACAGAATTGTCTGAATTCGCCCAAATTTATATGAATAACAAATGTTACAAATATTTGTGCACAACCCTACAAAGGACACATTTCTCTAGCGTTGGAGCCCAGTCTTGAATCAAGGCTGCAGTGTAGGTTGTTTTAAACCAGTGCCATTGTGCTTTCTGTGGTCAGAATCAGCAGCCCTGTTGTTCCAGACTCACTGATCCCAACAAGGGGCCGTTTTTGCAGAAGATGCATGGATAAGTCAGAAAGTGTCATGTCTGGATCTAATTCACTTCTATGATGCCTCTTCATAGGATAAGAACATAAGAGGAGCCCGGCTGGATCAGGCCACACCCCATCTAGTCCAGCATCCTGTCGCACACAGTGGCCCACCAAATGCTCATGGGCATCTCAAGCACAGACAAGGACAACCTATTCCAGCTCTAGAATCCCAGCAAATGGCCTTAGATAACTACTATACTATGTGGATCTCCAGTTTTTTGGGGAAAATATTTGTTTGTTTGTTTGTTTGTTTGTTTATATCCTGCCCTTCTCCTGAAATGGGACCCAGGGCGGCTCACAACATTAAAATTCAATTTTTAAAAAATACCATAATGCAAACGTTAAAATAAAATTTAAATGACCTAGTCACTGCTTCATCTGCATAGATATCCTAAATCTTCCTAGTCCACTCAAGCTAACAGGCCTCCAGGAATGAAACCAATAGGTTTCAGTGGGTCTTGTGCTAGATAGAGAGCAAAGTTCTTTTCTGCTGCATCAAATTGCCATACTGAACATTCTGGTTACTTTTTTTCCCTCCCAGATCAAAGCCGAGGCACGGGCATTTGGCCACAAGATGGCATTATGTGCATTTTTTGTCTTGTGAACAACAACAACAAGCAGAAATACTGCTATTGCTTTTTTGTGACTTGTAGTTGTTTCAGAACACTTAATTCAATATTTTAAAGGTTGTCTCAATCTGGCCGTAGCAATACAGACACAGAGGCACAGCTATTGCCACATCACAAGACTCATAAGGCTAATTGGTATGGCTGGGTACAGCTCCTTACCCAGAATCACAATTTGTTGTGCCTACATCTACATCCAGCCCACAGCCACATCCTTTAGTAATTTCTGAATGGCAAAAGCCAGGATGAGTATTATTATTGATTCCCCTCCCCCAATTAAAAATAAGCATGCAGCATGTCTGCATTTATGAAAGCAGTCTCTGTTCTGATGCGCATGAATTAATCTTAAAGCATCTATTTGATCTCAGGATGCTTATGATCACTTTGTGATCTTATTAAGAACTTGTGCAGTCTCTGTGGAAAGACAAGGACTTGTGCAGTCCAGAGACAGGCTGTGTTCTCCTTTGTGAAGTAGAATCCTCATGCACAAAGCCATAGTTGTTGCTTCTCGGAGAGCAGGGGAATTGGTGTTATTTGGGAATGGACATTCTTCTCCAGTCCTGCCTCCCAGAGCACATACCCCTTCCCGTTGCTTCTAAGATGTGAGTTCTAGGTAAAGCTATTGGGCAGGTAGCACCCGATGCAATAAATATTGGAAATGGGCATTCAAGGAACAGTAGAGGACTTAATGCCTGCACAACAGCCAAATCTCTCTGCTTCGCATTCTCTTTGGTGTCCAGCAATCCTCCAAAGAAGCATTTTAAAACCATCTGTAAACACAAAATGCTACAACAGCAGTTTTGTTCGCGAGCAAATCTCTTTTACCACAGATTAGAAACTAAGGTGATATTTCTGTACCGATTGCTACCGCCCCTGTGCGTTATTTCTGTGTTAAATGTTTGTGAATGTTTGCCAGGATGTTAGTCCCAACAGACCACTGTTTATTTACCGGAATGTATGCAGTAAGAAGCCCCAGCTTCTATTAGTAGGGTGACATTTTATGTACAATAAAATACATGGAGATTATATTCTTATGTGTTGTTTCCACTGGGGTTTTATTGAGCTTTGAAAATGTTTTGAAATCCTTTGGCCACATTCAAAATTTGTTTCCCACACTTTCCAAGGAGTAAATCGCCCAAAAACGCATTTAAAAAAACTTTTAAAAACAGCTCTTGCTCCTGTTATTGCTGCTAGTGCAGTTTATCTTTATTTTGCTTTGGGAAAAGTACCATAGTATTGAGGGGAGATTGCAACTTTACGGTTGCTCCCCCCCCAATAGCCTTCTGTCCATTGTCTGTCATGGGGTGGGGTTTTACTCATGGGAGGGCAGCCCTTTGCCATCCCTCCCATGTTATTGTTCCCCTCCTCTTTTGTGGTAGGACAAAACAGAGGGTAATATTGCCAAATATAGGATCCATTTGGACATAAAAAGCCCCCTCCCCAGTCTGTTTTTCCCCCTCTCCCTCATCCAGATCCAGTCTTTCCACTATCCTATCTCTCTTTTTCTTCTTTTTTGCTTGCCTCCTGCCTGGTTTGGAGCATTGGTGGCAGAGCTTTTAGTTGGCACTTGGGTTTTAAAGCCTAACTCTATATGAAAAGCAAAGGGATAAATTTACCAAACTGTGACAAAATCACCTGAGATCTTGCTTTTTTAGACGTCAGTAGCTGGATGGAGAATTTTAAAGGGAGAGGGTGAGAAAAGAATCACCCCCTCAGCCTAGATCTAGCCCATGTTTTGCGCCCAGCAGTGGGGGTGCATTAAGGTTGATAAATTTCTCTCTAACTCACTGCCAGGCACAAAACATGGGCTAGATCTAGGCTTAGGGAGGTGATTTTGTGCAAGACCGAAGCATGTACGCTTAAGATCATTCGTTTGCTCATTCATTCTTAATATTTGTACTCCCTCCCTTCATCCAGAGGTCCCAGAGCAGGTTACAATAAAATGACAATAACAATACAAACCTAAAAGGTACAGGAGAGCTTCACAAAAGAGAAAATTTGTAGCCTCAGCAAGAAGTAGAGACAATGTAGGTAAATGAATGCTAATGCTAGCTGAATGTGGCTATTTGAGTTTATTGTTCTTGCTAGGAATTTAAAATTCGAACAAATACTTTGCAGGATCTTGTGACGATCACAAAAGAGCCCTAAGCTTGATTTGTTGCAATTAGGAAAATACATTTTATTATTTCATGAAAATATCACAATATTGAGTTGTTGGTACATTGTAATATTGACTAATAGAAAATTGCAAGCCAGACGCCACAGTTATTGATTAACTATACAAATGAAATCTTTAGAACCTAAACATTGAACTGAAAAGCTGGGGATTAGTTAAATGCTGTGCTTTAGTTCTTACCATGGAATCAGCAGAAGTAACATCTCTGAAGCATCAGATATAATTTCAGGCTTAAGAGGCCTACTGCTGGTCCATAAATCTTGACATTAATTCTTGACAGGCTTTTACCAGCAAATATCAGCTTACATAGGAAGCCTTACTTATGTGCAAAGAGACATGTGCTAACTTGACTCCCATGCGAATCTCAGAACTTCACATCAATAATCAGTACATCCTTCATTTTAAAAGCATCCTAGTTAAGTTCATTGAGGGGTGCAGGATGTACTGTACCTAACTGCAGTTTCATACATCAAAAACCTACAAGCAAATTGTACAACAAAAGCTTCCTGCTGATCCAAATGTCAGTTTACATGGATATGCGTTAGGATATCCATATCACAATTAGGACACTTTTAAAAGGACTACAGTTGGGCAATTGTCAACACAAAGGGCACTCTTCCATCAGGCCAACACAAATGATCAAGAACTACAGCATTTAGGGAAGAAGACACTTAGGCCAGGGTTGCACCTTGCTAAAATAATCTGTCTTATTAAGGAACAGAACTCAAAATGCACTAACTCCAACCACACCCAATCCTTCCTTCGTTCATCCTCAATTTGAGTTGCTATGTTCACACCTTTCTGTTCCCGCCCTGAGACTCCTGTACAATACTGTACCGCTGTCCACTATCACAACAGCCCCTGCGCTCTGGTAGGATAAAGATTCTGTGACTCAACAGCATGTAATCACACATTGGGCAAAAAGGAAGGCAAATTTATGCAGTATCCACCCACTATAGTATGGTTCAACCTCCTTTAGTCCTCTTCCCAGAGCAAACAGATTATAACCACTTGAGACCTATAAAAATCAGGACTCGGGGAACTACGATTGAAGGGAGAAAGGTCCACAAATAAAACAGATTTGGTGTGAGTGGTGGGCTCTGAAGACGGACTGAAGAAGGATTAAAGTGAAGGTGGGACCACAGCCTAACGTTTCCTTGTACGGCCAAAGTGCTAGAAAGACATTTTATATGTTTTTTTCAAAATTAATCAGTGAAGCTAATGGAGCTTCCATTTGCACTTGGAAGACCGGGACGCTCTGGCACAGATCATACACACCCCACAGAGCCACTTCCATTCCAAAGCAGCTTCAACCTTGTGTGGTCATCCCCATCTTGGTTAGCCGTGGAATACTAAAAACTACTTAACAGCTATACCGGGAGTTGCTTATGGGGTTCTGTGTGAAGGCTGGGGGGAGGCTGCATGATGTGGCTGTGGCGTTCAGTTGCGTGCCACATCATCTGTTGCCCTAACAACAGACCAGCACACATGGCTGTTGCGATGGTAAAGCTAATGGTCTCTGAAGATCTGGGCGAAGTCCGGGATGGGATGGCACTTGCAATGCAGATGTTGGCCGCCATCCTGTTCTTAACTGCACTGGGATACTTTCTCCCAGCAGTTAAGTTCAAAAAAGCTCAGAGATGCGGTGTTGGATACTTTATGAAACAGCTTAGTGTTCAAGAGTGTTTCAAGTATAATGTCTGTTGTAAAATGTTGGAAGGCTGTCTGGTGTTATTGCCATCCTGAAAACACAAAATGGAGGAAGGTGCTAATAATGAATACCTGCACTTGTTCCCTTCTATTGTCATGTAGTGGCAAAGGTATTAATCTCATTCCCCTTGAGAAGTGCACAGAGCTGAGAAAAATGAAGCTGGGGGCTGGTTGTCAGTCTTCTTGAAATCAGAATCACTGTAGGAAAGGACTTTTTCAGCCACCAGATTCCCAGATCCTTTCCTTTGCAGGAAATCTAAATTCTGTAGACATGGGCAGCTCTCCTTCACACAGACTCACCTGTGTCCATAAGATCTGCTGGAAAGGTCCTCTTGGCAGTGCTACCATTCTCATCAGCTAAAAGTGAGGAGACCCATGGGAGGGCCTTCGTGGTGTACATCAAAAGTACATCAAGTAACATTTCTCAGAACACACAGTAAAGCTGACCTTTGCCCAGGCATTTAGTACTCATAGAATCATAGAATGGTAGAGTTGGAGGGGACCTCCTGGGTCATCGAGTCCAACCCCCTGCTCAAGGCAGGATCTCCTAAACCATCTCAGACAGATGGCTGTCCAGTCTCTGCTTGAAGACCTCCATCGAAGGGGAACCAACCACCTCCCGTGGCAGCCTGTTCCACTGGTTGATCACTCTTACTGTTAGAAATTTTTTCCTAACATCTAAACTAAATCTTTTCCCTTGCAGTTTCACCCCATTGTTTCTAGTCCTTCCTTGAGAGCGTGAGAACAGGGCTGATCCCTCTGCCTTGTGACAACCCTTGAGGTATTTGTAGACAGCTATCATGTCTCCTCTCAGTCTTCTTTTTGTTAGACTAAACATTCCTAGTTCCTTAAGCCGTTCCTCATAGGACATGGTTTGCAGACCGTTCACCATCTTGGTAGCTCTCCTTTGAACCTGCTCCAGCTTGTCAGTGTCTTTTTTAAACTGGGGTGACCAGAACTGGACACAGTACTCCAGATGAGGTCTGACCAAGGTAGAGTAGAGGGGGATAATAACTTCACGTGATCTGGACTCTATGCTTCTCCTAATACACCCCAGGATTGTGTTTGCCTTTTTTGCAGCTGCCTCACATTGTTGACTCATGTTCAGTTGATGATCTACCAGGACACCCAAGTCTTTCTCACATGTGCTGCTGCTCAGCCGAATTCCTCCCATTGTATATGTGCTTTTTTCATTTTTCTTGCCCAGGTGCAGAACCTTGCATTTTTCTTTGTTAAATACCATTTTATTAGTTGCAGCCCATTGTTCGAGTTTCTCTAAATCTTTTTGAATCCTCTCTCTCTCTTCTCTGGTGTTTGCAATCCCCCCTAGCTTTGTGTCATCAGCAAATTTGATCAGTTTCCCTTCAACTCCCTCGTCCAGATCATTTATAAAAACATTAAACATAACTGGGCCCAGGACAGAACCTTGTGGTACTCCACTTGACACTTCCTTCCATTTGGATGTGCAGCCATTTAAAGCCACTCTTTGAGTACGATTACTAAGCCAGTTTTGAACCCACCTTATAGTTGCCTTGTCAAACCCATATTTGATCAATTTTTCAATGAGGATCGCATGAGATACTTTGTCAAATGCTTTGCTGAAATCAAGAAATACTATGTCTACTGCATTTCCTTGATCAAACCATTCAGTGATTTTGTCATAAAATGAAATCAAGTTAGTCTGACACGACTTGTTTGATACAAACCCATGTTGACTACTGTTAATTATTGAATTCCTATCCAAATGCTGACATATGTGTTGTTTAATAATTTGTTCGAGAATCTTTCCTGGTATTGAAGTCAGGCTAACAGGCCTGTAGTTCCCTGGGTCTACCTTCTTCCCTTTTTTGAAGATAGGAACAACGTTTGCCCTTCTCCAATCGTCTGGGACTTCTCCTGTTCTCCATGACTTCTCAAAGATTACAGCAAGTGGTTCAGCAATTACCTCTGCTAATTCCTTCAGTATCCTAGGATGTAATCCATCTGGACCCGGGGACTTAAATTTGTTTAAGTTAGCTAAGCATTCCCTTACTCTCTCAGTGTTGATTTTGTGTCTTGATTCTCCTAGTCCTTCATCAGTACAGTGAAGGACTGTTGCATGTACATTATCCCTCTTGGAAAAAACAGATGCAAAATAGGAGTTCAGAATCTCTGCCTTCTCAAGATCACTTTCGATCACTTCTCCATTCTCTCCCTGCAGACTTCCCAAAACCTCTTTGACTTTTCTTTTGCTGTTGACATATCCCCAAAACCCTTTTTTATTGTTTTTAGTCTCTCTTGCAAGCCTCAGTTCATTTTTAGCTTTAGCTTTTCTGATACTTGCCCTGCAGATTGTACTGATTTCATTATATTCCTCCTTAGATATGTATCCCTCCTTCCATTTCTTAAATATTTCTTTTTTCTTTTTTATCAAGTTTTTAAGTTCTAGGTTTATCCACCCTGGTCTCTTTAGATGTTTTCCATTCTTCCTTCTTTGAGGAATTGTTAATGATTGCGCTTCTAATATTGCATTTCTCAAAATATCCCATCCTTCTTGGACATTTCTATCCTTTAGTACATTTAACCATTTGATCCCTCCTAACCTCCTCCGGAGTCCATCAAAATCCGCCCTTCTGAAGTCCAACTTTGAAGTCTGAGTCCTCTCATGCTTTCCTTCCCTTATTATCCAGAATTCAAGGATAACATGATCACTGCCTCCTAATGCCCCAGAAACTCTGATATCCTCCACCATTTCCTCTCTGTTGGTAAGAATTAGATCAAGGATAGCCAATCCTCTTGTTTCCTCCACCACCTTTTGGTACATGAAATTGTCAGCGAGACAGGATAAGAACTTATTAGACTTGTGACTTTTTCCTGAGCGAGATTCCCAACAAATGTCTGGGTAGTTAAAGTCTCCCATAATCACTATGTCATGCTTTCGTGAAAGTTTAGCCATCTGGTCTAGGAATAGGTCATCCATATCTTCTGTTTGTCCAGGGGGCCTGTAATAGACTCCTACAATGGTATCCTTTCTGTTGCTCTCTCCTTGAATTCTTACCCATACCGATTCTACTGAGCTTCCACTCTCTGAAACTTGAACCTCTGAGGAGACAATTTCTTTTTTAACATACAGCACAACACCCCCTCCTCTTTTGTTAAGTCTGTTTCGCAGAAACAAGTTGTAGCCTTCAATGTTTGTGATCCATTCATGTGTGTTATCCCACCAGGTTTCCGTAATACCTATGACATCATATTTATCTACCTGGGTCAGGATCTCCAGCTCCCCTTTTTTATTTCTCATGCTTTGGGCATTGGTGTAGAGGCATTTTAGTTTGTAATTGATATCTATTGCGAGCTTACCTCCTCTGTTTTCCTTACAAAATTTATGCATTTGTTCATTGGTACTATTTCTGGGAGTAAGAATATCGCCTGGTTTGATTGACTGAGTATTTTTGCTTGACTTTTTGTTACCCCTCCCCTTTAGTTTTAGTTTAAAGCTCTCCTAATAACCGAAGCAAGGCGCTTCCCGAATACATTCTTTCCTGTCCCTGTAAGGTGCAACCCATCTCTTGCAAGGAGTCCGTCATATAGGTAGTTTTCTCCATGGTTCAGAAATCCAAATCCTTGCTGCCGGCACCACCGACGTAGCCACTTGTTCACCTCAAGAATCCTATCCCTTCTACTTTTATCGTGACCATCCACCGGAAGGATAGATGAAAAGACTACTTGTGCTCCCAGTTCCTTTACTTTTCTGCCAAGGTCTTCAAAGTCTCTGTAGATGTTTTCAAAGTGCTTTTTTGCCGTATCATTTGTGCCCACATGTATGAGTAATAATGGGTAGTAGTCTGTAGGTCTGAATAGCCTCGATATGCTATCAGTTACATCTTTGATCCGGGCCCCTGGGAGACAGCACACCTCTCGGGAGTTTCTGTCAGGTCTGCAGATAGTTGCCTCTGTTCCTCTTAAAAGTGAATCTCCCATGACCACTACTCTCCTCTTTTTCTTTGCATTACCATTTCTTCCTCTCCATTCCAGAGATTTCTCAGTGCCTATTGGAGTAATATTTGTGGACCTTGTCGTCGACTCTTCAGATGTGTTGTTCTCCTGACTGAGTATCTGGAACTGGTTGTTTAATTGCAAGGGTTCCGAATGTCTCCTGTTCTTCCTGCTCCTTTGGGTCACATGCTTCCATAACTCAGTTTCTGCAACTACAGAACGATGTTCTTCTATCCCTTCATTTTGAAGTGTTTCTTCCATGCTGTCGAGGAAGTTCTCTTCTTCTCTAATCTGCTTCAGTGTCTTGACTCTCTCTTCTAGACTTTTAACCCTTTCCTCCAGGAGAGCCACAAGCTTGCATTTGTGGCAGGTAAAATGTGGCATCTGTTGTGGTAGGGTCATAAACATGCCGCATACATTGCATGTGACAATACAGGTGTTCTCGCCTTCCATATTGCTTTTAGGGTAAGGATTTTAAAGATGTGATGCTAAGGTATGAATGATTTTTTTTTATCCCACTGTACCTTTTTTTGGGGGGTTGTTTTTTGAGGGTGTGGCTAATTCCTATTGGTCTGCTGCTCTGAATGGTCTGAGAAAGCTTCTACCTCACGCCGTGTGCTCTAAGAAAAACTTCCTGTTTCTATCTCACGCCGTGTGCTCTGAGAAAAACTTCCTGTTTCTATCTCTCGCCGTGTGCTCTAAGAAAAACTTCCTGTTTCTATCTCTCGCTGTGTGCTCTGAGAAAAGCTCCTGCTTTCACTTCACCCAAGCTGGAACTGACTAACTCCTCCCACTTGAGCTTCTATTTAAGCCCTGCTGAGCAGAGTAACTCCTCCTCCCTGAGGGTGTGGCTAATTCCTATTGGTCCGCTGCTCTGAATGGTCTGAGAAAGCTTCTACCTCATGCCGTTTGCTCTAAGAAAAACTTCCTGTTTCTATCTCACGCCGTGTGCTCTGAGAAAAACTTCCTGTTTCTATCTCTCGCCGTGTGCTCTAAGAAAAACTGCCTGTTTCTATCTCTCGCTGTGTGCTCTGAGAAAAGCTCCTGCTTTCACTTCACCCAAGCTGGAACTCTTTGGTCATGTCCCCATGCACTATATAGTCTGAATTGAATCCGAATTCGGTAAGGACCGTCCCATGGAAAGCCCTCTTTCCGGACTTTATGGAGACCAAATTGCCCAAATCCATGCTAAATTTAGTCCTGTAGAAAACTGTTCTTGGCACGGTTTGGGAACCAAGCCCACATCATTTTCGGAGCCAAGTCCATGCATGGGGACAGCCCCAGGCTACGTAGGGAGGAGATTGACTCTGGCATCATTAGAAGGTGGGGTTTCATGCCGTTCCTGTCCTGTGCATTGGCGATCACAACTGCTTGGGCATCTTTGGCAATAAATGCTGATCAAACAGAAATGAGTCTCTTTCCACAATCATTATTCCCCCCCCTTCCCTGATCGCCAAGCCAGGCAAACATGCAAGACAAAATAGCAGCTTCTGAAACACACATACAATTAGCTGAGAGCCCCAGATTTACAGTGAAAGATGCAATCACTGTTCCACACATCTCTTTCCGTGACCATTATTCCACCCCTCTTCCCTGATTGCCAAGCATTAAACTGCCGTAACAGATGGAGCAGAGGTGCATACCTCCACTAAACTGCTGCCAAACCTCATAGTGGCTTTGCAAAACTATCTGGCTTTTTCATATTATTTTTTATTATTTTTATATTATTATTCCCTTTCAGCCCTATGTGCCATAAAGGGTGGTAGTGGTGTTCCTTGGCATTGTTACAGTGGGCAGCACAGGGGTTGGTGACGTCAGCCTGGCTTCCTATCAAGAGAGAGGAGGCGGAGAGGAAAAGGTGCTGTTTCCCTATGCAGAGGTTTAGCGCAGTTCACGTGGGGATGCCCATATTTGAATAGAGCCCACATTATCGGCAATTGCATGGGGACAGGCACAATTTGAACTCAACCCTGCATCCGGACTAAAAATAGTCGAATTCAGACTAAACACAGTGCATGGGGATGTGGCCTTTCTCTGGCTAATGTATTTTCATTTGCCTATAATGTTTGCTTTTATGTGTTGTAATTGTATCCTGGCTTGATGTGTGAGGGTATGGAGAAAAGCATCCACAACAGATGGCTTTCCAGCCTCCTGAGAACATCCACTGGAAAGCGAATCGCTCTCTCTTCAAGTCGTACGTTCCCCTGTCCTCTTCCTTCTTAGAAAGAAAGGGGTTTTTCTTCAGCATATTCTACCAGAGTCACCTTTCCTGCAATTTATTCTCTCTAGCTCACAGTCTGCATGCTGGGGTGATGATACAGTTTTAAATGTTTCCTCCTTGTCATCAGATTCATGAACTGTAAAAACCATAGCTTCATTTCCCCCAATTATTATTTGGTCTAGTGGTTTGGGAGCTGGACTCTTATCAGGGAATACCAGGTTTGATTCTCCATGAAGCCAGCTGGGTGACCTTGGGCTAGTCACAGCCCTCTGCTGAGCTCTCACAGTCCCACCCACCTTACAGGGTGTTCAGTTGTGGGGAGAAGAATAGAAAGATTTGTCAGTCGCTTTGAGTTCCCTTAAATGGATGAGAAAAGTGGAGTAGAAAAGCAAACTCTTCTTCTTCATCATCTTTATTTAATAATTAGAATATTACAAAGTCACAACTGAAAAGGAAAAGAACAATGTAGTTATTGGCAATAAATAATATTTAATAGTTTTATTTTTATTATTTTTATTATTAAATGAAAAAATTGACGTGCACAAAACAGAAACACAAAAACATTGTTATATAATCTCTAATAGAAAAACCTCATTTCTGTCCAAGTAAAAATACTTTAAATAACTTTTAAAAACATTCAAAAAGACGACATTATCAAGGCAGACTTTTTTATGTATCAAAATAAACTTATTTTTAAAAGTAGTAAACAAAATATTAAAGGGCCAAGTGATTGGTAAATCATGATTTAAAGGGTAAGCCTTCAAAGGGCTGGTTGTGAAGGAGACAAAGGAGAAGTTTCCATGTATTCTTATGTGTTAAAAGGATATCATCTGCAGAACTGAGCAGAAGTTGCATTGATATGAATTTGTTCACTGCGATGTCTCGGTGAGAAAAGACTGCTCTTTTTAATGTTTGGAAGTGACTAAAAGAAAATCAGTAAGGGATTTGTTAGGTAATTTTTTTGTGTTTCCTGATACACAGATTTAATAGGTACAACTCTGGCCAAAGCGGTATCAGATGTCAGAACATGCTCCATTGCCTTATGGATGGCCAACCAGTAATTTTGTGTAGTGGGACAATTCCACCAACAGTGAAAATAAGGTTGCATTCAGATGGGGGATATCTAGCACCATTATGGCTTTGCTGTTTTGGGATTGCCACATGTATCTGTAGCAACCTCAGCATAGCTCTGCAATATTGGACTGAAACGGGGCGCATGCGCAGCTCACAGGAGTAGCAGCAGGAGAAAAGAGCTCTGTGACTCTCCATAATAAAAAGGACGAAAAACAAGACCTCCAATCCTCAAATTAAACAACGGATCCCCACAAACGCAAGTAAAAAACACCCCAACCTGGCAGGGGGGGAGAGAAATAATTCAAAATGGGGAAATCAAGTAAAAACAAGATAAAAACCCCAGTGGCCCAGCAGACAATCAAGAAAGGGAAAATGGCTGCCGCAACCCCTAGCAATTCTCCTTCAGAGAAAAATGCAGAGAAAGCAAGGGGTGCAGAGATAGCAGAAATAACAGAAAGAAATAGTTCTCTAGAAAATAAAATAGACCAATTAAAAAATATACTGTTAGAGAAGTGGGAGGAAAATTCACAAAGCATAAAAGCAGAGCTTCAACAAATGAAAACCTCCATAGAATCTATACAGAGCAATATGCAAGAAGTACAAGTTACTACCTCTGAAGCTTTGGACAATGCTATAACAAATGCAAGCAATATTAAAACACTGCAAAAAGAAGTACAGATTCTCACCACCCAAGCCACAGACTTGCAGGACAGACTTAAAACGTCCAACTTTCGTGTACGTGGCCTTAAGGAATTTTTGGAAGGCGGAGCAATAATCCCATATCTAATTAAGATGTTCACAGAACTATGCCCAGACATTCACCTCAAAGAAAGTGACATAGCAAGGGCACACAGAAGTCTAGGCCCTCGTCCGGACCCAGGCCAAAGACCAAGGGATATAATAATAGCTTTTGACAAATATTCCATCAAAAACAAGCTATTTATGGCCTTGAGAGCAAGATCTAATATAACATATGATAACTGCAAAATTTTTGTGGTTCCTGACCTGTCTCAGCAAACTCTCAAGCTCAGGAAAGGCCTTCAGCCTCTAACTAACCTGCTTTATCATTCTAAAATCAGATTTAGATGGACATATCCAGCTGGAATCATCACAAAATATAATGGAAAGCAGCTTAAAGCCACAACCCCGGAAGAAGCACAAAAATTAGCAGCGGAACTGAACTTACAACTTCCACCACTTCCACCAGAATACAACACTCCATCAGCTCCCCAACAAACAACAACCTCAACCAACTGGGAGGCCAAGGATCAAAGACCAAACCGCACACCAGCATATCGCAAAAAGATAGAGAACACTATCACAGCACATTTTGCAAAGAAATGAACAGCCAAAAAAACTATTTTTCCCTAAACCTGTACGTCTTATTGTTGGTTTAATAAGACTATAGCCATTTATATTAGGAATTTGATAAGATATAATTTTATAAGGTATGATAGAAATATATTTACAGGTGTATGATTATAAATACTTAAGAATGCCTAATTGAGTATTACTGAAATGTAAAGTAACTAAACACACAAATGAATAGAGATAATGTTAAAAGGGTTGCTAAGGGGAAAAAGGGGAAATGATGGGGGGGGAGGAAAAAACAAAAAACAAACAAACGTCCTCCAAAAATAAGTTTAAGAATATACTGAGTCACAATGCTCATAAGATTGTTGTACAAAGTTTAACATCAAGTAGCGCCTCACCAAATTTGGGTTCTGACTATTTGTCAGTGGTAATTGGAAAACCACTTTAGATGGCTTCTTCAAAGTCCATCAAAACTTCAAATAGTCTATTAGCCTTTTGGCTGTATGTTCAAATTTATAGTTGGGGTACAGAGTTAGTTTGTATGTTTATTATGTTTAAAACGATTGTATTATTAAATGGTTACTGGCTAATCCCACAAGACACAGTGCTGACTTATGGCTACCCTTAAAATATTGACTATTAATGTAAGAGGCCTAGGCAACCCCAGTAAACGGTCCAGGGTTGAAAAATACCTGTTAAACTCCAAAGCTCAAGTAATAATGCTTCAGGAAACGCACAAACCTAAGAAATACAGGGCAAAACCTCTTTTTTCACATCCTAATCTTAAAATAGAAACTGCTTCGCCTGGGACTTCAAAATCCAGAGGAGTTTCTATAATTTTTCATTCTTCCTTAAACATACAAATATTAGATTCTAAATCTGATATGGAAGGAAGATATATTTTTGTTAACACTTTATATGAAGGGCAAAACTATACCTTCACCAATCTATATGGACCTAACACAAATCAAAGAAAATTCCTGCAAAATACATTAGCACAATTAGAAAAATTTGTGACTGGATACCGCATTGTGGAAGGTGATCTGAATACTGTAATGGACCCAAGACTAGACAGACTAACATTTAAAAAAGGCAACAAAAGCCAAAACAAGAAATCTAAAATAGAATATATCCAACAAATAATCCATAGCCAAAATTTACAAGACAGCTTCAGAATCCAAAATGGCTCAAGTAAAGAATATACTTATTTCTCACAAACACATCAAACCTGGTCCAGATTAGACTACATACTTCTAACAAAACAACTAATACAATTGATCTCATCAGCAATAATCGATCCAATTACATTTTCAGATCACGCGCCATATATAGTAGAATTAAAAATAAACCATACAAGGAAACCTAGGCACTGGCGTTTCGACCCCCTCCTAATACAGAAAAAAGAAACAAGCAATGTTATAGCTTCTGAAATTAAACACTATTTTGAACAAAATTCCAGACCTGAAATTTCCCCTGAGCATCAATGGGATGCACTTAAACCAACAATCAGAGGCATCTGTATCTCCCAACTTGCTTGGATAAACAAGCAAAGAAAATTGAATCAGGGAAAGTTAACAAAAGAGATTAAACAATTAGAAGAACAACACAAGGCAACCCAATCTAAATATATCTACAAAAATTTTTTGGAAAAACGTAAGGAATTAGAAATTCTAGAAACACATTCAATTGCAAAAGCCAGATTTTATTTAAAACATAAATTTGACACAAACAATAACAATAATATGACATTTTTAGCTAGACTAAAACGCAAAGCAGAAAAAAAATATGTGCACATGATCCGGGATCCGAAATCTAATATTATAACAATAAACAATGAAAGAATAATACAAACGTTTAAGGAATTCTACCAAAATCTATATTCTACAGAGGTCAAGTCCACAGAAGCAATAAAACGATATACAACCTCCTCTATAATAGACAAACTATCAGAAATGCAAAAAGCAGATTTAATTCAAACCATAGATCTAAAAGAGGTCCAATCAGCTATTAGGAACCTAAAAAACAACAAATCACCCGGACCAGATGGATTTTCATCATTATTTTATAAAACATATGTAGATATTCTGTCCCCCCAACTAACAAAGCTATACAACAATATTTTGCAAGGAGCGCCTCTGCCTCTCTCCTGGGGAAATTCCCTTATCATTCCCTGTCATAAAGCTGGAAAACCGTTAGATTCTGTAGACTCATATAGACCTATAGCCCTCCTGAATCAGGATTATAAAATTTTTACAGCTATTCTAGCAAACAGAATAAAACAGGTTATATGTGATATTGTCAATCCAGAACAATTCGGATTCATACCGGGCAAACTAATATCAGATCCTATACGCATTGTAATTAACCTTATACAACATAGTAAAAAGTATAAGAAGCAACTGGGGCTTTTTTTCCTAGACCGTTACAAAGCATTTGAGATGGTGGACCACAAGTATCTATTAGAAGTATTTTAAAAAAATGAATTTTCCTGAACCTCTCATAGAAATTCTAGCAAAAATATACAGCACAACACAGGCTGCTATTCTTCTCATCAAAACTACTTCAACAAATTTCCCCATATCTAAAGGAATGAAACAAGGTTGTCCCCTCTCTCCCTTCCTCTTTGCTTTAGCAATGGTCCCGCTGGCAAATAACATAATTAAAAATGAAAATATTAAAGGATATAAAGTGAACAAAAAAGAAATAAAAATTAATTTATTTGCTGATGACATTGTCGTCTTTCTTACTCAACCCCTCCCCTCCTTATCAAATTTACAACAGGAATTGAAAGAATTTGAGAAACATTCAGGCCTAAAGGTAAATCTAAATAAATCCAAAGCCTATTATGTTAACCATATCAATACTCAAAACAACAGGAATAGTCACTGCCACACAAGGTGTAAAATATCTCGGAGTGTTTATCCCTAAAAATATGAACCACATGTACAAACATAACTATGATAAGCTCTGGAAACATTTGAAAAGAGAGATGGCTTCATGGAAAAAGAAAAACTTGACAATACTAAGCAAGATTTCGGCCATCAAAATGTTCATTATTTCTAAATTACTATACCTATTCCAAACAATCCCAGAAGCAGTCTCCCTAAAAATATTAAACAAATGGTCCAAAGCAATATTAAAAGAAATATTCAAGGGGAAAAGAAACAAAATCCCACATGAAATTATATACCGCCACCAAGAAAAAGGAGGCTGGGGATTACCAAATATTATCAATTATTATAATACCTGCAAAATTAGACACCTCTTCCTCATACAATGCAAACAAAGAGAATGGTGGGCTAATCTAGAACTAGATTTTCCTAATTCTAACTATTACAATCCACTATACTCAGACACCAACATACTAATAAAAAAACAAATCTCACCCAATCTTTTGAGTAACCTTACTGTTTGGAGGAATAAAAGAAAAAGTCTTCTTCCATATCTATCTAAAAACATGCCACTACAATATATAACGGAACTACAATCCATAATTCCAGCAGAAATTTGGAGTAACTTTAAGCAAATGGGCCTCTACAAAATAAAAGACTTTTTCAAACCTCAAACTCATCAGATTAAAGAAGAAATTATAGATCAAATTCTTAACCCAAAATCAAATAGGTGGCTCCTAAACAGAATCTTTAAAGACACTTTAAAATCTAGAACCATACTACAAAAATTAGATAAAGAAGATAACAAATTTGAAAATACTATAGATCTCTTACTATCAATGCCCAAAAAATTAATCTCGCACATTTATAAATTAATTTCAGAAGAGAAAGAAACAAACCTTAACCACCACAAAAATTTATGGGCAACAGATCTTCAAAGAGACATTTCTCCTGAGCAGTGGCAAACTATCTGGTCAAATAAATTTCCCTGTGGAAACATTCAATACTGCAGAGAACTCTATCTCAAAACCATTACTAGATGGTATGCTACCCCAGTTTGGCTTAACCACATTTCACATGCCTTTACAAAAAAATGCTGGCATGGGTGTGGCATGATAGGAACATACATTCACCAATGGTGGTTTTGCCCTATCATCAACAAATTTTGGACCTTGATACATCTCGAAATTGTCAAAATCCTACAAATACAAATGGAATTCTCCCCAAGCACATTCTTATTACATATCATGCAAAATGATACAATTTCTAAAAACAAAGCTATACTCCTGCATTTTATGCTAATAGCTAGCAAAAAAATTATTGCCAAAAACTGGAAATCGACTGAAACATTAAATCTCCAATCCTGGTATAATAAAATAATTGAATTTGCAATAAACGAGCTCATCACCCATCAATACAACAAATACCTAGGAAGAAAAGAAAACTACGCATACCCAGAGGTATGGAAACCTTTATTTGACTTCTTGCAGACCAATATAAATGTATATTCTATTTCAGAGGTGGCCATTCTTACTAGACTGAATTTAAACATTGAAAATAACTAACAAAATTAGAGTCTAACATTATTTTTAATTAAAGACAGTAGCCATAATATGGATTTACAAATAAGTACAGAGTAATATAATGTGTATACAGTCTAAGTTTAAATGGTTAAGTTTTCAGTTTTGAGAATTTAAATATTTAATGTTATTGGTTATATATACTTGTAAATGAAAATAACTGCAATATATGTTGTCACTATTTGTTTGATCAAATAAAAATTTCAATTAAAAAAAATAAGATTTAAAAAAAAATATTGGACTGAAACTCCCATATATCCTATTTTGGGAAAACCCAAGTATGAACATGGATTTTCCTGAAATAGTGCTATACCGTACCTTTCTGCTACAGGGTGTACTCATCTTGAAGGTGTCCACTGTGCATGCACAGAGCCAAAAAACATGGTTGCACATGCATAACGGTGGCAATCATGTACTTTCAGGTATTTCTTGCCATCAAAATACCCACATGTGTATGTCACTATATTGTGCAAAGACAACACTAGCCCCATGCAGTCTAGTCAGTGAGTCATTATTCTAGAAGAGTTTCACTCTGGAATATTACTTGTTTGAGTGGAGCTGGCCTACGTCCCTTTTGCCCACAGAAGTTCCAGTAGAAAGGAGGGACATCTGAGGTTATAAAACTTTATTATTAGCTTTGCTGGAGTACATTGCCATCAGAAGAGACGTTTCATTTGTGTTTCTTTGTAACGTGCTACTGTGAGTTTGTGAAGCTTATCAGTTAGTGTGGATTTCCAGACTTTCAGAGTAATTTGTGCCTTCAAGTCAGTTTCCCAAGTGAGTTTAAGACCAGCTAGGTTCACCAGTAGTTATTTCTGCTAGTAGTTTATAAGATGAAGAAAATAAAACCAGTAGTAGAGAACTGAAGTGTTTGAGACCACTTTCTATTGATGTTTGTGGCCTTTTTATAGTTTGAATGGCTTCAGTAGAGTTGAGGAAAGGAGAGATGGAATGAGGTGTTAGCCAACATTTATTGTCCATTCCTAGAAGTGTCTGTAAATCTGGAAGAAAAATGTGTTTCTTATTTGAGGTGAAGAGGTCTTGAAAAGTATTCTTGCCAGCAGATGACAACATGTTAAACTGTTGTCTGGTTTGAATTGAATTTAGAAATGGGGGTGGAGGTTAATGGCATTATTGGAGAAGAAAGAAGAATTAGGACATCTTTCCATGTACTCCATGATATCATTGTGGCATGCATGAAAGGATTTTACATTTCTTTGTAATTTCTTGAAAAAGCTGTAAAAATGAAAGGGGGGTTGACAGGATTGGAAAATTAACAAGTTCAAACTGTTTTCAAATGGTCCTAGGCACAGTCTGTAGAGAAATCAACTTTGTAATGATGAATGAATCTTGATAGTCAGTTCGGGTGCTTCCGCACAGGCCCCTTAACACCCATTAAGCACACATTCCAATGTGCGCCTCCGCACACGGGTCACTAATTAGGACACTTCCGGTGTCAGATACAATTCTAGATGAGTAAGGTCTATTTTCTTTCTTTTTTAAGCATACGTATGTTCCAGTGCTCTTTTAAGAAGATTGGCAGTGTCTGCTTTTTTCTTTTTTTCAATATGAATTCTTTATTAAAAGGTTTTTTGACAACACACTACACATACAATAATCTCCAACAATATTCTTCTTGCTTTTCTTGTTGTTCTTATTGTGACTTCCTTGTCTGTCCAACACCCTCTCTTCTCTTCTTTCTTCGTCTACCCCTTATAATTTCTCATTGTTAGCCAGCTGACCCCCCCCTTTCCCACAGAACACATCTTAATTTTACAGCAAATTCTGCTTTTTTTTACTAACTCCTTTCTTATTTATCAATCAGTCTTGGTACGTGACACTTCTTAGTTTTATTTTTCAAGCAATTTGCTAACATTTTAGAGTCTTTATTTCAGTGTCAGTATAATTTATTAGTTTCTATTGAGTCTAGTTCTTTTCATTTAGCGGTTAGTTGTGCAAGTACACAGGGTGAATGTGATGATTTATGTTACTGTTTTAATATCATCAAAGTTTGTGACAGGAAATTGTGTTGTTTATTGTTCCAGACTTCTTGAGCAATGCAAGATTTTCCAGTTACTGCCTTCACAACCACTCAACAAGTTGTGATGGCCATGGATGGAGTATTAAGGGTTTGAAGATACTGTTAAATCTTTTTCATTTTTCTTTGAAAATATTTTGTTGTTGAACAATAGAGGTTTCAGTTTTCACTATGGATTTCTCTGCTGCTTTTGTTGCATTGTCAGAGTGATGGAAATTGGGGTTTAGTTGAAAAAGAGTGAACTTAGGCAAAAGTTAGCAAATTTACCAAGGTCACAAATCTACTGAAACAAGAATTTAATAAATTCTTGCGTAGGAGCCACACCTGTGAGAATAGAAAGAGCAAAACCTTAAGTCTTTTTTGGTGCATTTGCTAGGGATTATACTGTTTATCTAATAAAGCATCAAGAACTAAATTGAAGTCATCTTCTTCAATATTTGGGTGAGATGAAAAATTACTGAATTTTTATAGAATAGAATAAAAGTTTTTTGGCTGGTATTTGATGAATATACGTTAGCTAGAACGATAGGAGAAAAATTAAGAGTAGAGTCTATGAAGATGTATCTGTCATGTGAGTCTTTTGGAGCTCTGAGTCCTTGACAGTGAATGGCGACTGAGGATAGAAACTTATCTTGCAGAAGAAGTCCCAGGATTTGTACATTCTGTAAAGACAGCTGAATTTTGCAACATGGAGTGCCAATTTTTATGTAGATGGATTCGATAAAGGTGACCTGTATTTTCTTCCATTTTAAATGTGCCTCCAGTTTTCACTTTCTTTTAATGGTATTAAATAATTTTATTTATAACTCCAAGAAATATGTTATATGACTTACGTACTTTTGACGTGTACATTTTATTTCTCCTTGTTTTGCCCCAGTTTTTGTGGCTGCATTCATTTACAGTAAGACCCACTGCCAAGACCTTTAAGTGTGAGTAGTTATTATTACTTCTGCTTGCAATTCAATCATTTTCTGGTGATTTAAAGAATCCCAGAACATGGAGCAACTGGAATAGCATTTATTTACTTTACCTACACATGTGCAACCCTCATCATTTCATTCTGAATTGTACTGGAACAGTTTTCAAAACTGTCCCTGCTCAAAAGCAAATCATCTTTGTGTGTGTTCCTTTTGGTCCAAGGAGGTTGGATAGAGATGGAGGCATGTAGGAAGTAAAATGTCAACAGGAGGCCACACAGCATAATACTGATATTCCAAAGGATTGATGATCACAGGGCTAAAAAGTATTCATTAAATATATTTGTCCCTTGACCACAATATATTATTTGCTAATTTACAGAAAACAAGTTACAATATCAGTTAAAAACAACACATTTAAAGGATTTAATATGTTAAAAAGGAAACAACACGCCAACCCTAGTCTACTACCAAACCTTTGAGAAGTTTGTTCCAACTAAATATCAGGACCTTTCTCTACTTACCTATAGATTCAGACTAAAGGGTCTCTGGTCCAGATCTTGGGCTTTCTCAACTGCACATTAATGTGGATCAAGGAAGATCTCTTCCCCCCCCCCCATTAGTTCAGCTCCATCTGCACAACAGGGAGCCAGATATGGATCAAGAGGCCCTTAATTTGGATCTGTTGTAGACCTGATAAATCAGGTCTACAACCAGATTTAGGCCCTTAATCCAGATCACGGGACTATGCAGATGGCATCCCCTGCTCCCCCATGGTTAGGGACAAATACTCCTATACTAGGGGCTTGGGGATATTTTTCTGCTGCATGCTATGGCTCAATAACAGTCCCCCCCCCCCCCAATACCTGACAGCTAGGAGCAAAGGTTCCTAGCCTTTGGTGACGCGGAGAGTTTTATTCAGGAGTGCACCACAAGACACTGCAGAAAAATGCACTCACCCCAGGCCCAGAGATTATGAACCTTGTTCTTAGCTGTCAGGGGTGTGGAGGTAGGGGCAGCCCAGCACTGAAATCATTTCTGTTATAATTTCAGCATCTGATCATGCAACAGGACTATTGGGTGTGGTACCTATATTTTCCTGGGTGGGCAGGGAAATAATTTTTCTTTCCCTCTCTAGGCAATAACTGACCTTGGGGCCGCTCTTTCTCTCTGGCTGTACCCTTCCCTGAGAATCTAAAATGTGATTGACAGAGGGAAAAGGAAGAGTAAGAATGAGGGGAGGGGAGGGGAGTGGTGAGGAACCTGTCAGTAGGTTGAGGACAGGGAAATATGTGGGAAAATAAGGTTGTTTGACATGATAACATTAGCAGTCCAGAAACAGTACCTGTCCAATACTTCCCAGTAAATATATATTGAATTGGGTGTTTGTGTTCAATTAAATATGGTATTTATATGTGGTTCTTTCAAAACACTCAGGCTTCGTTTATATTTCCTCTTAACAGATCATGGGATTCAAGGTCAATTATTTTCTTCAGTGGGCAGAGGCTGGTATTGTATTAAATACTTGAAGTAAAACCTAATGATACTTCAGGTATTTCTGTCGCTTGGGCCACAACAAAATTAAGTGCCTGCTTTTTAACGGCTGTAAAGAGCTCAAGCTTGAACACAGTGGAACACCACCACCACCACCCCGAAATATCATTAGACAATTCAGGCTTGTTCAAGAAGAGGAAAGAAACACAAGTTTTATGTTTTCTGAAACGAATACTGTTACCCCACAGGTTAACTATTAAGCACAGAGGTGGAGAAGATGGCTGCGTCTTTTCAAATGCAACATGGCAGTACTTCAGAAGACAACAAGAACGTTTTGTATTTGTAACCTCAAAGGTATAGACTTCCCATCTGTAGAAATAATTAATCCGTAAGGGTGTTGTGAAGTTTTGCTTTTACAAAGTATAGGGAGAACTCCAGCTTTTACGCTAGCAATGGAGTAAATATACACCAGGGTTTCTCAATAGAAGAAATTCAAAACAATCTATATGCCTTTAAACATATACTGTAGTTAAGTGGCTTCCTAACAGAAATTAGAGGGTTTGTATAATAATACACTTTACCAGTTGAATCCAATATGAGTAATGGATTGTGGTCATGGTCTCAGAACTCAAATGGGGGTTTATTAGTTTCTGATCCCTGTGATCATGTCAAACTGGCAGCTCAGGGCACTGTGCCTATAGCATAGTGGGCTACCATCTCATATGGCAAAGCAGAGTCTGTCCAACAACAAGGTACTGAAAGAGAGATCTTGTTGTGGCTTTGTTAGATTAATCCTGTTGGTACAGTCTGCACAGTAGAACCAATCAAACGTTTCTATTGACTTGGCACAGAATATTCATTTGAAAGGTTTTCATACCAGGCTTCTTCACACCAAGTGCCTCAGCATCGCTACAGGTGCCATAATCTAACACTGCAATCAGCAACATCAATTTAAAAACTGTAGGTTTCAAATACTCAGCAGATTATCCTGCAATGAACAAGTTCCTTAATTTACCGAGCTAAGTGAACTCATGGTTGAACCAGCTTTTGGGGGTGGTTAACATTTGAAGAAAGGAGACTATCAAAAGTACCTCTGTGCCCGTTGCCTTTTTATTATTGTTAAGCTTTCCATAAACTTTGGGCAAGTCTACACTGGCTGGTATACTGGACTAGCTAGAATACTAGGAAGCTCCCTTCTCTACACTGCTGTGGTCTAAGGGGGGGGGCACCCAGTGCAGAACTCTCCTTCATTGCAAATGGTCCAAATAATGCAAAGCTCCAGTTCCTTATATACAGAACTTACAGGGTGCACGAAAGGGATGGAGGTGGGGGAACCGAACATTAGCTAAAATCATGAAATTCTGAATTTGTATCTGTATGACTTTTCTCAGAAAGAAAGAAAAAGAAAGAAAGAAATGTTAACAATACAGGAAGGAAAAAGTAACAAAACCCACAGCAATTGTGCATTACCTCATTTTATCTCCTATTGAAAAATTCATAAGAAATCAGATATCCATAAAGATGTCTAAAAAGTGCTCTTCCAAATGAAGTAATGCTTTTGAAAAACACTCAAGCCCCATCATTTCCCACTGAACAAATATCTTTTAGACAAAATGGCCAGAAAGACCCAGGGGGAGGTTGGAATGCAGAAAGAAAACAGTGTGGGGTGGGATAGACACCAAATAAAAGACAAAAGTACCCAAATCACTTCATTTTTTCCCAAGGAAGGAGCAAGTACTGAATGAACTGGGAACTTACTTCCATGGGAAGATGCCCAGAGGATTGTCCTGTACACAAGACCATCCATGGCATCTTGGGCAGGAGGAATTCTCAAGTTCAATTGTGAACTCACAGCCTTCTAGATGGCGCATAAAATGGAATTTTATGGTCAGAGAGGGCTGAGTGGCAGTAGAAATCTTGCTTCATTGTTGAGCTAACTTCTTTTTATGACCACAATAAGCTAACACCACTATGGCTGTGGTCACACTTAAGGTTTAATCCAGTTTCAGCCCACATTCAGAGTGAAAGAATACATCAGCAAAGTGACAAGCCGTTTTCTTTCAGAGTTAAATAACTCAGAAAATTCACCTTTTGGATATATAATGTGGAAAGAAAATTACCGGTCATTTTGCTAGAAAATTACCGGTCATTTTGCTAGAAAATTACCGGTCATTTTGCTTTCATCTTACTCTGAAAGTGAATTGAAGCTGGATTAAACCTTAGGAGTGATAAGGCAGTGATAAGGCAGGCCGTTGAGAAAAGCAGGAGCTGGTGTTCTGTCACTTTTGCTTGCCCTTGGAAAAGAATGGCCTTTCTCTGACCTTTTGGCCATTGGGTAGTTTAAGGTACTCAGTTTTAAAAAAGGCATCCTCACATTACTGTAAATAAACTTCATAATAGCTTACTTCAGCTTTTTCAGGCCCTTCTTGATCATGCAGGGTACAGGCAAGGAGTCTTCGAGATGGAGCTGCAAATGCCATATCTGCTCAGGGAAAGAGGGCCAAAAGCTGAGCAGAACATTCTTTTCTTTTTCTCTCTTTGTGAGAAAGTTTGGTCTAGTGGTTAAGGAGCTGGACTCTTATCTGGGAATACCGGGTTTGATTCCGCTCTCTTCCACAAAGCCAGCTGGGTGGCCTTGGGCTTGTCACAGCTCTCTTCTGAGCTCTCACAGCCTGACCTATCTCACAGGGTGTCTGTTGTGGGGAGAAGAATAGGAAGCTTTGTCAGGCGCTTTGAGTCCCCTTAAATGGGTGGGAAAAGCAGGGTAGAATGAAGCGTTGACTACTTACGTGAGCGTTCATTTTCTTCGGTTTCAGACGACTCACTATGGGTTATGACATCTCATCACTTGCTTGACCGAACGGGTTTTCACCACTAGGTGGCGCGTCCTCAAGTAGGTCCATCGGTAACGTCACCGCCCCAGTCAAGCGAGGAGCGACAGGACCCTGATCTGCTCAGGGAGTCTAAAGAGAAAAACAGTTAGGCACAAAGTAAACATAATACAAAGGGAGGGTCTTGAGTCGTCTGAAACCGAAGAAAATGAACGCTCACGTAAGTAGTCAACGCTTCATTTTCCTTGGTTTCAGACTCCTCACTATGGGATGTACCAGAGCCCAGAAAAACCCAGGGAGGGAAAAGCACCAAACACTACATCATAGCCCTCCAAGCCATAGTTGGAACCTTCTTACCGTAATATAAACGATGTGTTGAAGAACCCTGCGGCCAAAAGAAGCCTCCGCTGATCAGAACTGGTCAAGCCGATAGTGTCTCGTAGACCACGCTGCCGCCTTGCAGATTTCCAGGAGAGGAGCATTGAGGGCTAGAGTGGCTGATGTTGCAGCAGACCTTGTAGAGTGAGCCATGATCCCGCCAGGAACAGGTTTACCCTTCGTTTGATAAGCCAAGGTAATACATGCTCTAACCCATGCTGCAATACCCCTGGAGTTCATCTTCTGTCCCATAGAAGCTGGATGAAAACGCAAGAACAGAGATGGGGACCAGAACATGCTTTCCTCTCAGCAAGGAGAGGAAACTTTTGAGAGCCAGGAATATGGCTTTCAATTCCAGCCAATTTATCTGGTGTTTCACATCTTCCGCTGACCATGTCCCCTGTGCAGTATGGCCCATACAGTGGGCACCCCAGCCTCTGTTACTTGCATCAGAGGTCACCCTTATCCTTTCTACAAAGACCATGGGTTCACCTCTGGCCAAATTGGTTGAGGAGCACCACCAGAGTAAGGATGCCCTGGTGACAAAGGGGAGGGGCACCTTCACATCAGTACCAGCCGTAATTAGGGCATTATAGGACCTTAATGACCACTGTAAAGGGCGAAGGTGGAAACGCGCCCAAGGTACGAGATCTATTACAGAAACCATCTTCCCAAGGAGGGAGGCAAGGGAAGAGAGACTGGCTCTAGAAGAGCCTCTTAATCTTCTGCATTCAGCCGTAATGGACTGAATTCTCTCCCTACTTGGAGAAATGGAAAAAGACCTAGTATCAAATTGTGCTCCCAAATGGGAGATGAATTGAGACGGAGAAAGTGAACTTTTTTCCCAATTTATAAGGAAACCATGCTGCTGTAAGGTATAAATTGTCGCCTTTACTGTGATATCAGCCTGCCTTCGGGAATTGGCCTTGCAAAGAACATCATCTAAATAGGCAAACACTTCGAAACCCCTGGTTCTGAGGTCTGCGACCAAGACAGAGAGGACCTTTGTGAAGACTCTTGGGGCATCCGATAAACCAAAAGGTAATGCTCTGTACTGATAGTAAGCCCCCCCCCCCCTCCCCGATACAAAACCTCAGAAAAGGTCTTGCCGATGGGGCCATTAGAATGTGGAAATAAGCATCTCTTAGATCCAAGGATGCGAGAAAGTCACCCTGGCGAACGGCCCCCCTGATAGAAGCCAGAGTCTCCATTTTGAAACGTTCAGAACAAAGAAATTTATTGAGAAATTTCAAATCTAAGATAGATCTCCAGTCATCACTCTTTTTTGGAACAAGAAACAATCTTGAATAAACGCCTTCACCCAACTCATCATTGGGAACCGGCTCAATGGCCCCCAACTCTAGCAATTCCTTTAACACATTCAACATAGCACACCTTTTAACTGGGTCCTCTGGCATATGAGAGGAAACAAACCTTGATGGAATTCGTGAGCTAAACTCAAGCTCATAACCAAACTCAACCACCCTGTTAACCCAAGGGTCAGAACTTGTCTGTAACCATTGACGAGCAAACATAGCCAGCCTCCCACCGACAGCATTATCTGAAGGAGGTGCTGCTTCCCTAAACACGGGAGAGTCATATTCTAGACCTGGAGAAGCAGAGGTCTCCTCAACGAGATGAGTTTGCTCCCCTACTGAACTTCCCGAACCTTCCTCCTCCTCTACCAAGCGGTTCCCGATTTGCAGAGGATTGGCGCCCCCAAGTCGCTCTACCCCTGGGGGGCCTGTATCAAAAGGGCTGCCTAAATTGAGCATCCCGCTGATTCCTTCTATAGAAGGAAAACGAGGTCTTACCCCTTGAGGAGGAGGAGGAAGAAGGGGCGGAGGTAGGCATCACCTTCTTTTTATCTTTATTTTCCACAAGAATGTCTTTTAAACAGTCCTCACCAAATAGACTCCTCCCCTTGAAAGGAGCTGTGATGACTTGATTCTTTGATGTAACATCCACGTTCCAGTTTTTTAGCCATAAGGCTCTGCGAGTAGCAGTAGCCAAACTGGACGTGCGGGCCACCAACTGGAGGGAATCAACGGTAAGGTCAGCCACCAGAGCCGTATTACGCCTGATGGATTCCAATGACACTCTGGCGTCTTCAGATAGAGCTGGATCCATAAGGAGATCCTCAGTCCATTTCAAGGCTGCTCTTTTAATACAAGGTCCTCAAAGATCGATGGAAGTGGGAGGACCTTTTCTTCCGAAGGAGGCACCCACATTAGTTTAGCCGCCGCCTCTGATCTACCCTCCTTGACTTGAGAGGGCAGGGTCAGACCCAGGGTTTCCGCCGTCTGTTCTATGGCAATCGTAGCCTCATCATGAGGAACCAGCCTCGGTGTAGCAGGAATTTGATGTGAGGGATCTAATTGATCCTCGTCGAATATGACCTCATGTACACTAGACAGAAGCTCTGAAGCCTCAGAGACTAAAGAAACCGAAGCGGTAGAAGTAGAAGGCTTAGGCTTTGCTTGCGGTGGAGCAGGCACCTGCACATCCACCGACTGTGTAGAGGGCCCTGGCATTGGTTCAGATGTGGGGGTAGACAGCAGATCGGAACGGTGAGACTTCAGCTTGGAAGTATGGTGTTGAGGAGCTCTGGAACGCTCCTTCTTCTCCTTTTTCTTTTTCTTTGCCGGGGACTCTTCACTTGATGAAGAGGACGAGGAGGAGGATGGTGACCGGCGTCTTCTGCGCTTCTTTCCCTTCTTGGAGGGGTGAGGAAGCAAGCCCGCTGTCTTAAAGGATGCCATGAGCCCGGACATCATAGATTCTTTAAAGGTCTCAGCCATCGCCACAATATCCAGATTAGGAGAGACAGTAGCCTTAGCAGAGGGTGTTTCACCCCTTGCCAGAACTTGCGCAGGCTCCTCTCACGAGGATGGCGTTGGATTAGGTTTGACTTGGGCCTGTACTTGTAGAGATGACACTTTGGGAGCAGGAGTTTTAGTGTGTTGGCCTTGATCAATACTGTTGGGAGACCCTTTCTTAGGTTTAGATTGGGACACCTTTGGCTTCTGGGCCTTGGGTTGCTCAATTTGGACCTCCAGGGACGAAATTGGCTGGGCAACATCCATCGTGCTGAAAAAACAACAAAATAATGGTGGGATCGGGATCTAGGATGGCCAAATAACAAAATATATTAGTTTTATTTAATAACAATTGTAAAAATTAGACGGATGGCATTGGATTATAAATCTAATGCCAAACCGCGAAAATAAACTACCAGGCCGCATTTACAAAATGGCGGCCGCAATTTGCCCTTAAAACAAATGGCCCTGCAAGACTGCCCTGACTTAAAATGGAGACCGCTAAAATTCCCTTAAGAAGAATGGACGCCAGAACGATGCCCTTAAACAAAATGGCGGCCGCAATAAACGCACGCGCGCCAGGCTGCCCAACTAACGGCCGAAATAGAAAAAGAGGGCCGTAAGGAGACCGAAGAGCAATAAGGAGCGCTAGGCCCACTATGGGAGTCTCCACAAACACGGCCAGGCAAACGGATGGGCTAATCAGAACTGAGGGAGAGAGGGAACAATGCCCCGCTCGCCGCCAGAGGGGAAAAATGGCTGTAAAATAGTAAATGAGCCCCAGGAAGCCAGTAAATAAGGGCGATCGGCGGCTGAAAACATCAATAGAAGGCAGAGGAGGCTGAGCAGACTTCCAATGAGACGGGAGGTGAAAGACACGGCCTGTGTCAACGATGACAAACCGCAGGTCCTGGTGACTCTACCTCAGTAGAGGGGGGGGAGGAGGCTGATAAAAAAGCGGCTCCCGTCCACTGGGCTGAGGTAACTCAGGCGGGGGAATCCCTGTTCGGATCCGCCGGCTGCACAGCAGTAATAAAAAGAATCTGAGGGCAGCCTGACAGACTGCCGCCATTAAGAACTAGCCATGCACGTAAGGCAGAGAGGATGAGGGGTGGAGAGCCCCCTGGCTCCAACTTCCCTAAAGAGTTGTGAGAGCTCAGAGGAGAACCCCAGTGTGATCAACAAACCACAGGACACAAAGGGGAATAAACTTACCTAAAAGCAGAGAAAAAAGGTCAAAAATCACCAAAAATACGGAGCTCCCTCAGCAAGCTGCATTCTGTCAAGCGAACAAGACTTGACTGGGGCGGCGACGTCACCGATGGACCTACTTGAGGATGCGCCACCTAGTGGCGAAAACTTGTTCGGTCAAGCAAGTGATGAGATGTCATAACCCATAGTGAGGAGCCTGAAACCAAGGAAAACAGCCAACCCTCCTCCTTCTTTTTACAATTTAATTCCAGATATAGTAGCCAACCCCTTAGATGAACTTAATCTATTTCATTTGCCCAATGTGCAAACCAATATTTTTAAAGTGGGAAGTGGACTGGCTTTGTTTTTTGCTTTCACCTCACATTGTTCAAGTAATTTCCAACAAGCAGCATTTTGACCTGAGACAAAAGCAGGGTGTGTCTTAACCTTCTGAGATACTGCTTAACGTATTGGGTTTGTAGGTAAAAATGAGAACTTCAACACAATTATATGTAGTTTGCAGATTAGTTAGGATTTTTTTTTATCTGACAAAATCAGTCGATAAGGTCATATTTTGTTTCATACTGGGACTTGTGGTAGACACCATGGTGCTGCAATGTCTATATCATTACTATGTAGACATTACAATGTCTACCGTTACTGTCTGAATAGGGACCAAGTATGCATCAAGAGGAGTATTGAGTCTAGATCACGAGAAGTAATTATTCCTCTTTACTCTACCTTGGTCAGACCTCATCTAAAGTACTGCATACAGTTCTGGGCACCCCAATTCAAAAAAGACATTGATAAAGAGCAAGTCCAAAGTAGGGCTCCCAAAATGGTTAGTGATCTGGAAACCATGTCCTACGAGGAAAGGTTGAAGGATCTAGGAATGTTTCGTCTGCAGAAGAGAGGACTGAGAAGAGACACGATAGCGATCTTCAAATATCTGAAAGGCTGTCACAGGGATTGTCCCTATTCTCACTTGCACAAGATGGGAGGACTAGAAACAAACGTATGAAACTCCAAGGGAGTCAATACAGATTAGATACTAGGAAAAACTTCCTGACAGTGAGGGTGATCACTGGAGGTCTTCAAACAGAGGCTGGACCTACATCTGTCTGGGATGGTTTAGGAAATCCTGCATTGAGCAGGGGGTTGGACTTGATGGACTATATGTAAAGCAGTCCTCTCTTTGCTGCCAAGAAAATAAAAGCTATTCTGGATCTAACAGGGACAGTTGGTGTGCATGACGAGTCCAAACTTACTTTCAGGTGGTTGGAGTGCTATCTTCCTCACCAACTTGGCCATCTTGATGTCAGAAAAATTGAGGGCCTCAAAGGGAAAGTAGACATAAGCCATATTGGCAGGGTGCCACCTAGCTGAAGTGGCCTCAGTCTTAAAACATGAACATTTCTGGGCTGTTGTTACCTTCTTTTTGCCATATCTAGGATATAGTGATGTCACAAGTTGTGTGATATTATATGGGATGCATGTTGTTGAGTGAGCCACTGCATTTCTCTTTGGGGAGATTTGACCTCACAACATCTGGCTGAGACTCAAGCTTCACCCTGGCAGCACTTACTAAATCCACACTATTTGGACAATTTGCACATCCAGACACATTTTATTCCAGATTATCCGCACTTTATTCCAGATAATGCAGATTAAGTGCTGTCTGGAAGAAGCTTGAAACTCACCTCCATACTAATGTCTTTTATAGTTCAAATACCATTAAGTTCAATTTTTATGGAAAGTTGATTCTACAACCCTTGTAGATATGTTACCAAGATAATTGACCAGGAAGTAGTTTACCTCAACCTATACCCATATCCAAGTTGAACTTTGTAGGTGACTGTCCTTGAAAGCAGTATTGTTTGCCTTGGAAAAGTAGAAAACATATATCTATTTTAATGGATTTCAAAGAAAGATAGGGGGGAATTAAAAAACCTGCTATCCCAGAAGGCTCTATAGCCTGAGTCATAGAGATATCTGCTGTACTATATGTTCTTCATATTCACAAGATAACTTGCTGGTTCAGCAGTTTGAAAATTCAAAAAATGATTGAAACAGAAGACTTGAGAAAGAGCAAAAAGCAATCAAGCAGAATCAAAGAGTGTTTTAATAACAATACTATCAAGAAAATAATTCAGTTATGTCTCCTTGTTGGCTCAGACCAAACACCTCTGCAGTATCAAAGCAGAGCATTTTTTCTTTAATAAAATAACTATCATACTATCTTTCTTTTATGATGTGTGCCTCCAAACACAGGATAAAACCCACGACTGTTGGAGACTATGTTAGGAATACAATACATATCTATGCTTAGCTGTCTTCTAAGATAACGCATAATTCAACAATCCTTATTCAATCTTCTAGGATTTCCTATGCCAAGAAATCAAGGGTGGCTGATAACATCTCAGCAAAAAAACCCAAAAAACAAACCCACCTGAAAAGGAAATCGTCAAAATCTCATTTATCAGGTCACCTGTGAAGACCAGTCTTTAAACCAGGCACATTACCTCACTGATAGCAATTTTAGTTCAGAATGTATGTAAACATGTCGATAATTGCTCCTTTGGTATAAAAATGTTTAAAGATTAATTTCCATAAAATAAGCCCCATTTAGTTTGATGTTTTGCAGAGTTTTGTATGTACATTTATATTACACAAATGGAAGACCTCAATACATTCATTTGGCAGTGGTTATATTAAGATGTTATCTTATTTTGTTTCAGAATAATGCCTTGAAGAAAACTGCTACAGCCCTGGCTGCAATGTAATCTTCATTTTGCTGATGGTAACTCTGGTAAAAGTCTGGGCTTGGCTTTAAATGGGGAGAAGCATTATAGTATGATTGTTTTTTAAAATCCAGTGTTTTTTAACTCATTGTTCCCTGAACTTCCTTCACAACTTCGTACAAAAAACTACACTCAGGTACTTTTCCTAATGACAAATGTGGCTAAATCAATGCAAATGTATTTTTTGGATGGGTGTACTGAACATTAGTTTCCCACATCAGACAGTTACACCTGAGGAAACAATTGTGCTCTTTAAAAATCTACATACTGAACATTTGTCTGGAAATAGTTACATGTAGAACCTGCAAACATTAAATAACAAGCATGACTACTTTGGGTACAGGCTATGATCTGCATCTAGACTACAATCAGACACAGCAAAAAATAAAAAACCTGAGGCACCTTTGAGGTAGAATTGTTCATACACCATCCTGCCTCTCCCCACCTCATGGACATTCTGGGCTAGAAAAGATTAGAGAAGACCTGGGAATACAAAGTCCAGTTTACACTTGGCCTCTTAGTTTATGGCTGTTTTTCCACTGTCAGAAAGTACCCATTTATGCACCCATTAAGGACCCATTTGGGTGTGAGCTGGATGATCCCATTTCCACCACGGCATCCATTTGGGACCCAATTGTTTTGACTGCCGCTCGGGTAATCCAGATCAAATGGGTACTTTCTGGCCTTTAATCCGGATTTTCTGTAGACCCCATTAATGGGGTCTTCAGGCAGAAAATCCAGATTAAAGGGAGACTGTTTCCATGCTTGTGTGGCAATGGGGACTAGAGGAGGCTAGAGGGAGGGGGAACCCATGGGGGGGGAGCCCCAAAACCTAAGCTTCAAAATCATTTCAAAGTCTGTGCAAAATAGCTCCAAAGCGTTTTTGAAGTCTGTGCTGATCTTCAGAGTGAAGTCCGAAGTGACTCCGAAGTGACTTCAAAGTTCACTCCGAAGATCAGCACAGACTTCAATGGAGCTGTTTTGCAGACTTCGAAGTGACTTCGAAGCCACTTCGGAGATTGCACCCCCTGCCCCCCCAAACACCTGGGGTGACAAGCAGACCCCTCATGGGTAGATCCGGATTTCCAAATGGGTGCTCCGGTGTTTCCACGGCAGGGAGGCTAGCACCCATTGCTATTGGGTGCTAGACCACCCATGGAAACACATTGGGTACTTCCCTTAATCTGGATCTACTAGAATGTACCAATTCCTTAGATCAGGATCTTCTTAGATCCGAATTAAAGGAGCGCGGTGGAAAAACACCCTATAATTACTTAACACCTGGACAGGTGCATCTTACAGACTACAAATGCCCTTTGCCTGCCCAGATGTCAACTAATTATAAACTAGCTGTGGTGCAGGAAATTGTGCACCAAACAACCCAACGCTCCTCAAGCCTGACCAGTTCCTTACCTGATCCATCCAGTGGCAACCAGTTACACATTTTGCGGGTCAACGGGGGTCAAATGACCTGGCACGACTGTGCATGCAGAGGGCGTCAATGTCGCTGTGACGACAGCTCTGGCACACATGCAGTCACACAGGGCATCGTGACCAAAATGGCAGCACCCTGTGGAGGATTGGACACACAACCAGACACAGGCAAGTCTCTGGTCATGTTAGAGTTAGGCTATGTGTCCTAGCGTTCCCTAGTGTGAACATCAGTACACATTAGTCTGTTATGCACCTTTCCTGTCCAACAGACAGGAAAGCAAGTGCAGAAATGCCCCAAGACATAAGAGAGAATTTGTGACCCTCATGTTCCCAGGTCTTCTCTTATTTACCTTTCCTAGCACAGAATTTTTAGGAGAGGGGCAGACTGGTGTGTGAACAGTCTCACCTCAAACCATCTGATTTTTTTTTTCTGTGTCTGATCAGCTTGTTTGAGGCAACTGTGAACCTTTTTAACAGTCTGTTCCCATTACAAACTTAAATGTGTGTTTCCCTCCCCCAATAGCACTCTAGGAACTCCCCGCCCTTGTCACATCAAAAATTTTGCGGCAGGAGGAACCCCAGTCAGAGAGAGGGAGTGGGCACCACGACTGGCAATGGGCGAGGAGAAAAAGATATGCTTTCCTAAATGACGTTTTCAAGCGCTTTCAGAATCGGGATCAAACACGATTAAAGTTGAAAGTAATGGGGTGAGGCAAATTCATGTTTGCATCCGGTTCTTTTATTTTGGTTTAGGAAAACCGTTTTAAGCTTGTAATGGGAACAGGGCCTTAGTGTCTGAACACAGCTTTAGATGCATCCATGTACCTAAAAATTCATGTACTGGAAACATGCCTGTTGTGTCCCATGCCTTGAGTTCTCTTTCAGTGGTTCAGCACTTTTTTGCTCCCTCATCCTGGCTCATTCTCATACCTACAATTTGACAGGTTGAGGCTAAAGCAAGGTCCCTCCCCCAACCTTTCGCCTTGGCATTGGCTTTCCCTCTCATACACAGGAACTGAAGATTAAAGGAGACTCAGCCTGCAAATTGGGAAAGGACAGAAAGGGTTGGCTTTATGCCTCTCTCCTCCCACCACTACCCTGCTTGGCTGACCACAAGCTCCCTCTTGGCTGGTGGAGGTTCTTCCCACTTTCTGATTGCTCCTTCTGCCTGGGCTTGCTGATGGGCACAGTGCATCAGAAAGGGTCTGCTTAGTTCCTGAGTCCTTTCTTTGCCTGTCTTTGCTGCAGAATGAGCGGGGATGGTATTTGGGGCAGTAGAATGAAGCACATGAAGCAATTCTCATAATGAGGTATATTTGAAAGCTTTAGGGGTGGGAAGGAAGTGTTAAGATCTCTTGTGGGGATACTGAAGGAGAACCTGTGGAGTTACAGGTAGGGAATAAAAGGTGCATCTCCCTGGATGGTGGGTGGGGAGGTGTTTATAATAAAGTAATCTTTCAGAAGGAAAAGTTAACTTGGACATTCTTCGTATGCATATTCAGAGAAGCAAAAGGATGAGGTTAATGGTATCGTTTTGTATTTGAATATACAGCATGCCCTCTTAAAAAATGGCTTTTAACACCTAGTATCTACTATCTTACACTTCGCTGTGATGGTTGATTTTGCATGGCATTGAGCCTATGACCAAACTAAGTTATTCTGTTTCTGAACAGGCATGGCTGGTTTGTGTTCAGTGGCATCTTCCCAGCAAGGATAAAAAGTGACCCAAATTATAGCTGTTTAGCTTTTACAGTATGAGGACCATCGAGATCCAACGCCATCATTTCTTGGAACTATGCATCGCCCTAGCTTGTTCAACTGTAGCAACTCTAAACGACAGGATAAAAATTTTAAAACCTCTGGCTAAATTATATGAAATGCTTATTGGTTCAGTGCCCCTTTACATACCTTGGAGAATTTAGAAAACAGCAGAACAGCTAGAGAATATTGTGCTCACTGAAGTATGTTAAAGTGAAATGAATGTCAGTTTGCATATTATGTCCAATTACTTTTATGAATATTTCTTTTTTTAGCACCATAATGGCTATAATCAGAATATTAGGGCTGTAATTAATATTCACTATTGGATAGCTTTATTTCTTCTTGTTAGAGACAGCCCAATATACTGTTTATTCTTCAGTTCTAGCTTAGTTTTTTGTTTGTTTGCTTATAAATTAGGTAATATTAGTTTCTATTACACAAAGGTTGTGGAAATATATCTTAGAAATATATATCTTAGAAAAATATATTGGAGCCAAAATTATACATTTTATGGAGCCAACTGCAGTGATAAGGGGTGATAACTTTTAAGACCAAAAAGCACTGATTTGTAACAAGATTTTAAAAGAATTCTGTGCTCCTTCTTTCTTGAATACCAATACAGTAATCAGGCTTGTAATAAATAGGAATGTTTATTGTCCAATAGTTTATTAGTTCTAATGTAACACCATATTTACATTTAAACATTAATAATGTACTTCAGATTTTTCTTCCTGTGGCTAATAATGAAAAATACATACCTTAGCAGCAAGAGAAAATACTAACAAATTTTTCAAGTAAAAGAGAAATTCATTTAACTTCAACAATTAATCAAAGTAAAATGTTTAACATCACTCAGAATGCAAGAGGCTAAAACAAACTCCCAAACCCACACAGTATTTATGCATTATTTGCTGAAGGTTTTTAGACAGGGCAAAGGAAGTTTCCTTCCTGTAGATTTTGCCCTTCACTTTCTCTCCAGCTTTCACAGTTGATTAGTTAGGGGCACTTTGCAGATGCTTATTCTTCTTGAGCATAACAGCGAGGAATGGATCACAGATCAAGCCCTACAAAGCAATCTTAACACTTAGGCAGTGTCACACTTAATTGTTTCAGATCTTCAAACAAAATTTGGTATGAGGCAACAAAACACAGTGTGACAAATATGCAAAACCAGAAGAAATCATGGTGGCATTGTATCTTCTCATATATTTCAAATAAAAATCATTTCCGATACAACTCTGTTCAAAAGGGGCAGCTTCCATGATCAGCCAAGCTCAAGAACTAATCCACAGGGGGATGAGATGTGAATGGCAAACATGCAAACTTCAATGTTCCTTTACAAACCTGTTCAAAGGGGTGGTGGCAATCTGGAAACATGATGCACTAAAGGAAAGATTGCACAATAGTGTGCTCATACTGTTATTGTTCTTTCTCCAATGCCTGCAGGTCACCCCATTTTATCTTTAAAACAGTCTTTGTAAAATAATCTGCGAATGAGTTTCCTTTGGCCACCCAGTGGACTTCTTGGCACAGTTGTCTGCTCACGGCTGTCTACAGACTGCTATTTGCCAGGGAGAGAATGCGAGAGACATCTTAAACACATTTGCACCTGTTCCAGATTTTGTTTAAAGGTGTTTCTTTTTCTGCTTCATTCCCCCTCCACCAAAGTCCTTTTTTTTCTAAGGAGGGAATCAGAGGTGTCATCCTTTTGCTAAAAAATGGAGAGCACAGACTAGATCACAGGTTGTGGTTAAACCTGTTAAATAAGACCACAGGCAGCCTGTGGTCATGAGGGATCACATTGAAAAAGGCCATTTTAATTTATATTTCTGCGATCATCTCTTCAGAACTTTCCTGTTTTCAGATTATCTGAGCACTGAATTCATTTCTGTTTCTTAACCTTGTTAATTTTTAGGGTGTGATCACTCTAGGAGACTATTAGGGGTATTTGGACAGAGGGAGGGTTTCTCTTATCCCTTATAGCCAATTGTGACTTGAGACCAGGAAGAGGAGGGATTTCATTCCTGGGGATACAATAGGGCACAAAGAAGGGGTGGCCATCTATGCCTTGGCCCTCATGATCAGCTTTTCCATTCTTGCATATCAATTTCTCTCCATTCTCAAGCTTCTCTGCTCACTTCTTTTGGGGGATTTTACACCACCACCCCCCCCCAAAAAACAGTCCTTCCTCCAATGCCAGAAATGGATAGGTATCTTCTCACCTCTTTCCCTCCTGGAGCTGCCAAAACCATAAAGCCCTTTCCTCTACAGCTGTACTGCACCCAACAAAAGACTTCCATTATACCCAGCCTTATCTACTCCACCCTTGAGTAGGCAAGGGAGAGGAAGGATGGGAGGGGTGCAAGCCATCCTTGTATTAGACTGAGGATGTGGAGCCAGAACGTGTACCAACAAAGATGGTCTCCATCAGCAATAGCTTAGAAGAATGTGATCTGGCATTGAGGCCCCCTATTGCCCTAAAACAAGTAACTTATTGTGGTGCGATCACAGCCACACATCACCATTCTCATATTGAGATGGATATTATGAGCCCAACAATGTTATTTCTTCAGCTCTCCTTTGGACAAAAGGGCAAATGTCAAACTCCTGAAGTCTGATGAACCTAAACTTAAGAAGGACTGTCATATAATACCTTAATTGCCACCCTTTCTCTTAAGATATGGAAGCCCAGCTATGGCAAAAGAAATCATCAGAGGGAAACAAAGTGATAAATGGAAGAAAAAGTCAACAACTGATAGAGGTCCATGCTTGATGGTGCAGAAGAAGAGTAGGCCTTTATTATCCCACAGAGGTGACTGAGTCACTAGCATGGTGGTTGGACAGAAGCAATTTAGTAAGGTGTTCTGATTGGGGATCCACCTAGGGTTCAAGTGACCATAGATGCCAGCCTAGTTGGTTGGGGGGCTCACTGCTTGGGCAGAACTGCTCAAGGGGAGAGGTCCCACTCAGATCTAAAGCACTCCATTAACTGGCTGGAATTAAAGGCTATTTTCTTTGTTCTGGTTGCCTTTGAAAGTTTACTGATGGGAAAGCATGTACTTATACTGACTGATAACATGATGGCGAAAGCCCATGTTAACAGACAGGACGGTACAAGGTCAAACTCTTTAATGAGTTTAACTAAGGTACCGTTTGGTTAAGCTGAGACTCACCTGTGTTCTGTCTTTGCCATTCATATTAAGGGCACTTCAAATATTTTGGTGGACAGACTCAGCAGAGTGAGTTTGCCGCTCTCAGAGCGGAGACTGGATCCGGTTGTCTTCAAATCATTGGGGGAGCACTGAGGAACACCAGAAGTCAATAATTTCACATCCCTGGGGAACTCTCAGCTCCCAAAATTCTTCTCAAAAACACTGGAACAAGAGGCGGTGGCAGTAGATGCCCTATCAGCTCCGTGGCCCCAAGACTCCTATATGCTTTTCCTCCATTTCTGCTTCTGATGAAATTTCTGAGGCGGGTGTGGAGGGAAGAGGTCAAGGTAATATTGGGGTGGTGCCTTACTGGCCAATGAGGCCTTGGTTCCTGCTGCTGCTCTCCATGCTTGTTGACAATTCACACAGGCTACTGCTGAGCAGGAACTTTCTGTCGCAGAAGGGGGTCCACTGGGAGGATCCTGCGTGGTTTTCATTGATGACCTGGAGGCTCAGTGGAGGCATCCCCGAGAGCTCAGTCTCAATGGAAGTGTAATGGACACTATATTATCTTCAACGAGGTCTTCCACCTCAAGGATTTACTCTTCAACTTGGAAGGTATTCTTTAATTGGTGTGTGGAAAGAAGGTTAGACCCATTGTGTCCAACACCACAGGGAGGGGTGCATTTCCTCCAGGATGGATTGGTTAAAGGCCTATCCCATAATACTCTGTAGAGGCAAGTATTTACTATTGCAGCAGTGTTGGGAGTTCTACCAAGTGCCTACATTCCCTTCAGACCCAATGGTCAGAAGGATTTTGGCAGGAGTAAAGGCAAAGACACCACCGGTAGTTCACAGACTCCCTACCTGGGATCTTCATCTGGTGCTGTCGGCTTTGAAGGTAGCACCTTTTGAATTATACAAGAGATTATGTTATGGATTTTATCATACAAGGTGGCTTTCCTGGTTGCTGTAACATCTGCCAGGAGAGTCTCTGAGCTAGCGGCATTTTCCATCACAGAGCCGCTGTGCGTTTTCACACAGGACTCAGTGATCCAAAGGCTAGACCCTACTTTTTGCCCAAAGGTAGATTCCTTATTCCATCGGTCAATGGAAGTTCACTTACCTTCATTTTGCACTAGGCCAAGCTACCCTTCTGAGTGGCACTGGCGCAAAGTGGATGTATGTAGGGCCCTGAAGGCCTACTTACATAGAACAAGTGGGTTTAGAAAATCAAAGGGTATGTTCATGAGTTATCATCCTCCTAATCTGGGTCAAGAGGCTTTGTCAAAGGCTATCTCATCTTGGATTAGGTTTTGTGTTGCTTTGGCATATAAATCCAAGAACAAGCCGCTGCTAGGAAAGATTCAAGCGCATTCGACTAGATTGGCAGTGACAACAGCAGCATTTTGGAGGAATGCTTCAGTTGAGAAAATCTGTAGAGTGGCTGCTTGGAAGGCCCCCTCTATGTTCACAAAGCACTACAAGTTGGATGTGTACCAATCAGCGCAGGCAGCGTTTGGTCGGCAAGTGCTACAACAGGTGGTCCCTGGAATGGTAGGTGTTCGGTGTTTTTTTCCGACCACGGTGTTTCCCTGTTGGGATGGTGGTTCATAGGATCCGCCCTTATCTTGAGAGTGGGTATGTCCCACTCTGTCCCGATTTAGAGGAGGCCCTCTGAGAACGAACAGTTGTACTTATGTGAAAGTTCATTCGGAGGAACTTCTTAAACCAAGGCCCACACTATGTTACTTTGTTTTTCTCCATTGAACAGAGTAGTTTCTTTTTTCTATTCCTTTTAACCACATTTAGACACTCTGGCAAATGCCTTAAAAAAAAGAGTGATCCTCACAACCCACCCTGTTCAATAACTTTATATTCTTTCTATATGCAGATTGCACATAAATAGAACCCTTGATAGGAAGATACAATCATCTGAATATGTGGATTTAAAAATATGATCTAATTAACTTCCACTAATAAACTATAGGAAAGAGTTGCCTTGCATCTTCAGTCACAGTCACAAAAGCCATTGAGAACTACATTTGCTAAAGCAAAGCATCCTCTGTGGACATATTTCATGGCATTTCACTGTACTAGTGTGGCTCACTAATCAAATAAAGATGTAGGAATTTGGAATGCTTTGCACAATGCTAATCTGAAGTTCAAGGCATAGAATAAAAGCAAATATCAGTAAACTCAGCATATTCCAGAGAGTCTTAAAACTGAGAAGATTGCTTAATTGGCACTCCCTACTGCTAACAAAAATACACCAATTAAAAGGATTCTGCTATACTCATTAAGGGATTAAACAGCATTAATGTCATGCTAACTCTCTGCTACATTATTCTTTATTCCTCTAAGAACACCTAAAAATAACAGGTAAACATAAGATTATAGATCTTTCAAACAGTACCATGTATCACATTATTTTATGGAAAGCTTTAAAATATAAAAAAAAACTAATTTGTAGGTTAAAACCATACCTGATCATATTTCAGTCGTACCACAGAAAAAGCAAGTAGTAAACATTCTATTTCAACAGCATTAATACTTAATTAGTAAACTGTCACTTCTTTGTTGAAATTAAAACACATGGATTTCAAATTTATCACAATACTTTTAAAAGGCCTTCAGTTAATTCAAGCTAATCATTCTAAATAATTTCAGATTTATTTAGAACTAAAGAGTTCATTCCTTATATTGTTTTGCTTGTAATATAGAATACCTTTGCTGATATAAGTGCATACTATTTTTCTATGGCGGATTGTGCAGGTGTTTCTTTTGAATACTATTATGTAAAATACTAATTAAGGTTTTGTACTGATTTGCCCCATCTGAAAGTATCATCCATCAACTGGATTTTTAAAAACAGAAGCCCAGCAAAAACTAAAATAATACTGAAACTTGGAAAAAAGCACTGGCAAATGTTTCCTGCCTGGGCCAGATGGTGCTAAAAGCAGACACCACAAAGATCAAGTACCCAACTCAACTGATTCAGGGACTTTATCCAAATCGGTTTGATTCTGAACTCCACAGTGTCCACTTTTTGTTCCATCTAATGCTGGCTGGAAACATTTTTTTTTCCTTAAGCCTTCTCTGTTTTGGTTTTCCTAGGCATCTGTGCTTTTAAAAGGCCCGACTGATTAGTACTATTTTGGGGAGTGAGGGCAAATCTTTGCACAGTCAAATGTCTTTGTCACTGAAGATTTAAATTATGGTCATGCCATTTTAAAACAGTTGGGGAATCTTGCAGTGCAGAGGGATGCCCTCTGCATCCAAGCAAATTTCTTAACAGTTTACCTGTTGACTTCACTTAGCATTTCTGCATCTCACAGTCATAGATGATGTATAACTTTCAGGTAGATAAACAGAGCAGTGTATATCTTGCAAATTAAAAGTAACTGATTTTGAAGATACTTGCCTTCTGTGCTAATATAACTTCAGCTGCTTCTAGATGAACACCAAGGATGCCCTCCACACACACTCCCCAGGACCTTTGTGAGCAGATGAGCCAGCCCCCTACTGGCTCTTGAACAACCCCACCCTACCGCTCTTTGAAGTTGAGGCAGTCATGTGGAAACATGGACCGAGGAAGGATGGCCTCATAGCTTCTGTTTCAGCACTGGACAGTCTAGATCAGACTAGAAACATGACAAGAAGCTGGACATTTCCCAGACCAACAGAGGACTGAACTGATTGGAAACAATGCAGCTGTGAGGAAACCTCCTCACAGTTGTGTTCCCTTAGGAGTGGTAGCCAGTGGGGTCAGCCAATTGATATATGTCTGCCATGGCTGATGCTCCTGTCTCTCAGAGCACTTGCTGTCTCACCTACAAGATTGTGCTGTGGATGCAGACATTTTCATGGAAAATCACAAAAATGAGCATTTGCTTAATTCACCCAGAATATACAACTCCAGAATTTGGGGATTTTGCACACATAAAAAATAATAATAGAATGTTCTACAGAAGTTTGAACCAATATGCTGAAGGACCGCTTTCATGGCGGGAATGCCTGTAGCATCTTCTCAATCCCAGCAGGATTTGCTAACTCTAATTTTCAGTGTGCCTGCCATTACCTATCAAGGTGAGTGGCTATTAAATGATCACCTTGACTTGTCTGAAAAGAGGTGAATCATGCATTGATCTTATAGGTTTGTATCAGATCATAGTCTTATTTGACCTTCAGATAGGCAGAAGGGACTGGCTAATAGCAGTAGCTTCTGGCATGCTGGCAATCAAAACAGCTAAAACTAGTAAATCCTACTGCTACTGAGAAGATGCTCCATGCATGTCCACCATGTAGGCTGTAGTTTCTTAACATCTGGTAGCCATGTGTTGAGCAGCGTCTTATAGGGCAATGGGAGAATTAGGAGTAGAAGGTAATTGGTCAAACAAAGCATGGAAAGGAATTAAAACAATTTTTCCCATGGGTATTTCAAATCTGGTTGACACTACATTGTGGAAGCAACAGTCCTGTGTCTTCTGACAGTATATTCCTGGGACATCGAAGGGGCTTTGAGAGCTCACAGAAAGGAATGAAAAGGGCCATAAAGAAGGTAGGAGAAGTAACTAAGCAGGCAAATAGGTTCTTCTTCCATCAAAATCTCCAAGAATATTCAGATAATCCTATTATTGTGAGGACTTACAAACTAGAGCTGCAAATTTTCATGAACAAAGGCCTACAATTGTTACAGTGAGCTTTAACACTGCACAGAAGAATTTTGTTAATTTGAAACTAAGCACTTACTCAAAAATGTTCTTCACAACTGGAAATTTCATTTGAGAAAGAGGTGTTCCATCTTTTTCCTTCCACAAAGCACTGATTTGTAACTCTGTTGAAAAATATGTCAGCACATTGACAGTGACAGACAGAACAGAATTTTGAAGCACAGAGAATTCTTCTCCTATAACCTCAGTGTCACCTTCACCTTTTGCTCTTCTGCTGAAACAAAGATTTCTAACATTTTCAAGAACTCCAGTGAAAGAACTCAGGAAGTGATCAAACTGTTAATATTGCTAACAAACCAAATCCCCTCTTCCTGAGGAAGACCCAACAGTGTTACACTAATGATGGCAAATGGGATCTAGGATGAAGTATCTTTTTGAGTAATTTCTGCCTAGGAGCAGTAACAGGCTTATCACCATAAACAGCAACTTCAGCTAAAGAGATGGGCTTTTCATTCTCTGTGTAGTTATCTTTACAAGCAGAAGCTGGCTGGTAAGAAGCAACACTAGGTTGCTTGAAATGATCTACTGAAGACAAGGTAGAATTGGAAGAACTCTTTCCAGATACAAAAGGAGAACTATGCAAAATGTTTTCCTTGCTGGATTGATCTGATAACTTCTCTGCTGATGTGGTGACTATTGGCTTATCAGATGGTGGAAGGGTTGCTCTTCTTTTTTTGCCTTTTGCTTCACTAGGATTTAAAGTCCCTTCACGCACTTCTAGAGGCATACATTTCTGCACATGCACCTGGTGAGAACCATCAAACATTGCAGCCCAGGACAGCATTTCGTGTTCTTCCTTTCGGCCAGCCAGTAACTTCCTATTGGCGTGTTCAATGTTTTGTTGTACTGCGCCCATTAATGCTTCATGCTTTTTTGGCGAATCAGTGCCTAGAATTTTAAAAGACAACAAAACATTTTTATGAAAGTGCTGTTACAAAGCTATAAAATTCCAAGTAAATAAAAATCTTATTGATTAATCCATGGACCGTTTCAAAATACCTAAAAGAAAACTACTACTACTACTACTACTACTACTACTACTACTACTACTACTACTACTACTACTACTACTACTACTACTACTACTACTAGTAGTAGTAGTAGTAGTAGTAGTAGTAGTAGTAGTAGTAATCATAATAATGATAACAGTATTGAAGGAAAACAGCCATACAAAGCATGTACATAAACCTATTCCTAATATTTAAACCTTGCTGCCCAAGCAATCATTCTTAGAACAAATTCCCTAATGTTCTTTTAAAAATTGATAATGGCTATGGCAGAATAAATTCTTGTACTACTTTCACAGCAACTAAAAATACATCATATTATCAGGAATAAAGCAAAGTACAGTTTACTATTCTCTGTACAGCAGGCTTCTAAATGGAATATATTACCTTGCAAAAAAAACACCAGCAGGAGGTTAAGCTATAGTGGATATTCATTAATTTTTACAGAGTTCTTAACACAGACCAGAAGTAAAAATACATTACACTGAATGCCAATACCTGTCAAGGCTTTTCCCCTATGCATGCAAGTGTAACATATTCTCTGTTTTTGAAAAGCTAAACTGTAGCTTTTAAGTTTTGTCAACATAGGTAAGGTATCATTGTTTATTGTCTTGGTGACAATTTGGACAGGTTTCCAAAAATGCCACCAATTTGAAGCAGTTAATATTTATACCATGCCTTAAGTGCAGGGGCATGCAAAGGTTCACACTTACTTTAAAAACGCTGCAAACAGAAATACAAATAATAAATAAATAAATAAACTGGGCTTCTTTGTTACAGAAGCCCATTTGTAATGAAACTGACAGCACTGAAGAATACATGCACTATCATTTGTTGCCAGCAGATGGCACTCACACCGAATGCAGCAACCCAAACCAGTTTGGGCTCTCTTATCTGAACTGGTTTACACTGTGAGATCAGTTCAACCCTTAATGCTACTAAGCCTGCATGTAGTGTCACCTAATGCTAGGGGGGGGGAAGCTAGTCAGCATTTTTCTCCCTCCCTTGCCATCAGTTTCACTGTCAGTCACCTTAAGGCAACAGTGGGACAGAGTAGAACTGACTCCATTAAAAGAACTCCCTTCTGCTTATAACACAGCCTGATGGCTACCTCCCCCACCACCAAGACTAGCTATAGTATAGCCCCAAGCAACTATTCTTTGGGGGTGGTTGAATCTTCTATCTCAACCAGCCCTGAAGAATAGTTGTCTGGGGCTGGAGATGCAGCTTGGTCTCAGATTAACACTTGGACTGTTGGGGGGGGGGGGCAGGCTGAAGTTGAAGGCAGCAGAGGGGCATGACAACAGCTTTGGGCAGATGCCAAAGGGCATCAACCTCTGGGAGTCTGTTGGGGAGGGCTTTGGGTAGGATAATTTGAATCTGTTGATTTTAACTGTTTTAACGGGCACAACGTTCAAAGAATTAGTTAGGATTCTCTCTGGCTGACATTGCTGTTCTTTCTCACCATTTGGTCACAGCAAATGAGGCAAGGAAAGAGGTCGAGGGTGAGAGGCTGATCTCTCTCCACTTAGGCCATAAGGCTGCATGAGAAACAGCCCTTGTATCCTGAGTTTAGTTCATCCTCCTGGATGAGAGCCAAGAGCCCCCTCTGGTGTTGCATGCTGGGTAGCCAATTTCTTGGGTGAGGAAACAGAGGAGAGTCATGGGGACCCCATTTCAGTCTTAATGGGCAAGGAGAAACATAGCGATGGAAGGCTGAAAAGAGGAGAGAAGGAATATTAGAATACTATGGCTATTAGTCCTTTTGTTTTGCCTCTCAACCACCCAAGTGAAACTGACAGCACTGGAGGCATCGATTTACAGCTTTTATCCACACCTTCAGAACTGTCATCTGGAGCTCCTCAGGGTTCAGTTTTGTCCCCTATGCTATTCAAAATCTATAGGAAGCTGCTGGGAGCAATCATCAGGAAATTTGGAATGAGGTGTCATCAGTATGCTGTTGAAGCAATTCAGAAGCTCGATCGCTGCCTGGAGGTGAGAATGGCTGGGTGTGAAACTGAATCCAGACAAGACAGAGGTACATAAGGTTTTGAATCCAGTATGTTAGAGGCGCCCTGATTCTGGATGGAGTTGTTTCGTCTCAGAAATAACAGGTGTGTAATCCAGGGGTGTTTCTGGGTTCACTGACACCTTTTTCATCTCTGATTGGTTTCCCAGCTTCATTCTCTCCTGGATAGGAAAAACCTGGCCATGGTGGTCCAGACTCTGGTTAACTTCCAGTTTAGGCTACTGTAATGCATTCTACATAGGATTGTCCTTGAAGAAGTCCAGAAGCTGGAACTAATGCCTCTACCCTGAGATATATTCCAGAATAAGGCTAAGTGCAGAAAGGCCCCAGATCTTCATGATTAGCCACTTCTGAATGTTATCCTACTTGCTGGGGTGGGTTATGTTTTAATTATGTTATTAGTATATGGGTTTTATAGTTTTATTAGTGTTGTGACCCGCCCTGGAATCTTTGAATGAAGGGTGGGATTTAAATACTTAAATAAATAAATATTAATTGTTTCCAGATTTCTTGGAGAATATCAATTAACAGAACAAACTGTGGTTTGGCAGCCAATCAGTTCTGTGAGGCTGTGGGAAAGGAAAAGAGGATGAAACCACAAAGTTTTTCTATTCACCATGCCAATTGTTTTTTAATCTCCTCTCCCTACCTCCTTTCCTTTGTATTTTGTCTTTTAGATTTTTCTAAGATTGCATTTTACTAGGTACTGTGGGAACATTTTCCAGTTGGGAGTGGAATAAAAAGTAACAACTGAATAAATAAAGCCAATGATTTCTTAGTCCAATTCCTCAACAAAACAACTTGCAACAATATGTATTTTAAATCAATAAGGCCTCAGAAAAAAAATCAGACTGTAATACTGACTTATCAGTTAGAAGGCAGGAAGAGAACATGGTAGACTGATTTTCTGCATGCTGAAACAATGTTCCTTTTTTCAAATACAGCTGAATGTAGTTTAAACAACAGATCAATTTATAGCATTCGTTACTGCAAGAGCTATCTGGAATTGCTAATATGCAGCATCTCTAGTATAATGTAGAACACAACAGTATTAAACTGCATTATGTGAATCATTGTTGGCAATATAAAGCTTCCTGTTTCCTTGACGTGATTTACATAATGTAGCAGTTTCCCAGAATGGAACATTACACAAAGGACAACTATAGTGATGAAAAAAGATTCCTAACTTCAAAATTTTTTCCAGAAGTTGCTCAGTATCAATCTGGTCAAAGGACATATTTCTTAGTCACTGAATTCTTTTTTTCTGCATGTCCAAGATGTGAAATGTATTAGAACAGAGATGGTAGGCATCTATCTTTCATAGGCATCACTGAAAATGAAGAAATCTAAGAGCAGAAAATGATTAAACTATCACAGACATCATGTAATGGAAGCTCAATAGTTTATGTCCAGTGTTGCTTGAAATATCTTACTATCCCCCACTTACTCAAATCTTCATAGACTGAAGTGGCCTCTTTTGTTAAGAACAATGGTGGTTTCCTTGGTGACATAATCTCAATTTTCATGAATTCTTCACAACAGTGTTGCCACTGACCTGAAAAAGGAATTGTAAACAGGACTTAAAACATTCTGCTTTAAAAAAAAATGCATACAATTCATGCTGCCCAATAAGGCAATTACTTTATCACTAATAATTCTTCTCTATTGCTAGTGGATCAAAAGCTGAATGCCTTCCATGATGCCTTAATCTTTCAAGGATGTATTGTATCTTTTGCCATCTGTAGTAACAAAGCAAGCTTTAAATGTTCAGTTGCCATGTATGAATATATACAGCATGACTGAGCCCATTTCCATGTGACTTATTGTAAAACATATTATTCTCTGATATTTCAACTTAAAATTATTTTCTGTAACTAGGCCTTTCTGCACTTCCCTCAAATCTAGAACAACAGGCGCTGAAGACCTTATTGGTCCATATGTTAATCTGGATCTGTGAGGCTCCGCCTGCAGATTGGGATTACTGTTAGACTTCAACACGAGATCTACCAGCAGATTAGTGTGGTCTAGTCCAGAACTGAAGCAGCAGCAGCAGAAGAAGAAAAAGTAAAAGAAGAAGACTTGGCTTTTCTACCCCACTTTTGTCACCCACTTAAGGGGACTCAATGCGGCTGACAAAGCTTTCTGTCCTTCTCCCCACAACAGAACACCCTGTGAGGTGGATGGGGCTGTGAGAACTCAGAAGAGAGCTGTGACTTGCCCAGGGTCACCCAGCTGACTTCATGTAGGAGAGTGGAATCAAACCCAGTATTCCCAGATAACAGTCTGGCTCCTTAAACACTAGACCAAACTGGCTCACAGGAACCCATTTTTGTGGTGGTTTCTCAGTGTCCTCCAGGTTAGGAACTTTCTTCCTAGTCCCTCAAAATGCTTGAAGCCTGGCCCAGTAGCTTGCATGAGATCTGGACCAGTGCTATTGTGCAGACAGCACAATTCTGTACCACACTTTTCCATGGTTCAAACCAGCTGCACTGGAAGCTGGTTCTGAGATTTATTTGAAACTCATGTTTTATACTACCCTGTTAAAACATTTCATTTTATTCTGTTTTCTGAACCCCCAGAAATCAAGATTATAAAAATTTAGATTAAAGAGTTCCTCTTGTGTAAAACATGGTATCTAAGGTACTGGAGAAGAGAAGCTCTCTCTCCCCTTCGCCTTACAAATGACAGGATTGTTACATAATGCCAACTCAAAATCTTCAGTGCATTCTTTGAAGTTGTACTGACAGCCCTGTACAAAAGGAGACAAAAATACTTACTGAAATCATAGAAGTGCTGCCAAAAAGCTTCCATCCATTTATATAGGTCTTCCCGGCTTTCAACTGCAAAAATCTGAGTCACAGCTTTACCAGCCTCAGGGTTGATAATGGAAAAGTTAACAGTCTTTTTCAGGTTATCTTGATCCACAGCACGAATTCTGGTTTCCTGAGCATTAGGCAAAACACAGAGTTGAAATAATAACATTGTCCCTCCACAACATCCTTCAATACAACTTTAATCCAACACTATGGCATAGGCTACTTCACAGTTGTTAAATAGATCCTTACAAAACTAAAATAGTATTGAATTACAATGATCGCATACAGAGCATTTCTCCTCTAACAGAAATGTATCATTTGGATGCTACTAAACAGGATTCTATTTTGTTTAGTATCAGAAAACAGGCATGTTTCCTATCTCCAGGCCGAAAAGGAAATGAGAACAGAAAGTTGTTTTACTTACATGGTCTTCTGTTCCAGACTGATGATAGCAAACTAACAATGGGTTATGCATGCTTGCATCTGCTGCCACGACTGCCAGGTGAAGCCCTCCTGAGTTTTTATTGATTGACATGTAGAGAGGGTTCCAGGTCAACCGAAGGGAGTGAATTGTCCGCACTGGAAGTAGAGGGATTGGGGGGGGGGGGGAGGTTGAATACTCGATGGACAAAGCCCCAGTCTTACCTGAGGTAATTTCCTGAGCCATCTTGTGGCTTACGGGTTGGGCCTGCTCCACACGCTTATCTGGGGGGGAAGGCGGGTAATACTGGCCTGGAGGAGAGAAAAAGCCCTCAAATGAGGAGGGAGACTCGGCATTTGAGTCAAACAGCTTGTTCCAGCTCTGGAGCGCTGGACCTGGTATATAAAGGGCACCAGCCGCCATGCCCTGGGCAGCGGGAATGCAGGGGAGAACGGATGTCCTACCCATGCTGTCCAATGAAAAAGTGAAAGACACCTCTTTGGATCCAACGGCATCTCGCGTGGCGATGTGGACAGCCAGATGACTGAAGTTGAACTGGAGCCCTCTCTACATGTCAATCAATAAAAATTTAGGAGGGCTCCGCCTGGCGGTCGTGGCACCAGATGCAAGCAGGCATAATCCATTGTTAGTCTGTTTGCATCCATCTGGGAACTAATCCAGTGCCAATTCAAAGTGTATCCAGTGTTGAACGTAAAGAATTATATTAAACAAGAAGCCAATACCTTGGCCTCAGCTACATGCAGAATGTCCTTGAACTATTCAGAATCCTCTTTGTGTTTTTGAGAAAAACGCACCATTATCAGTTAAACCTTTGTTCTAGTTTCTGTGTTGTTTTTGTCATATGAGGGAAAAACAATGAACAATGATGTTTAGGTTTTACAACAGAACTGTAATTTCATTATTATAAACAATTTTCTGCAGGTTTCAAAGGCAGGGCCGTCAGCCACCAGCAGATTCTGAAACATGTAACAACACTGTTCTTTTGCGATCAACTAATCATTCAGGATTGCAGAGCTGGTATGCAATTATAGTTAATAAAGAAAATGAATGTAGTGGAAAGAAAGCTAATATGCAAAAAGACATACAAAGATTGAATTGGATCCAGAGAAGCATGAATAGAAGTGGCATTCATATCATAAAATGTTCTTGTTTAATCCTTTCCCACTGGAGTTCCCTGAATTCCTTGAAAATGGTCTTCTGAAGATGAGGGACTCTCCAAACAGCAAGGGTTGCAGATAGGCAACAAACAAGGAAGGGGATTTTATAAGTAGAAGCATTATTCTCGTTGGATCTAGTGTGCAGCTACTAATTAGAGGAACACTATAGGTTATAAAACATCTCAAGATTCTTAGTTATTATATCTGTCTGAGAGTCACATTTTCAGGGAGAAGTTCTTTCACATGAACTGGGCTGAAGTCTTCTATGGCTAATAGCCAGATTAGTCAGGCCTGTTAGCCTGACTTCAATACCAGGAAAGATTCTCGAACAAATTATTAAACAACACATATGTCAGCATTTGGATAGGAATTCAATAATTAACAGTAGTCAACATGGGTTTGTATCAAACAAGTCGTGTCAGACTAACTTGATTTCATTTTATGACAAAATCACTGAATGGGTTGATCAAGGAAATGCAGTAGACATAGTATTTCTTGATTTCAGAAAAGCATTTGACAAAGTATCTCATGCGATCCTCATTGAAAAATTGATCAAATATGGGTTTGACAAGGCAACTATAAGGTGGGTTCAAAACTGGCTTAGTAATCGTACTCAAAGAGTGGCTTTAAATGGCTGCACATCCAAATGGAAGGAAGTGTCAAGTGGAGTACCACAAGGTTCTGTCCTGGGCCCAGTTATGTTTAATGTTTTTATAAACGATCTGGACGAGGGAGTTGAAGGGAAACTGATCAAATTTGCTGATGACACAAAGCTAGGGGGGATTGCAAACACCAGAGAAGAGAGAGAGAGGATTCAAAAAGATTTAGAGAAACTCGAACAATGGGCTGCAACTAATAAAATGGTATTTAACAAAGAAAAATGCAAGGTTCTGCACCTGGGCAAGAAAAATGAAAAAAGCACATATACAATAGGAGGAATTCGGCTGAGCAGCAGCACATGTGAAAAAGACTTGGGTGTCCTGGTAGATCATCAACTGAACATGAGTCAACAGTGTGAGGCAGCTGCAAAAAAGGCAAACGCAATCCTGGGGTGTATTAGGAGAAGCATAGAGTCCAGATCACGTGAAGTTATTATCCCCCTCTACTCTACCTTGGTCAGACCTCATCTGGAGTACTGTGTCCAGTTCTGGTCACCCCAGTTTAAAAAAGACACTGACAAGCTGGAGCAGGTTCAAAGGAGAGCTACCAAGATGGTGAACGGTCTGCAAACCATGTCCTATGAGGAACGGCTTAAGGAACTAGGAATGTTTAGTCTAACAAAAAGAAGACTGAGAGGAGACATGATAGCTGTCTACAAATACCTCAAGGGTTGTCACAGGGCAGAGGGATCAGCCCTGTTCTCACTCTCTCAAGGAAGGACTAGAAACAATGGGGTGAAACTGCAGGGGAAAAGATTTAGTTTAGATGTTAGGAAAAAATTTCTAACAGTAAGAGTGATCAACCAGTGGAACAGGCTGCCACGGGAGGTGGTTGGTTCCCCTTCGATGGAGGTCTTCAAGCAGAGACTGGACGGCCATCTGTCTGAGATGGTTTAGGAGATCCTGCCTTGAGCAGGGGGTTGGACTCAATGACCCAGGAGGTCCCCTCCAACTCTACCATTCTATGATTCTATGATTCTAGTCCAAAATAGCACTTTTTCTTACATAAACATGCCCAGAAACACAGTTCCTTTCCACCCTGGGGTTTCATCCAGAACAAATTCCAGCATATAAGGCTCTTGCCCGCACACTAATGCAGACTACAGCAGTCCCAACCTCTGTCATGCTTTATCCACATTGGATGAAATGTCAACTCAGCTAGGTAGCAACTTCAACACTGAAGCCTATCACCAACCCAGGGTTGGCATACTATACTACAGAGGAATGTGGATGCCATGCCCCATGGTCTGGTACACCATGTGAGATCTATTTCAGTGGTGCTGAAACCAGCACAGCCAGCATTGGACCTTGTCCTGGCTTTTGAAGCCCTAGCACTGCCTCTGAGGGTTCTCTGCAGGCAACAGCCAGGGCTGAAGTGGAACAGACCAATAAAATGAAGATATCCCGGTTCCACTCAAGCAGCAACCTATTCCAATGAGGGTCAGCATGCTTGTTCCGGCATAGAGTGTGCTGTCCTGTCTTTAACGTGTAAAAGCCCGCCAGCTACTATTCCTCCTGTCTATGGAAAAAGGCAAGTGGTCACTCAAATGAGAATCTTTCAAGGATGGTTTTCTATTTTTGCAATGCTGTCTCGTGAAGCCTCGCCTAGCCACAACTACCATTCTTTCTAGTGACAAATGAAGTTCTTCTATTATTTGTGCAAAAACGTTAAGTGCTACTTAGGTTTACCAGTCTGTAGTTTTGGTGTTCTTCCATTCTGCAACTGATTATTTTATTTCTGGTTGGTTTTTTAAAATTTCTTTTATGTAAGAGACCCTCTGGGAAAAACTCTGTGGCTGCATGCTGACATAGAATGTGTCATCCCTTACCAAGCTAAGATGTAGTTAATTATTAGCCAAACAATTTCATTTTGTTTTTGATGCAGTTTTTGGAATTCAGCTTTTTATTTGCTTATCATCATCATCATCATCATCATCATTATTATACTGTTTTGTGATAGGTTGTTTTTTGAAGGCTTCCCTTGCATGTTTCTTTGGGGTCTGTCTTGATGATAATCTAAAGGTTTATAAGTAAGTAATCCCTTCTGCAATTTAAGAAAAAAAATACTTGAATAATACACTCCAGAACAAAACACTCCAAACATTTGAGCACTGCATTGATTCTGTGATAGGACTGGTATTTCCAGAACTCATTCATGCACTTGGATCCTGAAGAAAAACTGTTCTGTGCAATCAGCTTTATTCTTATTATATGATGACCTATCAGAAATGAGATTGCTAACATAGATAAAATAAGGTGTAAAATATTCCAATTCATATGCATTTTTAAAAATTCCAATTCGTATGCATTAAAAAGCACAGTAATTACCCACAGCTGCATGCCAAAACATTTAATCATTCATTTCATCCAAAATATCACTCTTAAGAACAGAAATAAACCATCATCTTGTTCTGAACAGGAATCAGTCATTAAAACTATCTCATCTACAAACCAGAAACCTATTAGTGACATTTTTTGCTCATACTAGATCCTGCTTTGCTTCAAAAGCATACCTATGTATTTTCTTTTCTACGCTTAAGTTAACTCATGCCAGTAAAGATTAAATATGTAACTGTAAAGAGCAAGTTACGTATACTGTCATGGCTGGGGGGAAACCTCTGGGCTGCTGCTCTTTGAAAATCTGCAAAATATTCTTAAGCCTGTACGTTTTAAAAGAGGCACTCATAGATATGTCTGAAATACAAACACAGCTGTTTGCAGTGTATCTGATGAATTTGCTCATTTAAATTTTTCATTCTAAATATAGGAGATTAAGTAATTCATCCATAAATATTGTGTTCTACTAATGCAGTACAAAATTAAATCAAATAGATTCATGTTTGACAGGTTAGAACTTCAAGCAACCCAGTGACACAAGTTCATTTCGTATTTGCTATGTATTTTATACTATAAATACATTTATAAAACAAAAGTCCTTCTTAAGGAAGAGACATTTTAGATTTCATTTGATTATTAAAATGATGGAAAATGCTAACTTCAGCAGTAGCAGGTTGATATGCTTCTGAAGCAGTAATACATAATGCAATAGATGGGATAGATCCAAGAAACTGCATATTAAATATGCTATTTAAAGTGCTCACAATCTCTTTAAATGTGTTGTCAGTGCCATGCAAATAAAGACAACTTAAGTACATTACTAATATAGTCAATAACTAACATAGTCTTTATACAGACCAAGCAAGTATGCATGTAATAACCACGGTGTAATTTCTACCACTGAAATGATATTAATTATATGCTGTTTATTGTCACATATAATCTGTACGTACTGTACAATAATAATTTATTACAGTCTCTGAGGCAATCTCAGTTCCACTCATGTTAGAAATATCATGTTCCATGTTTTAATCAATATTAGGGATGTGTTGAACACTTGTCTGATGAACGTGAATTGGGTTTAAGAGGCCCAGGACTGTTGGGGTGCTTCCGCACAGGGGCTAATAAAACCGGATCTCCGGCACCCGGATTTATTAAAACCGGATCCCGGGGGAACCGGTTTTAATAACTCCGGATCACTGGTAGATCTGGTTTAACGGGGTAGATCCAGATCTAAGAGATCCGGATCTACCCCGCGGCCCTGCCTCTGCACACACGGCGTAGATCTGGTTTGGAGGCAGGCTCCGATCCGGGATGGAGGGTCCTCCCCCCGCCCGCCATGATTGACTCGCGGGAGCCAAGCATGGCGAGCCGGGGGACCTCGCTGCTGCGGCTTGCCCTCACCGCTTCTGGGGCCAGGATCGCCGCTTCTGGGGCCAGGGCGAGCTTTCCTAAAGCCCACCCTAGCCCACCCTGGTAGGAGCGCGGCAAAACCCCTCCTTACCTCGTCAGCATCGGCGTCGTTCTGAAGGTCTTCGCCCAGGATGCAGCGCGCCTGCGTCCTGCCCGGCTCCTGCGTGCCTGGGGCTGCTACTGGCAGCCCTTGCCCTCAGGAGGCTTTCTGAGCAGGCGCGCTGCCTAGAGCGAGGGCAAGCCGCGGCAGCGAGGCCCCCCGGCTCACCATGCTTGGCTCCGGCGAGCCAATCATGGCGGGCGGGGGCAGGGCCCTCGTTAGTTACACTTGTGCCGTGCGGACGCATCCTAAATGGATGCGTTTTTATGGTGCAAACCCACTTTGAGATGTGGTGTGTAACTAACACCCTTTAGTCACACATTAAGTCCGGTTAGGTGTGGATGCACCCACCGCAAGTGTGCAACTTTAGCCCCTCCAATGCAGACGTGGCGAAACCAAACTGGTTTTGCCGCCGAAATCCACATTAGTAAGGGACGCGAAATGCGGACACGCGTGGCTGGAAGTGTGCTAAATAGGCACATAAATGCGGACGCGCGTTTCTCAATCCATGCTTAATGTGTGTTAAAGGGCCTGTGCGGAAGCACCCTTGCATTCATTCACTCACAAGTAGAACTGCTTTCTGCTTGTTAATGCCATCATTATAGGGCTTTTGTGACCAAACCTGCAGTGGAAGATTACAGTGTTCATGATGTTATTATACATGCATGCTCCGTGCATGCGCAATGATGTCATGTACATGTGTGCCTTTACACACTGCAGGCCTTTCAAAACGAATGACTTGAAAAAACTATGTCTGATCATGCCCAAGTCTGAGTGGGGGTATCTGACTAGCAGCTGTGCACTGGAGGTTTCAAACATGAACATAAGAACATAAGATGAGCCGTGCTGGACCAGTCCACAGCCCATCTAGTTCAGCATCCTGTTTCACAGTGGCCCACCAATTGCTTGGGCATTCTCAAGTAGAAGATAATACCTTCACTTGCTCTTAACTCCCTACAAACAACCTTTAGAGGCATCTCACTGCTTACCTCTACTTTTACATGATTTATGAATACATTAAAAAACAAAAGCCCCAATATGAATTTTGGGAGACCTCACTTTTCATTTACATTCTACTCTGAGAATTGGCTATTTATTACTACTCCCTTAGCCAATTCACATTTGACCCAGTAGTCCACGTGGGGTGAGCTCCCAGACAGAGTGTTGGCACTTGAAGGAGCCATTTTTTAACTAGAAATGGCTCCTTCCGTGCAGGAGCTCACCCTGTGTGGAGTATGCATTGTGCAGGTTTATTTATTTATTTATTACATTTTTATTCCACCCTATACCCAGAGGTCTCTGGTTGAACTGCGCCATGTGTGGACCTACCTTTCCCTAGAACTAGAGCCAGTAAGGCTCCAGCCAGCGCTTTTCACCACTGCCAGTGCTGAAGGGGCACATGATATGGCGTACAAGTGGGTTGATGCAGTGCCTCACACTGTTTCCTGGTTGACAATACTGTACATGTGCACTGGTGCTGACACCAGGATTTGAACATGGCTGCTGACTGGGCAGCCATTTGCATTGTAGGTAAGCTTTGGGGAAGGCTGAGGAGGGCAATGATGCACTGAGCATCTGAAAGGGATGGGAAGCAAAATGCAAAAAAGTCTTCCGTTTCCTCTCCTTCAGCCAGTTGTCAGTGCAGGACAGGATCTGTCTTCTTATTTCATGACTGTCTGCATACCAATTTTATCTTTAATGATAGCTTCCAGCGTTTATCTGGAACTGATGAGATTCGTGTGTGTGCTCTGGCACTGCCTCCTGGGCTGTGCCCATTAAAGGTTCCTTCCTTCCACTGACAAACATTGGGAAATGTTCCTATTGTGAACAGGACCATTCTACCAAAATGTAAGTGTGACGGTTTCAGGGTTCAGGCTGCAAACTGTTTTGCATTCTGGCTTTGCAGGCTTCTTGCAAGCTGCAATAGCCAGCCTTGTTGCAAACCCTGGGATTTGGGCTGCAAAAAGGGCGGGAAATCCTGTGCGGGCCCTGTTGCAGTGATTGGCTGGAGTAAGGTTTTGGAGGGAAAAGCTGTCCGGGGATCTGAGTGCTGGAGGGGCTAGAGAAGGAGTTCCCACCAATCAGGCTGGAGGGACAGCAACCTTTGTTAGGAATCTCCAGCAGCATTTTATTGCGGTTACAGCCAATCAGGGTCAGGGATGTGTGTATAAAGGAACTGAGAACACAGCAGACTATGTCTTCATGCTGGGACAAGAGCTGAAAGGAAAAGAGCTGAACCTGAAGGAGCTGGAACCAGTAGCTGACCAGGGGTCTTCATGCTGGGAGAAGAGCTGAAGGGAACAGAAGAAGAGCTGAATCCTGAGGGAGCTGGACCAGCAGCTGACCATTGGTCTTTTGGGCTGAGTGATTTCTGAAGGAGGCAATCGGGTGGATTGTGGCTCTGAGGGAGACTTCACTAGCAACTGACCAGGCTAGATGAGCGGTCAAGCAAGGACGGGACGGGCCTTGTGATCATCTAGAGCCACGTTCTAGTACCCTGGCTGAGCTTGGGCTGTGGCCGAGTTAGTCAGGAGAGAGGAGGAACGTGTGGAGGCTTGTCTTTTAAAAGGTGAACTATTTTCCTGTAGAGGAAAGAGTTAGCTCCTAGGTTTAAGAGACTTGCAAATTTAAACTAACAACTACCTGAATCTTATTATCTTTTTAGTATTGCTTGTGTATAATAATAAACTTGTTTTAGTTTACTGTTGAAACACTTGCTACCAGTGTTTGTGTCCACACTGTAGTATTCACTTGGCCGTTGCACGAACCCAGCGTCCTAACAGGGCCAAACCACTCCTAGTGAGGGCAGGCACTTTCTGGAACGCTGGGCATCGTGGCAGTAAGTCCATTGAGTTTTTTGCCTTGGTTTTTCTAAGTCCCAGACTGGCATTGAAGTGTATCGCTTCTATCTTAGTTTTCCTATAAAGCGATGATTTGCCAGAATGGAATCTTCGTGTTATAGGACAATGTACTTTATGCTACCATAGCTTCCAAATAAAGTTGTTGTTTTGTTTTTTTTAAGCTTCACATCTAGTTAACACTTGAGAGAATTTAACTCTTAGAAAATAAAACATTCAATTGAAAAGTAAGGGCTAAAATTAACAAAGAATTAGTTATTTTTCTCTGTGTTCATTTCCAGGGAATTATCTAATTTAATACAACACTTTTTTAAAAATGGGGCACAGCTCTTCCCCCAAATTGATTTTTTTGAGATGGGGTGAATTGATGGTTAATTGGATTAGTTAATACATACTGTTATTGTTTTAATAATATTCGATTTTAAATATTGTTACCCTCCCAGAGACAGTATTATTTTTTTGTTTTTTAATGTGTGCAGCAAAACCAACTGCCACCAAAGGAATGGGGGAGATAGAAATCACCATGGATTTCTAGCTTTTTCTGCCTTCCTTTGCGAGGTGCAGTTGAAGTAAGGCAGGAGTAGATAGAAATCACCATCGTACGGTGTTTTATGGCGCTTGCAATCTGATGATTACCAGTGTACAAGATGCACCCCATTTTCTATGGCTATTTTATTGGGGGTGGGGGAAGTATCTTATATGTTGCCAAATGTGGTATTTTAATTTTGAAATTCTAGTTGGTGTCATGGAATCTACATCCTCATAATCTGCCATGCCATACTGCTCATCAAACTGATAACTTATATAGAGCAAACATCATTATGCTACATACAAGAAACATTCCAATTTTGAACTGACAATATATAAACACACCAACATAATTTAGCTTCATCTGATGTCATCTTTTACCTTATTGACAGAAACGGTTAATGCTGGCTCCAGTTTACCTTCTATCTCTTCTGGTGTGTAGTAACAAAGGAGTCTTCCACCTCTTAAAACACAATATAATCTCCTCCATGTTGTTAGATTTTCTACCATTAACTATGAGAAAGAGATAACTTTCAGTTTTTGTCAAAAGTCATTATTAAAGAATCAGTTGTATTTTCCAGTGACTCATGGTAGCCAATGAAATTACAAACAAGAAGCACACCACGTCCCCAAACAACATCCAGCCTGGGTTATTTAGCCACTCAACCAACAGCCTCATTCTGCACTCTACTGCAAGTGTGAAGGGGAAGAGTTCGCAATAAGGGGTGTCTGAAGATGACAGCCATTGTTTCAGGCAGCTGCAATGAAGAGTCCCCAGAGTTCACAGGGAGAAATAAGGTCCTCTTGGCTGTTGCCTTTGTGGCATATCCTGCACATTGGTCAGTCATTGAAAGCACTGCATGGCAAAAGTTTGTACTATTATTGACACCAGCTCCCCATCCATGGCTGAAAGTTGCATGATATACTGCGGCGGTTCATTCACAAGGCTACTACAGTCATCCACAGTCTTTACCACAGGAGCAGCCAAGCTAATGCAGCCTGCTAAGACTTTGGGTAGGTGTGTCATGAGAACAGATAGCAATTACTCTGCTAATGGCTTCCATATTCATATAGGATTTCCATCCTCTTTCTTTGCAGCCTCACAGCCCCCCCCCCCTCGGGGAAACATCCCATTTCTCATGAGTCAATTCTCCTGGCTAAGGTGACACCTGGAGTGGAGAACAGGGGCATACTGGCCCAAGGAAGACTTGGGGACAGGAAGAGGAAACAAAAACCCTGCCTTATATTAAATAGATATTTTGTGCATTCATTAGGCAGCTCCACTGCTACTACAAGCAATATAAGGCTTTTTGATAAAATTCCACTGAGGACTAAAGCAAATATAAAATGTAGGGATGAGCAGAGGTTCAGATCCCTCCCCAAGTTCTGATTATCAGCTGGGCTTCCATAGTCGTGAAAACCTAGCAAAAGTAAAACATGAATATATCATTAGAAAATAAAATGCAGTCTTTCTTGCTGGCATTAGATGTTGCTAAAAGTGGATGTCATGGTAGTCACAACACCTACTTTTAGTGCTGGCAAGAAATGCTTGCTGGTGCTTTATTTCTAGCCCAATCCTTCACTTTTCCTTTTGCTGGGTTTTCACCACTACAGGAGCTAAGTGATTCTTAGGATTTGAAGAAGGGCTGAGACTCAGCAGCAAATGCATAATCAGCCTTTTTAATGTCCCAACAACCGCAAAAATGCAAATAACATTCTACTGTTGTGAATTATGTGATGTGCCTTTTTATTCTGCTGAAAGTTCCTTCAGTTTCTTCTTGTTTCTTGTGAGCCCAGATTTTGCCTATGACCACTATTTTTAAAAGTTCCATCATGACCCCCATGACATCTCAGAGGAACTGAGAAGCCAGATACTGAGCAGGACTTCAGCTTTATTGCACTCCAAATAAAAAGCACGAGAACACAACGCTACTAACCATCAAGAATGAAGGACACGAAGGAGAGAGGGAAGGAGGGGGGCACCTTTTGTTGAGTCAAAACTGTATGTGTATTTGTCTGTAGCTGTAAAATTATGATCAAGAAAAGTAATGAAAAAATATTAAAAAATTAATTTGAATTTTTAAATTTTAAAATACCCGTATTTTCCGGCGTATAAGACGACTGGGCATATAAGACGACCCCCAACTTTCCAGTTAAAATATAGAGTTTGGGATATACTCGCCGTATAAGATGACAACACCCGGTGTATAAGATGACCCCCGACTTTTGAGATTTTCCTGGGTTAAAAAGTAGTCTTATACGCCAGAAAATACAGTAATATGTTCCCTTGCTACATTTGCAGAAATCTTGTCTTCTTCATTGAGCAGAAGCTACTTGCCATTTTCACTGTGTTAAGAGATAAAACACCACTGCCCCATTCTTCTGCAACTTGCAAAACTTTATCATAGTTTTAGAATGTAAACAATTTATTGCTTCTTGTTTTCAGTATATCATGTAGATGTAGTCTCTAAGGAGACTTAGAGTCTGAGGTCATTTATGAATTATAGATAATTAATGAGGACAAAGAACTATACTTTTTTTCTGGATGTTTGGAATTTTCCTTTCGACTGAATAGAGAGCAAAGAGTCATATAAATGTGAAGGTATTTTTATCAGTAAAATTATGATGCCTTTAAGAGGTGTAGGCCCTTTTGGCGAAACATTTTTGTTTCTGTGTCTTTACTTTTATTTTACATCTTTTCTGTGAGTCCACAGCCCCACATTCTTCCTGAATTTTTAAAATATTTGGCAACATGTTCATAGTTTACCTGCTGATTAAGAAATCCAGTCATCATATCCTTGGTCATGCAGGATGGTTGGGCAATGAAGCGACAGCACAGGTTGCCATACAATGGCAACCAAAAAGATGATTCCTCTAAAAAAAGGTTTATGACCAACATAAATGATTACTTCATACAAATAAGGAGTATTTAAGAACTGACAACGACATCAATGTGCGCATATACCCCTCTAAAACATAGTAACTTCTGAAGGCAGCATTTGTGGTTGCTTATCTCTTCAATCAGATATTCCACTACCAGATTCAAATACTAACATGGTAAAAGTGACACATCTGATCCCAACCTCAGTCTTGAATCTCATTTTAAATCTACTACATAGTGCTTAAAATGCAGCCTACCCCCAATCCACAAAGAACCCTTCTGAGTTCAAGAGTAGTTTCTAAAAAAAAAGTGCACATGACTGTATTTCCATCTATTATCTTCTTCTTTGCAATATGCGTTTCTTATTTGCTCATTCACTCATCTTTTTTATTTCTTCCTTTCCCTGTGCAAGAGATCAAGCACAATCCTACTTAATGGACCTGAGGTGCATATGTGTGTTCAGTTCCACTAACCCTACATTTATCTCTAGTCCAAGCAAGCACATGCCAACTCCAGCTCTGTGGACATCCCAATCTACAACTTTCACTTCTTCACTCTATCAACAGTAAATTCACTAAGAATATAGGCTGCCATTATTATTGGTTGCTGCCAGATCTGCTAAAAAGCTGGCAGGTGTCCAATCTTGCAGTTCAGTGTCCAAACACTTGGACATACCTGCCAGCTGTGGTCTATTTCAGGAAGAACAGAATGGCACTCTAACAGAGTGCTCTGGTAGGTTTATGGCTATAAAACATGGCACTTAGTTGTAAAAGGCAGCATTAGTGCCACTCTAGCAACAGCTTTGGAGAGGCATGGTGCTGCAATGCCAGTTTTCTCAGAAAAACTGGCATTTCCCCAGCTCGTCTGGCAGCAGTCTTTGTCTTAATAGTTTATTTGATATTAATCCGGATTTTGTACTTTTGACTTTCATTAGTAATTCTTCTAGTGCAAGCATTGCCCTCATATCTGAAAGTCTTAAATGTTTTAACTTCTAGATTAAATTCCTGCCATCTCTTTAGCTATTCTTATAGTGTATTTATTGGACATACACTTTTGTCTTAGTTTTTTCTCAACCTGTCTCCATAAAATTAATGCTTAGCATATCTTTCTATCACTGAGATATATATTTCCTTTAAAAAGGAGTGGTGTTTAAAAAAAAAAAGACTGTTTCCAAAAGACACACACATCAAAAACTCATATAAAACTCTTGAAATCTATTTGGCACAATAACCTGAATTTTCTTTTGGAATTTGGAGAACTATTTTCTTAGATTGGATTGTTGGATTCACTGCCAAGCATGTTTCATCAAACATAAAGGGACTTGCAATTCTATATAAATACTAGGGAAACTGGACTTATCTCACCTTTCCTACTGGTATCTTCTTTTTGCACTATGCACCATGCTGCTTTTACTGTTTATTTCAATATTTGGCACTTAACCTCTCTTATCTTAAACTGCAATGAAGGAGTCATCATGACAGAGCAAAGGAGATGTCAGTTTTGAAAGGATGTGTATGAGAAATATGAGAAGAATCAGAGCAAAAGCTATAGAAATAATCTCAGGCCCATCTTAAGTAAAAGTACTTTTGTTCCAAATACTGCTAAGACTTTAAAGAAAACCTTTCTTCTTATAGTCTTCAAGTCCCGGTGAAATAGGTAGCCAATAAATAAAAACATACATAAATATAGTGATGAGTACTCCATACATCATTTACCTTATTAAATTTGAACTTACCATTTCCAACAATGGTAAGGCTATGGGTCTTGAAATTGTTGTCCACACTTTCCAGCCCCAAAGATGTATGTGCAAGCAAACTGTATTTTCCACCACTAGTTAGGACAAATAAAATATAATTATTTTGTAAAATGAAGAATCAGATTTGGTGATGTCAGTTAATATACATATATGAACATGGGCCTTTGTTATGTTATCAGTAACAATAGGCTTGTCTGAACTAAGGAAAGAAAGGCTTGCTGTGAAAGAAATATGGTCCCTTTCTGCACTGGGTCTTATTCCGCATTATATCTTGGAATATGGCCCTGCTGTCTGCATGCTGGTGCAGACTGTGGCATGTCACAGGTGGGGTCTGCTGTAGTCTGCATCAGCATGCAGATGATGGGTTCTTATTCTAAAGGTATAATCCAGAATAATACCCAGTGCAGAAAGGGCCATGGTCTTGAAGTCTAACCAATTAATCTAGTGTCTAAGATCCTTGGCATCCCAGGTGCCCTAAAGCTGTTCTGTTCTAGCAGTGACCACCCCACCACAAACAGTAGTCCACAAACTTGTCATACAGCAACATTAGAAAACATCGTCAATGAATGGCAAAGTTCTAGGCTGACCAAAGACATGTGTAAGAAATTGTTGGTATATTACTGCAAGTGTACATCACTTCAGTGTAAAAGGGCTTAATTTTCATGTTTGTTAGTGCTACAGTATGGGAACTGCTGATTGGCTAATTTTGCTGTAATACTTTGTAATGTCACATGCTCTCTCACTTTTCAAGCTAGTAAAAAGGATGGACTCTACTCTAGGGTTTTTTTCCCACTGACCTCCCTTAATCCGGATCTAAGGAATGGGTCCTTCAACTAATCTGGATCGAGTAAGTCCAGAATAAAGGAGGTACCCAATGCGTCCCCATGGGCAGTGCAGCACCCAACAGCAATGGGTGCTAACCTGCCTGCAGTGGAAACACCAGAGCACCCTTGTGGTGAATCCGGATCGACCCATGTCGGGCCTGCCTGTCACCCCAGGTTTTTGGGGGGACAGGGGGTACAATCTCCATAGATGCTCCGGATATTCTTCAAAGATTCTCCAGAACGATCTGCTGCAAACTTTGAAGATTCTTCGGAGCCTTTAACAAAGGTCCATAAGATTGGCATTGCAGGGTCCTTGTCAGAGCCTGTGCTATTCTTCGGAGCCGACTTCAGAGCCGGCTTTGGAGATTTTGCACAAACTTTGGAGCTTTGGGTTTCGGGGCACCCCCCCCCAAATGGGAGCGCCCCTCAGAGTCCCACCTAGACCCCATTGCCCGATCGCAGTGGAAATGCACTTTGTATAATCCAGATTTGATGCCTGAAGACCCCATTGTAGACCCCTTTAATGGGCTCTACAGAAAATCCGGATGATAAGTCCTGAAGGACCCATTCAATCCGGATTTCCCTAGAACTGGTGGAAACAAATGTGGCTCTAACGGGGTCTACAGTAGAAATGGGACTTTCCTGCTCTGAGCCTAACGGGTCCTTAATGGGTCCCTAATGGGTACTTAATGCTAGTGGAAAACACCCCAAGACAAATACATCTGATGTAAATAAGTTATGAGCCTCACTAGTTAAGTAAAGTTATGTTGAAACAAATCAAGAAGTTGTATGCTTCAAGTTGTTCTTCAACTGAACTCTGCTACTATAATAGTTTTTTAAGTGTAAAAGATAGCCACAGAAATATGGCTAGTTTGGCATTCAACAATTGGATGTGAGACTCAGTATCAGACAGCAGCAACAAATAAGTGGAGATGTGGAAGTTCTTTAGCCCTATTCAGGACCCAGGATAATTATTTTAAAATAATTAAGCAGCTACATTTTCTAAACCTCATTAGAGATAACATCCTGCCTTTAGGAGTCAGTATGTACTGTACTATTTTCAGTGCGGTTTGTGGTTTGACCCATTATAACCACAGTAATGTTTGAATCTTAAGCCAAACTATTTCTGGACATCTCAGGATTTTATACTTCCTTTTATTTTGTCTTCTCTCCCAATTCTAACAGTCGTTATCATAAGATTATGAATATATTACTCATGGTATAGCATGTATATTACTCATGGTACATGAAGAGGTTAAAAAATTCTGAACAACTGTGAACAAAGGTGGTTTTAAATGGATTCTAATCAAGAGATTCACAATCACTAGAAAAATACATAAAAGCTATCTGGGAATTGAACATTTTTGTTCCATTTTTTAATAGCTAAACTTCTTTTTACAGATGAAATTTTTTTGTGTTGAATGTTCAGCTTACTATTTATAGTGCAAGGATTGCCAAAGAAAACAGACTACTTCACTACTGAAATATGCTTTATAGTAACATTTTCCTTCTAAAACATGAGAGCTTCTCTCTTTTTTGGCCAGCCTAAATATCTTGTTTTTCAAATTTCATCAGTTGCTAGCTTCCTTTGTCTTTCACACCATTTATCTTTTTTTTCAGTTTCAATAGGTTATTTAGCATTAGATGCAATGTTTTGCCTGAATGTTTTGCCTTAAATGCCATTTATCCATCTAGAATCAAGTCAACCAACTCACTTGCACTGTAAAATGTTTTTAAAATATTATGCTATCTATATGTTAGAATCCATACTATCTCCCTGATGCTGTCTTTGAACAAATGGTACCTTGTTTTTATTATTTTATAAATAGCGTGTGCAGTATGAAAAAACACGTAGAATTGCTATTGCAATTGTGTTGCTATTAGTTGCGTTGCAGATCTGCCTTTAAAGTTATACATTCAATAATGTTGATTCATTCAACCCTGGTTTGACTAAACTGGAAAACATTTTGCAGAACCTCAACATCACTGATTTAGGGAAAACCTACTGCCATAGGTCATAGCAAAGATCACAGAGTATGCAGTGGAACTGGTATTGCAATGACATGACTGTTTTAGATACATGTTCCAGCCCAGGAATTTCCAACTAGATCACAGGATGTTGCACAGAAATAGTTGTGCACAGAAATTATTGTTGAAATAAACTTTTGTTCCTTTCAGTGGGCATCAACCCACTGAAAGAAACAAAAGTTTATTCCAACAATAATTCTTGGATCACTTTTTTACAGGGAAAGCCCATGAGCCGTGGCTTGACTGTAGAAGCCTACCAGGCCACTTCCTTGTATCCATTTAAAATAATCAGACAGCACATACTTTTTTCCCCTCCCATAGATTAGATCCAATAACTGCCTTTGACTGAATAACTGCCAGGATGTTTGGCGCTTTCCATACATGCTCTTCACAAAGAATAGGAGAGGGTATAGAGATAAGGGAGCTTCGTACCCTCCTAACATGCTCCTTCTGCACATGATGAAACATAAACTGGGCTATGCCCTAGACTGGTTTACCAATGAGGTTCATAAGCATTCTGGGGCCCTGGCCTGGAACAGTGGGCCATGTGTGGAAGATGGAGATTTTGGCATTGCATCAGGGACCACTGCTGAACCCCCCTCCCCCCACCCACCCACCCACCCCACCCCCCAAAAAATCCTCTGAAAGGCAGAAACTTTTGTTCTTGGTCTTAAGAGCCTTTGGAGCTAGCAGCTGGAGCTGACATGTGACGGGTCATCCCAATGGGGATGTTTCTATCTCATGCCAGCAGAAACCTGTCCAAGCCTGGGACTGATTTGACACTCTGGGCCAGGGTGTCCCACCCTCTCCCAGGATTAATTGGGCAAATGCAAAAAGGGACTTTGTGAAAGGGAGAGGTTACAATACAGATTATGTAATGTGCAACATTAGAGTATCCAAATTCCTTTGGATAGTGCCCAGGATAGGTACTTTAGGAAATAAAATTGCCAAAGTGGAAATTTAAAATCAGAACTTAAAAGTTACAATATTAAATTAATAAATTGCTAAATATGTACAGAAGCTTTTTTCCAGCCCAACACGGATCAATCACCCAAAAATCTGAAATTTAATTAAGAGAGATTCACTCACAGTGCTATAGGGTCAGGACTGAAAAAGGATTCATGGTGGTCATCATCTAATACAGAACTCAGTTTCTTCCCAGTAGCTTTCCCAACAGATGTTTTAAACTTCTTAACTAGCTTCTTGGGAGTGTTTGTTATAGCTGAAGATGCTTCAGGACAACAGCAGCTGTAGAGTTCAATCTTTAGTTGGAAGTCTGGCACAACTTCCTCACTGAAAAAACAAAGATGTTTTACAGCTTAAGGAAAATTCAGCAGTTATACCTAATGATACGCAAAACACTGCCTCAAATGCTTTTTCAAATCTTCAAGACACTTATCCCTCTACAGTGAGGGCCAGATTTGCTAGGAGGAACATCAAGATTTGCTAGGAGGAACATCGCCTTAGGAGCAAGGCGAGCACACATCTTAGCCCGCATCACTCCTGCCCTGCCCCACCCAGCCTTTCTGAATCATGCACAGGGTGGTGGGGCATTGGCACCATGCTATATTGAACAATGGCACATGCTTTGGAGCCTGCAAGACACGGCAGCATATATTCATGAATCCAGTTCCTGGAAGGCCTCAAAGATGACCAGCTGCATCACGGCCTTCCAGAAAACTGAGGCACACGTGGCTTGTTTGGAGGACTCAAGCACCTCTACTTCAAAAGGCCTAGTAGGTTGAGGTGTTTCAGCTGGTGTTTAGAAGAAAGGTATGCCCATACCTATCTGGTTCCTAGTTTGGATTCATTACTATGTTTTGTCCTGTATTTTAATTATGTCTTCATTATTACAATTTTATCTTGTAACCCACAATGTTGTAACCCACTTTGGGATCCTAAAGTAAAAGGTGAGATATAAATACTATAAACAAACAAGCTTTGTAATTGCATACAGTGTACAATTTAATCCAATAAAGTTTTCTTATAAATTATGAAAGCAAAGTGCAACAGTCCTCCCCCAAAACCAAAAGAGCTATAAAAGGCAATTCTAAAATCAGTGATAATTTTTTTTAAAAAAAATTAAATGTTTTGCCTGACACTGAACAGATTATAGCATGGGGATGGTCTTCCAAATCGGAGGTATCACAACCAGATTCCGTTTCAGGTAAATAGGGGATACAGAATAAAGCTTCAGGTAATGAATGTTAAGTTCACAAAGGTACATGTGGAAAAGGCAGGACATCATCTACTATCAGTTAGTATTAACATCAAGAGGTTTAGGGCCACTAACTCTGAATTCAGAAATCTGATGACTTCCAAAAGGATAAGGAAATGAAAGCAAAACGAAACAAAATGAAAGGTATTGTAAGGTTTAACTGAATCAGGATACCAAACCAGAAAAATTTTGTAGGCAAAAAAAGGGAAACATTGGGCTGACCAAGAACAGTCCTTTTTAGATTATGTAGAGGACGAATGCAGGCTAACTTTGGGTATAATTCACTGCTTCTCTCACACCAATGGAGTGCAACTTCCATCATAATAAAATGGGCCAATATACCCTTTAGAATGAAGCGTTGACTACTTACGTGAACGTTCATTTTCTTCGGTTTCAGACGACTCACTATGGGTTTTACACCTCATCACTTGCTTGACCGAACGAGTTTTCGCCACCAGGTGGCGTCTTCTCTAGTAGGTCTTGCTGTGATGTCACTTCCCCAGTCAAGCGAGGAGCGACAGTGTCCAGATCTGCTGAGGAAGCCTAAAATAAAAACAGAAGGTTAAGAAAGACAACGAAAATAGAATGGGTGGGTCGTGAGTCGTCTGAAACCGAAGAAAATGAACGCTCACGTAAGTAGTCAACGCTTCATTTTCCTTGGTTTCAGACTCCTCACTATGGGATGTACCAAAGCCCAAGAAAACGGGGAGGGAAATAACTAAACCACTACAACACCGCCCTCCAAGAGACTCTTGGAACCCTCTTACCGTCGTATAAATGATATGCTGAAGGACTCTCCGGCCAAAGGAAGCGTCCGCAGAACGAAGTTGATCGAGTCGATAATGCCTGGTGAAAGTCATTGGCGAGGACCATGCTGCTGCCTTGCAGATCTCCACCAGAGGTGCGTTCAAGGCTAGAGCAGCAGAGGTAGCGGCTGACCTAGTAGAATGGGCTTTAATTCCCTGTGGAACCGGCCTGCCCTTTCTCTGATAAGCTAGGGCTATGCAGGCTCTTACCCAACCTGCAATTCCCCTAGCATTCACTTTTTGTCCCAGCGATGCCGGGTGGAATCTTAGGAATAGAGACGGTGATTTCCTAAACTCCCTTGTCCTATCCAGGTAAAAACTTAGGGCTCGACGCACATCCAGAGTATGCCACTTTCGTTCCAGGTCAGTCTTCGGATTGGCACTAAAGGTTGGAAGAATGACCTCTAAATCCCTATGGAAGGACGTGTTCACCTTTGGCCTGAATGTGGGATCTAACCTGAGAATCACCGAATCTGGTGTAAACTGGCAGTATGGCTCATCTGCTCGAAGTGCAGAAATGTCCGACATCCTACGAGCAGAGGTGATCGCTACCAAAAAGGAGACTTTGAAAGATAAGGTTCGGAGGGGAACCGTGGCCAAAGGTTCAAAGGGCTTTCCGGTTAAGGCGGAAAGAACCAACCGGAGGTCCCACGTGGGAAATCTATGAGTAACCGGGGGAGACTTGTTCTTTAACCCTGAAAGGAAAAGTCTGACATGATTATCATGTGTCAATTTTCCTCCCATTGACAAATCCAAAACCGATGCTAAGGCATGAATCTGTTTCTTTATGGTGTTGTATCGAAGGCCCTTACGAACCCCAGCCTGAAGGAAGGAAAGAATTTGGTTTGTTGTGGAATTGAGGGGGTCTATACCTTGCGGTCTGCACCATCTTACAAAGGCCTTCCAGGCTGCGTCGTAAATGCGTCTGGTGGAGGGACGTCTTGCTTCTAGCATGGTGTCTATGACATCATCCTCGATTCCTGCTAATTTTAAGCAGGACCGTTGAGCAAGGATGCTGTCAGAGACAACCATGCCGGATCCTGATGAAAAACCCCCTGCTGGGACAGAAGGGTCGGAGAGACTAGGAGAGGGAGTGGGGGTCGTGACCTCATGCTCTGCAGAAGGGGATACCAACTCCTCCTCGGCCACTCTGGTGCAATCAGGATTACATGAGCCCCTTGTTGAAGAACTCTTTGAAGGAATCTGAGAAGCAGTGGGAATGGGGGAAAGGCGTAAAGCAGTCCCCCCGGCCAGGGAGCCGAAATGGCATCCACTGCCCAAGCGTTCGGGTCCCTGAACCTTGAGATGTATAGTGGAAGCTGAGAGTTTTGCTGGGATGCAAACAGGTCTATTACTGGGAGCCCCCACTGCTGCACTATCCAATTGAAGACCTCTGGGTCTAACTGCCATTCTGCTTGCGGTAGGTCCTTGCGACTTAGGGAATCCGCCCAAGAATTCAGGACTCCCTGTATGTGAATAGCAGAAATAGACAGGAGATTTGTCTCAGCCCATTGAAAAATCTCAGTTGAAAGTCTCATTAAAGATGATGATCTGGAGCCCCCCTGTTTATCAATGTGTGCCTTGGCAGTAATGTTGTCCGTCAGGACCAGAACATGCTTACCTTTTAGTAAGGGTAAGAAATGCTTCAAGGCTAAAAAGATCGCTTTCAACTCCAACCAATTGATTTGATGCTTCATGTCATTCGGCAACCATTTACCTTGGGCAGTGTGACCCCTACAGTGAGCACCCCAACCACTGTTGCTCGCATCCGAGGTTACCCGTATTCTGTCCACGAAGCCCATTGGAGTACCCTTTGATAAATTGGCTACGTTTGTCCACCATGATAACGAACATCTCGTTGTCATGGATAAGGACACCGATACCTCTGTGTTGGAGGTGATCATGTGATTATACGGTTTGAGTGCCCACTGAAGGGGGCGCAGATGAAACCGCGCCCATGGAACAAGGTCTATAACCGAGACCATCTTCCCCAAGAGAGAAGCCAAGGTGCTAAGCTTTGCTCTTGGAGATCTCCTAAGAGTCTGGGCCATTGACACGATCGACATGATTCTCTCCTGACTCGGTGAGATAGAGAAAGCCCTAGTATCAAACGTGGCCCCCAAGTGGGAAATGTGTTGGCTGGGTGAAAGTGAACTCTTTTCCCAATTTATAAGGAACCCATGATGTTGAAGGGTGTTAATGGTTTCCTTGACTGCCCGGCTTGCTTGCGATCGAGAATTGGCTTTGCAAAGGACGTCGTCCAGGTAGGCGAAGACCTCAATACCCCTGGTTCTGAGGTCCGCTACGAGAACGGAGAGGATCTTGGTAAAGATCCTCGGTGCCGCGGCCAGTCCGAATGGCAATGCTCTGTATTGGTAGTGTAATCCACCTATGCAGAACCTTAAGAAGGGTCTCGCAGATGGAGCCATTAAGATATGAAAATAAGCATGTCGTAAATCAAGAGATGCCAGGTAATCCCCTTTACGCACTGCTCCCCGAATAGAAGCCAAGGTTTCCATCTTAAAACGGTCTACTGAAAGGAATTTATTGAGGAATTTCAGATCTAGAATAGATCTCCATTCGTCGTTCTTTTTTGGTACGAGAAACAGAATCGAGTAAACACCTTTACCTCGTTCAGAAACAGGGACAGGCTCAATAGCCCCTAACTGTAATAATTCCCTTAACACATTCTGTAAAGCCAACCTCTTAACAGAATCAACCGGCATTGGAGAAGAAATGAAACGAGCGGGAACCCGTGACATAAACTCCAACTCGTAACCAGACTCAATCACCTTAAGCACCCAAGGGTCGGAACAGGTAAGCGACCATTCCTGGGCGAACTCTGAAAGCCTCCCACCAACAACATCTGAATCATTAACAAAAGTTGGAACAAGAAACTCAGGAACAATGATAGAATCTTCATGAAATATATGATCAGGGGACTCCTCAACGAGAGGAGTTAGACCCCCTGTTAAATCTTCCAAATCTACTTCCTCCTCCTCCTCTGCCGAGCGGTTCTCTGTTTGCAGAAGGTTGGCGCCCCCAGGTCGCTCTACCCCTGGGAGGCCTGGAACGAAAGGGCTGCCTATATTGGAAGTCCCTCTGATTGTTCTTGAAAAAGGAGAATGAGGACTTTCCCCTAGAGGAGGAAGAAGGAGCAGAAGTTGGCATAACTTTCTTTTTATCTTTATTTTCCATGAGGATGTCCTTTAGGCAGTCCTCACCAAAGAGGCTCCGCCCCTTAAAGGGAGCCGTGATGACCTGATTCTTCGAAGTCAAGTCCACATTCCAATTTTTGAGCCACAGTGCTCTGCAAGTCGCTGTGGCCAAACCGGACGTGCGGGCTGCTAGCTGGAGCGAATCAACTGTCAGATCGGCAATCAGAGCTGTATTCCTTCTAATAGCTTCCAAGGCCATCCTGGCATCATCAGATATCGAAGGATCCACAAGGAGGTCTTCGATCCATTTAAGAGCAGCTCTAGCCAAGAGCGAGCCAGAAGAAGAGGCTTTCAGCAAAAGTATCTGTCCTTCAAAAGATTTGCGAAGCATAGATTCCATTTTCCTATCCAGGGGCTCTCTCAGAATGGACTCAGAGTCCCTCGGTACCACGTTTCTTGAAACAAGTTGGGTGATTGGTGCATCAACAGCCGGAACCGCCCACATGGACTCAGCGTGGTCCTGGGATAGGAGAATCTTTTTCAGCATGACCGGCAGTCTTCTGGCATTAGCCGGTTCTTGCCACTCCCTTAAAACTAGGTCTTCAAAAATAGAGGGGAGAGGAAGGACTTTCTCTTCAGTGGGCGGTACCCACATTAGCTTAGCTGCTTCCTCAGACCGGCCCTCCTTGATCTTGGAAGGAAGAGTCAGGCCCAAAGTCTCAGCTGTCTGGTCAATTGCTATGATGACCTCCTCATGAGGGACAAGCCTTGGAGTGGTTGGGGTCTGCTGCACAAAGTCAGGCTGATCTTCCTCCAACAGGGCCATTTCCTGGAAACTAACCAAGTCTGAGGCCTCTGTACCAGATGTGACCGAAGCCGTTGATGTACTAGGCCTTGGCTGAATTCGAGGTGGAACCGGCACAGGAGAAGCATCATCTTTCTCATTGGGACCCTGAACAGGGGCAGGTACAGGAACTGAGGCTTGAGAGACCGCAGCCTGAGTTGCCTGAGTCTTAGCCAAGTGAGAGCGAGAAGATTTCACATGCTCCCTCTTATTCTTCCTGGCCTTCTTGACAGGGGATGCCTCCTCTGACGAAGAGGAGGATGATGAGGAAGGAGAGCGACGCCTCTTGTGCTTCTTTCCCTTTTTTGAAGATTGAGGGAAAAAGCCAGCTGCTTTAAAGGTGGCCATCAAACCAGACATCATTGAGTCCTTTAGGGATTCAGCGATGGTCAAAATATCTGCAGTAGGCACTGAGGAGGGGCCAACAGAGGGGGGCTGACCCCCTGTTGTGGCTGAGCCAACCCCCTCTTTGGCAGATGGAGACGGATTGAGCTTGGAAGCGCTTTGCGGTGAAAACGGTGTGCCTTTAGATGCAGGGACTTTGGGAGCCTGAGCTTGATCAGAAGGCGGGGGGATCACTTTCTTTGACTTTGATGTAGTAACCTTAGGCTTTTGAGCCTTTAGGACCTCATCTGAGGGATCAGGGAGCAAAGATGGCTGTGCAGAATCCATCATGCTGAAAAAGGAAAAAATAATGGAAAATTCAGCATCTAGGAAGCCTCTATAATAAGAAATAATAATATTATAAAGGATTGGGGGCACTATGGGGGCGGATGGCAACGGATTGCAAAATCCGGCCTTACTTCAAAATTGAGAACTGTAGGCCTCAGCCGCTAAAATGGCGCCCAAGCGATTCCCTTATTTAAAATGGCGCCCGCGGCGCTGCCCTTACTCAAAATGGCCGGCGCAATCCCGAGCATGCGCAGTGGAGCCGGCTTGGCCGAGCGCCCTTAATGGCGGCCCGAAGTGACGGTTACAGCCTCCACGACGGGCGGGGCGAAATGGCGGTCGCGTGAAGCGACGGCCCGGCTCTTGGGGCTTAAGGCCACTATAGAAGACCGAAGGGGGAATCGCGGCATTAACAAGAAATTTTTTTTTTTTTTTTTTTGTCTCCCGGTACTGACACCCGATCGCCCAGCAGTACCTTTAATTATTATATACCTCCTCTTCGTTCTGTTACTTTAAAACAGTACTTCGACCTCTTCCCCTATTCCTCTTTCTTTAATCTATTTCTCTTAGCCAGCACCCTCCTCATTCAACCTTTCTTTTTTTTTTTTTTTTAGGAGCCGCTCGATAGAGTGCCGACTGCCTTAGCTGACAGCCGCGAAGGAGCGGAAACGCGGCCACGGAGGAATATGCTAGGTAAGAGGAATGGGAGGCAGCGAGGGCGGGAAAGGGACGGCCGCCGACTAGCCCACTGACAGAAGGGAATGCGATAACTGGGAAGAGGTAGGGGGGGGAGAAAGCTATTTAAAGCGGCTCCCGTCCCGAAAAGAAAGGGCACGAAAGAACAGGCGAGGAAATTCCCTCAAGGGAACCGACGCCTCCAACAGAAAGTTAAAAACTATAAAATTATGGAGAAATAATAAAAGCCCCTCATCACGGATGATGAGGGGGGAGGGGGGGGAAGATCCCCGGACTCAGACTTCCCTATAGGGTCCTGAGAGTCCAGAGAAAATAAACTACGAATTAAATTGAGGCAGGGAATCTTACCAGAAATATAAAGAGAAAAAATATTAAAATTGTACAGGAGCTTCCTCAGCACGCTGCGTTCTGTCAAGCGAACGAGTCTTGACTGGGGAAGTGACATCACAGCAAGACCTACTAGAGAAGACGCCACCTGGTGGCAAAAACTCGTTCGGTCAAGCAAGTGATGAGGTGTAAAACCCATAGTGAGGAGTCTGAAACCAAGGAAAACGGTGGTTCTCAACCTGGGGGTCGGGACCCCTTTGGGGGTCAAACCACCCTTTCAGAGGGGTCACGACAAGTCTCCCACTGCCCTTCCCTCCCACCACCCAGCTGCTCTGCCCCCATGGTTGGGGGTCTCGACAACATGAGGAACTCCATTAAGGGGTCGCGGCATTAGGAAGGCTGAGAACCACTGCTTTAGAACAAGACTCAATGGGCTATAAACGGATCCAGCAGGGTTCTAACTGTCACGGAGACCAGGATATATAGACAAACTCACATCAAACTGCCCAGGGATCATCATACACACAACAAAACCATTTTAAAGGTTGTTACCCGCCCTAAGACCTTCGGGTATAGGGCAGGATAGAAATAAAAATAATAATAATAATAAAACAACAACACCAATATATGTAAAAGATTATTTACAGGAAACTTATAACCTATGGAAGTCATCTTCTGCTTCATCCATTAAATTCTTACCAGTATCAACAGGATCAGTCACCTGGGACTGGGGCACACCGATCTTTTCAGTTGACATTTTTCTTCTATTCTTAACTTTGTAGGGTCCTTCTTTACAGCCTCTTCAGTTACAACAGGAACTTAATGAAAACTCAAGAACATAAGAAGAGCCCTGCTGGATCAGGCCACAATCCATCAAGTCCAGCATCCTGTCTCACACAGTAGCCCACCAATTGCTTCTGGGCAAAAGACAAAGGCAAAACCTTTACCAACCTTCTGTAAATTATAGGAATCTCCAGAACATGTGTGTGTCTTCCTCATCTGTGACTCACATCAACATTTTTTAAAGGAGGAAATGAAGCTGCCTAACTGTCAATACACATGTCACCTCTGCTCTTTCAGGGCATAGTATGGTGAACAAAACTCCAGCAGGACAATTTTAAATTGCTCCACAATAGACAAAGCAGTAACTCCTCCTGAGAAAGTGCTGTCCTAGCCAGTATTTCGGCTGATCTCATCTCTATCCCATCTTTATTGGAAAAATCTTCTTCCAAGGCTGTTAGGCAAGCAGGCTACTATATCAGTACTGTTTGTCACTGTAGTAAGAACAATGCCAAATCTGATGGCAAGCCATTCTGCAGTGTAATTTGTCTGTGGAGGTTCTTTGGGGAGAACCCATCTAGCACTAATAAAGCCTCAATTACCAGGCATAAATCTGTTATAAACAATGATCACATCAGTATCAAACAACACAGATAAAATAATATGTCTCCTAAGAGAAGCAACAGAATGGAAACTGAGATTCAAACAAACATACTGGTTGTTTTATGGTAATGGGGGTGCATCCTTTATTGACCTGAGAGAAGCAGTATAGCATCCCCAATATTCAGTTGTATTCCTCCTACCACATAATCTGAGAAAGTAACAAGTAGAATTTTAGAATCCAAAGGTGGGTACATTTCAATACCAATGTATGGTTTAAGTACTAGGGATGTGCAGTAACACAAGAACCAGCTTGGCTCGACTGTGAATCATCCTGGTTTTGTTTGACTGGGAACAAAATACAATAATCTGATCCAAGACAGGTTAGGCTAGGAGCAATTCAGTAACTATTAAGTTCAATGGAAAAAGTGAATCTAAAGACTTTCTCTACTTTCGGATCAATTTATATGAAAATAGTATTGCCTGGCCACATCACTGGCATATAACTGTTAGAAACTACTGTTTTGTTAAGGGAAAAACCCCTGCCAATTGAAGAGAAACTGAGGTAAAACGGAAATGACAGAAATATTGCCTTCTGCATTATTTTTGAGCTGTGGCTGAATGGGAATTCCGTTCGTCTCTTGAAGTGCTCCTTCATACTACAATTCGGACAAAGGTAGATGTGCTCTCTGTCTTAAAATGTAGTTATTACTTTTTAATGCTTTTTAAATAATAATAACTATTATTTATGGCCAAGATGATAGCCTTCAGTATGCCATACCATTTTACCCAGTTTGGGATGCTAGGGTCTTTCCACAGCCATACTAGGTTGGTTTGAATTCCCCATTGTTCCTAATGCTGAATCTTCTGAACCTTTCTGGCACAAACCCTAGGCATTTTACAAGACAAGGCAGGTCCCCACCTGTTTTGGATGTGAATTAAACTGTTGCTGCACCTTTCCCAGTTCAGGATGGCTTGCTGAACTGAACTGGCCTCTTGTTGGTTCAGATGCAAATTAAACAACAAAAACTATTTCACAAACATCCCTATTAAGTACCCACATATATACACGATTATAATAATAGGACATTGCTGCCCAGGATTTAATTGCAAGAGCAAATACCATCTGTTCTCCTTTGTATACAGGCCTAAAGTATGGATACCGACTAAATATGCCATCGTACCAAAAAAAAACCCTACATATAAAAAGATATAGAATCACTTTTGCAAAGGCCCAACTAAATGTCCTACCCTCAAACCTACTGAAGGGTAGATATCAACATATCCCTATTACCCTCAGAACCTGTCCATGTAAAAATGGAGACACAGAAACAGTAGAACATGTTCTTCTGTTCTGTAATCTATATAATACTGCTTGTCAAGAATTAATAAATCCCAAGCTGAGCCTATATCCAGAAAGATCCATCAAGTTACATCAACTAGAATACATCAAGTTATTGTTAAGCGATACCATCCCTGACATGACCCTAGCAGCTGCAAAATTTCTAGCTGTAGTTATAAAAATAAGGGAGAAGTCAGGAAACGAAACCCTGTAACCAAGTGACATTGATTAGAGATATTCTGGGGAAAATTTTTATTCTTGATCATATGTATTCAAATCCATTATGTTGTTTTATGTGTCTAGTGGGTTGATTTACCTGTCTTATGTAATATCCCCTGAGTATGTAGACTTGCATGATTTTTACTTGATTTTATCCACACATTGTGATTTTAAACAACTTTTTGTAAATTTTTGTACCTTTTAGCACTTGCTGTGTCTGTTCTGTGACCGTACAAATAAACTATACTATACTAAGAATAGCAGGAGGAAGAAGTGATATTCATATAACTCCCCAAAATTTATCTTCTAGAACATCCAAGTCCTAATCATCTTGAAATAGCTCCTTAAAACAATTTCTATAAGCCTTAGGGCTTTCCTGCAGTGCCTTACTGTGATACAAAACAGTGGGTCTGGACCAATAAGGTCCACTTGTTTGGACCATGGCAAGGTGTAGTCTGGAACAGTGATGTTGGTCCAAAGCAGACCCCCCACAGCAACAGCAAAGCTTGCCCCTGATCTAGATTATACTCTATCCTGTGTGGAGCGGGCAAGGCCCCCTGTATTCTGAAGAAGGACCCTTAGATTAGTCAGCTATAAGAAATGTCCCATTTTGCCTTTAGTAGGAAAGGATTTGCTTCCTCTTAAGGCCTTATAAATCTTCATCAATCCGGAGATACTTACAACACGGTTACAGTATCAAAACATATATCTGTGATCGTTTTATCCACGATGAGCAAGTCTGTATCAAAAACCTGTGTTCCTATTTTAAGTAAGCAAAAGACTGAATAACGATGAGTTCCTGAAAAAGAGAGAGAAATAACTGAGCAAAAATGAAATGCCATACAGCATAGATTACTTACATAAAATATGCTTAAACAGCACCTACTAAAAATGTTAGAATGTAGACTAGTGGAAGGACTATCTGTCACTGAAAATGTACAGTTTTCTCTGCACAGATATAAAAGTAGAGGGGACAAAATCTATGAACAGAAGCAGGTCACTAGACTACTGTATGTTTAAATGCACATATACAGAGTAAAACAGAATAAATGCACATATATAGATTTTTAAAAAGCCAAGAAGGAAGCAGAAAAAGTAGACATTTAATAAAAACTTGAGATAACTGGAAAGTGAACACTAGAAAGTTAACACTAATTCACTAATAGCCGTATTATTTATATAATTCACATATACATAATTCACAATGTAGCTCCAAAGTAGAATTTATGTAGAAGATACAGAATCTTAACTCACGAATAATGGAAAAGATTTAGATTGATGTATAAATTGCTGGACATGTATAATCTAAAATCACCTGAATACACATTTATCCCAAGAAGTCTCTATCCATAAAGTCTTAAGAACTTTTAAGTTAAAGTGTACCTAAAAGCAACTGGGATTTTCTGATTTTCATAGTGTTCTTTTCTGCACATGCCTTTAATCTGGAACACTTTGCCAAGAGGTCAGCTTCAGAACCTCTTCACATGTTAGTGAAGATCAGAGAAGCACTGCTTCCTGCTGGTATGCTTTGTCCACACAGGATGGAATGTAATTTAAATCAGCAAGCTCCTGACAGATAACCAGTAAACCTCAATGTTTCTGAATACTGGTGTACTAATGAGGGTTGGCAGGGTGCTTTATTGGACCACTGAAACAGGTCCCCCCAAGACTAGGAATTTTTGCTCCCAGCCATTAGAACCCTTGGAGGCTAGCACTGAAGATCTGGAACAGCATAATGTCTAGACTGCCTTTCTGTGATCTGGAATGGACATAAGTTCAGAAAGACCCTAGATTTCTATGATACCATATACCTCCCAAAATCCCTCACTCTGAGTGCTGTGCCAAGCCAAGGCAGGGATCTGCCAAGACACAGACACCTCCAGACTCTATACAAAGTTATTATTGGAATATTATTATTGGCATCTAGGCTGGAGGTACATGATTATAAGAATAGAATATGAGATTCTGTACCAGGCCATATTAAAAGATATAAAAATATACCTTTAAAGACAAGACAAGGAGGCAAAATTGCAAAATACAGGTAACAATATGCATCAGTCAAGGAAGAAGGCTAATCTCATCAGACCAAATAATGGTCACTGTTTAGAGAATTCTATATGAAAACGAGGTAGAAAATAATAGCTATCTGACAAACCTAGGTCAACTTTTATCTGGAGACAGCTTTTTTTCAGGAATGCTGAACAGGATTAAATGAGTTATATCTATTATATCATCAATTTAAGTCACACATCTCATTTTTTCTTCCTGCCATTCACCTAGTCCCTCCTTTTCCTATTCATCTAAAGGGAACTTTTATCCCCACCTATGGACTGCACCCTTTCTTTCTTTAACTTTACTGCCCAGATTTGTCATTGGCTCCTGACCCCCTCCCCAGGGCTAGACTTTAGAGACAGGGTCTTTGCCCCTAGATTAGCAATGCATAAAAGTAGTATGCCAGGACTAGTCTGGTATGGGTTTCCCTCCACACTCCTCAACAATATGGTTCTTTCCCATCAGCACCTTTCTACCACATCCATGTCTTTGATCTCCGGTTCCTGCTCTCCATGTGCTCATCACTGCTTTGATCCCATATCCTGTTGCTGCTGAAGAAGTCCCCTGATCCAGCCTGCCACTTTTGCTGTTTTCCTGCAAATTCTTTTTGCTGCTCCACACCTGAGCAGTTCAAAGCTGTGCTGTTTCACTAATTTCAGTTGGAAGCACAGCTCTTAGGGTCTGCTATCCTGTATTTTGCACAAAACTCCCTTTTTGTGGCTTCAGCAGAAATGATTTCCTGGTCTAGCTTAATCATTTACCAGATCATTGGTCTCCAGTTCTCTTCATATCGGTGAGGGTGAGAACCTACTGCTCCTAGCCAGGTCCAAGTCTCATGGTAAAAAGTAGTGCTAAGATAGATCCTTTTCCTTTCCCTTCCATTCTTTTACTCTGATTACCAAAGTTTGCCTCAGATTGCCTTTATTTAAGAGTTCCTGTGCTGAGGTACTGCTCCTTATTTGGTCAGCCTTGTGACTACATCATTGTTGGGACTCCCTTCTGCTTATATTTTTGATCCATTTGAAAGTGGTCTGTGCAGCACTCATCTGAAATTGTCATTTTTCTTTATGTTGCTGATTTCTTAATAAAAATTGTTCCGTTATTAAAGAAATTGTCTCTGAATTCTATCTTGCTTGCTGCTTACTTGATTTTAATGGAACATGTTCCAATTTATGATATTTTAAAGCTAAAAAGTGCTAAAGTTCCTTTTCGTTTCAGGTTGGAGTAATCTAGTTTCCCCACACAAGACATATGTCCAGACTGCATCCTGTAACATCTGTCTCACACTGCTGTAACAATTTCATCCTTCATTAATGCAATGCTTTATGATTATATACTGGATGCATTCTCAGGTTTCAAGAGTAGCAATGTCTTTTGCTACAGGCTCCATTGTCAGTTTCTAGCAATTTGATTTTCTTTTACTGCTCTGAATTGTGAACTTATAGTATATATGTCCTCCATGCATCAACTGTGTGTATATTATGACTAATAATTAGTAACATGTAGTTTCTAATTGCCTTAGAAATTTTGTATTCTTTGATCATCTTTGTGTCCTATGCATTTATTTGATCCAAAATGTTTTGGATTTTTTTAAAAAAGATTTAGTATAGAGTTCTCAAAAGAAAATTGCTGAATTAGATCATTCAGAGTGTATATATTTGGCCCAGTGAACTGTGCTAACTTTTAAAAAGCTCCTCCGAGTCATTTTTATCTGTTAATAACATTTGTTTAAAAAAAAACACAATCAGAAATCCATTAAAATAATCCATTAGGATTAAGAGTGTTTTGCCACAAAGAACCTCTCTGACATTTCAAAAGATTCAAAGTGAAATAATTTGGGGGTGGATGGGAAAACACTAAAACAGATTCAGGGTTAATCTGCATATGGTATATTGCAGGTGCTCAGGAAGACAAGCCATCAGCAGAAGGTGAACCATTCTGTAAATACATTTCAGAGGTTTTGATTCATTTTTTTTTTAAATCAGCCCCTGAAAGTCCAAAATTCCTCTGCCCAGTATGTTGGGCAGGAAGAAGCAGAAATTATTCACTTCTATTATTCTATGTTTTCCCAAGCAGCACAAGATTGCAGCTATCATGTCCAATCAGCTTTTTAAAAATCATTCCGCAGCATAAGCATCATTATGAACCTTGGATCTATGAGGGCATCAAATTACACATCAGGAGAAAAGTAAACACTGCATTCTCTGCTGTACTAATGATGATAAATAAAGGGCTTCTTTCCAAAGCATTTCAGAATTATACATACTGTCTTTATTGCCAAAGTGATCTGAGCCTTTCCACATCAATGGAATTCGGAGATCTGAAACAAAAGGAAAAAAAAGGTGTTGCAGTTCCCATAGAAATCAAATCATTTCCATTGTGTTTCTTTTCATCTTTGGCTAGGCAAGCTGTTACCCCACTTACCATAAGCTTCCCAAGACAAGGTGGGGTTCAGCTGGCACTGGGGTCTCTGAGACCTAGGACTGAAACTTCCTGGCCTTCAATGTCTTGGAGGGGGTAGCAATGTTTCTGCACCACACCCTGCTGCAACATAGAAATGCTCTTCTGTACTCCATTACAGGAGGTCATGTGCCTTCCACACACAGAGACCACTAGTCTGAGTCAGGCTCTTTAGCATGCTGGTAGACCTTACCATCAAGGCCCCAAATACCTACCGGAATGTCTACTGCCATATTGACCTGCCTGTACCTTACGAACTGGAGGGGAGGCCCTCCTGGTTGTCCCACCACCCTCAGCAGCAAAAGGGGTGAGTACCCGGAAGAGGGCCTTCTTAGTGATGGCCCCTAAGCTATGGAATAATCTTCCCCTTGAGGTGCATATATCACCTTCATTGTACACATTTAAAAAGGCAGTAAAAACGTATCTCTTTTCCTTGGCCTTTGACTAAATAGGATATATTGTCTCAAGCAAGCAAGCAAGCCTCAGATGGAATTACAAGATCAGAATTTTTCACTGCTTAGCAAACACCTCCTCAATAAACTGTTGATAGCTTCAGAAGACACACCACTTGAGACAATTAGGAATAACTGGAAAGAAGACATAGGAACTCCAACAGAAAAAAAAACATGGCAGACGATAGCAAATACTAAACAGGAATGACAAGTTTCATTCCAAATAAAAGACCTCCACACAAAATTACTATATAGATAGTAAAGTACAGAACACAACTATAAATTCCTCAAATAAGTAAAAACTCGGCATGTTGGAGAGGATGTAATGATCACCCATCTTATTTTCATTTATTGTGGCAATGCCCCAAGGTGAGAACATTCTGAGAATTAGTACAAAAAGATCTTAATTTAATTTTTAGCATAGATATATTGCAATCTCCTTGTACAAACATAAATTTGAAGAAAAATTAAAAGAGTTGGCTTTTCTACCCCCCTTTTCTCACCCATTTAAGAGAGCTGTGACTAGCCCAAGGTCACCCAGCTGGTTTTATGGAGGAGTGCGGAATCAAACCCAATATTCCCAGATAGGAATCCAGCTCCTTAACCACTTGACCAGACTGGCTCAGTGTTACAATTATTACTGTATGTGGCAAAAGAAATGAAGATACATCAGCATGCAATAAAACTACAGAAAATGAGGAACCTAAAGATAAATACATGAAAACTTGGCAGTCATAAGAGGTCCACTGTTGTACACAGGGAAAGTTAGCTAACACCAAGTAAATCTGAGACTATTAACATATAAGAATAATTAGGTGAAAGCACAATGGATGAGGAGGGAAGCTGGAGAAAAAGAGACAGAGATAGAAGAATATAACTTGTAATAACTCTCATACTATATTGTATACAAGTGTGTGTGTGAATCTGTAAAAATTAGAAGACTGGCAAAGGCGCACCTATTTGCCCCGGTCTCTGGCTGAGGAATCACCTACCTCTCCTCACTTACAGATACTGTTACATTTTTAGTGGGCTCTTATAAAATTGTTTTTATCATTGTACTGAGTATAGAGCAGTATATAAATAAATAAATTCATTTATTCATTCATTTTTGGGAAAACTGGACTGCAGTATTTTTGTTTGAAATAAAAAAATTTTGCTTCGCCTATTAACAAGCAAAATTGTTTAAATACCGCTTGGAGAAATTATTAGGAAGCTCTTTGCAAAAGAATTGCAAAATTCAAGTTAAACTGGCTTTAAATGAAGAAATATATCCAATAATCACAGGAAAACGTTGAGCCTGCTTTCTAAAATTAAAACTCCTATTTATTACATTGACTCATTTTTCAGTTAAGAGCAAAGATCAAAGTAAATTAAATTGAAACTTCATAAAAAGCAAGCAACATAACAAGGAAATGCGCTATGCCAAAACTAGACAGCATTATGTCAAGAATTATAATCTTCATCAATTTCATGACAAGATATTCTTTAGCCTATGGAACACATTATTGGAATCTTGTATTTCCGTAATAACTCCCACTGGCAATGTATTCTCATCAGACTTAGTTTTCCAGCTTTCTTACTCTTTAATTGGGCAACTGGTTATCCTTTTCTGGATAACACTGAGACAATGTGATATTACCTAAACTGGAAAAACACTGAAAATGATAGAAATATAAACTAATTTTGTTTTTCTAAAAAATGACCATTATTTTCTTGAAACTATCATCCACACACACAAAAAAATCATTAGCCAGGCATGCTAATTATAGTATATAATTATATGCTGCCAAACAGGCAAAAGTTTTATAGTTTGATAAAACTCGATATTATTACTGTATCTTGATCCAAATACTTTCCTCTGCAGTCTTCCCAGAGAGGATTCCAGGGGCCTTTTTGCACTTAGCCTTATTCTGGAATATATCTAAGGTTAGGGCCTTGCTGTCTCCATGCTCATTCAGGCTATGGCAAGCACCAGGTGAGGCCTGCCATAGTCTCCAATAGTATGTGGGCAACAGACCCCTATCCTGAGATATATTCCAGAATAAGGCAAAGTGCAGAATGGGCCCAGATATAAGAGTCCATTATTAAAGCTTCAAAAGAAGCTTCAGGTGGTTAAAGATCACCTCTTTGCAAAACATCAGACTTCGCTGTTCAGATCAATGTACTTTACCTTGTATTTAAATCAACAGATCTTAATTGCAAACTGATGTGCACAAACAGGGCCATTATGCTGTTTCCAGCCTACAAACCTGCCACAGACCAGGTTCTCAAGGTTTAATACCTTACAAATTTAGCCCTTTATGAAGGTGAGAGGCCTTGGAGTGATGTCCAGACTTGGCATGAACCTCATAAAGGCACTGTAACCTCAGGATCACAATGGGCCACAAGCCTGCATAGGCCACCCCCACCTCCAAGCAAGAAAAGCTGCTGGGAGAAGAAGTGAAGAGAAAATGCGTGTAACAACAGATGAGAGTTAACCTTTAATCTCTTTAAATGTCCACTGTCACTGACGGCTGGGCTTAAAAATGATGCAGGTAAGTAAAAAATAATAGTTTAAAAAACAGAACTTGCAATTACTGTGCTTATACTGTGACAAAAGTCATTGTCTGAATTGGACACACTTCTAGTAGATTCACTTGGAAGATATTTTCCTGCTATTTTGGAATGGAACATTATCTTAAATAAAATGCATTTACTTTCCAAATAGAGTTTGATTATGAAGTTAGAACATTTTTTTTAAAAAAAAAGTCCTACTGCATCAGACCACTGCCCATCTTGTCCAGTATTCCATCTCACATCATGGCCCATTAATTGTAAGTTCTAAGCACTTTCAAGCATAAGATGAAGGCAAATTGTTCACCTGCCCACAGTTCCCTGTGAGGTACCTAAAGGACGAAGGAATAAAATAATCTGGCATTTTGCTTCTGAAACTTTCCAGATAACAGAATACTTTTGCTTTTGCTTGCTTTAGTAAAGAGGCTACCCTTAATCCACTAAGACTGCAAAAATACCAGCCCACAGGAATCAAATATCTAAACAGACATCTGCAGAAAGCTGGAAAGACCAGAAACAAGAGGTACAGAAAGACCCGCAGACAAAGAAAACCATAAATAGAGAGGGGTTGAATAGAGGTGTGGGGGCTTAAACCTAAACCCTAGAGACATAAAAACGTAATTAGCATGAACATGTGATGTATTGATGTTTTGGGTGATCACAAACATATAATGATGCAAGCTGTGGTGCGACCAGAAAGTAACCAATAGAAAGCTGTGGATCAGAAGTAATATGTAATAGAAATAATATAAAAGATCATTCTAAAACTTGTTGCTTTGGCACTTGCTTTGAGGAGAGATCCTCAAGTGTCCTTTATTTGCCGGCAAATAACTTACCTTCACCCTAGAGGAACTCTGTCCTTGGCATGGTTTGCTCCTGGTGGTGGGCCTGGCAATATTTCTTTTAAGCACAACCCCTGCAAATAGCCTTTAGAGCAGAGGTGTCAAACTCAATCCGGCCAAGGGCCGGATTAAAAAAAAAAATACTGTGAGGGCCAGGGGGCGTGGCCAGGGGCGCGACCGGGGGCGTGGCTAGGGAGGGGCTGGCTGTCCATGGCGGCGCCCGGGCAATGGAGGGTCCCGCCGCGCGCTCGCTCGCCTCGCCTCACCTCCTTCGCGCCCAAGGAGGACGGCAGCGTGTGGCGGCGGGCTGCTGCTGCGGCCGCGGGCCATATTAAAACGCCCCGCGGGCCGCATCTGGCCCACGGGCCGTATCTTTAACATGCCTGCTTTAGAGGCATTCAGTCTGTCTCTCCAACCTGGAGGCAGTGCCTAAGCATCAGCTCTAGTTGCTATTCATACTCTGTCCTCCATAAATTTGTTTAACTTTCTCTTAAAGCTGTCCATGCTAGTGGCCATCGCCATCTCCCCTGGTAATAGACTAATGACCCACTGGGTAAAAAAATATTTCCCCTTGCCAGCTTTAACTTTCTTGCCAGTCAGCTTCACAGAGTGGTCCCTGCTTTTAGTGCTGTGTTTTTTTTTTTCTCAAGGTGTTTCAGCTCCTTGATCATTCTGGTTGCCCTTTCCTGCACTTCTTCTAGTTCCACAATATTCTTTCTGAAGTGCAGTGACCTGTACTGTATGAAATGAACCAAATGCATCATCACCATAGATTTATAAATAGGTATGATGATGCTTGGAGACTTATCTTCTATTTCTTCCCTAATTATCCATAGTGCTGATTTTGCTTTCCTCACTGCTGCTGTGCACTGGGTCAACACCTTCATGGAACTGTCCACCAGAAACCTAAGATCCTTTTCCTGGCCCATCACAGAAAGCTCAGACTCCAACAATTTATAAGTGTAACTGGGAATTTTGCCCCAATGTCCATCACCTTTTTCACACCAACACTGAAGCTCATTTGTCACTTGGTCACCTAATATCAAGACATCCCTTTGGAGCTCTTCACTATCTCTTTCAGTTTTCACTACTTTGAATAAGTTGGTGTCATCAGCAAACTTTGCTATTTCATTGCTTATTGCTTATCCCTACTTCTAGATCATTTATGAATAAATTAAAAGGCACAGGTTCCAATACTGAACCTTGGGGGCCTCACCTTTTACTTCCTTCCACACTTCCCTCCCTTTATTATAACTCTCTATTTCCTGTCTTTAGCCAGTCACCAATCTCAGACAAACCCTATCTTCTTATTCCATGACTGATGAGTTTATTCAAAAGGATTTGACGCGGGATTTCATCAGAAGTGTTCTGAAAGTACAGGTACTCGGTTCATTTGACAAAGATAAAAAGATGGAATATACATTTCAGTGAAGGTGCTGTGTTGTGGTTTATATTATAGTAGGAAGTTTTAGCATTCCTAACTTCCCTAGCAGTAAGGTTTTGAAAAATAAGAAGCATACCTGATATAGCAACTTTGCCTGTACAAGCTTCACGCTCCTTAGCTGCAAAATCTGAACATCTGATGAAGGAAACAACAACAAAAAATGGAATTAAATAAGCTAATGAATTCATACATTTTCCCATTTTTAGTTTAAATTTGTCTGAATTTGTACCAGTGGTCATCAAGTATTGTTTGATAAAGTTTTGGTTTCAAAAAGTACAATATGGTAATTAACTTGAGTATCCAAATTAAACCATTCATGAGTAAAACATTTACTGGAAGAATGGAAGCATATTCAAAAACAAAATGCACAACAGGCAAGATACTAGTAGATGAGATTCACTAGAACTTTGTCCATGTCTTGATGGAAGCCAGCCAGCTGTGCTGCTGGATTCTTTCTACTCTTTCAATAATATTTCAACATAAGTAGTACCTGAATCATTGTCCCTTAGGTGAGTGTGTCTACATGTCTGCCACATTTTTGACAGAGGCATATGCTGCCAAGTTACTTAACTATCAAGGACTCTGGTAGTACATATTGGAAAGTCTCATGCTCTTTAAAATTTGAAAAAGTGATTTGTTGTAGCTGCTGGAACACTGATATAAGCAACAGCTATGTGCTGTGTGTAGCTGTGTGCTACACTTTTAAGTTTTCTGTGACAAGAAAAACCATCTTGCTGTCATTCAGCTGAATGCTTATTAGGGAATGTGTCACAATAATAGGGTACCCTCATGCCCAAATGTGAAGAAACGAGAAATATTTGCCACTCGCTGTCAGTCTGTATGCCCAAAAATAACTACTCTGAAAAGGTAAAAGTACGTAAGGGTGGCTCAATTTCTTCTATTCAGTTATGCCATGCCTCATTTATTACAGTTCAGAGTATGCTGCTGTTACCCATTATAGTCCATGCAGTGGGGTAAGGAAGGCAGTTAGCATTTTACCTTCAGTGGTGCTGAAGCATGTTCTTCTAATCCATATTAAAAGTCCTTTGAAGGAGCATTTTTCTGACCTTTAATACAGATAAAAGGCACTAATGTATGGATGCTGCCATCTCTTAGCTGCTTTCCAGCTACTTTTTTATTGTACGCAGATGCAGCCGTAGGCACTTTCTGCTGTGTGCCTAATTCTGGATTATATCCCAGAACAGGGATTTGCCATATGCATGCTAGTGCAGACTACGGAATGCCCCACCAACTTTTAGCTGATCTAGCAGGTGCAGCCAACATTTCACATAGAAATTATGTGAGCTGAACTCCAGTAGGCTAGGTTGTAAAGCAGAGGTCCAGTTTTGGTTTCTTGCATAAGCTCAGAGCACTGGACTGTAAAATATTTCCTTAAAAATGGCCTTAAGAAGATAAATCAAGCACTGCATTGTTCTTGCTGGCCCACCATCACAATGAAAAGAACAGTGGTGAGTGAAACATTTTAACATCAAGGACTCATTTATATGCCCTCCAACTTCTTTTGTATCCCTGAGTGGCACGTAGAATATACTTTGTATCATGTGTGTCCAGGAAAAAAGTACAATGGATGACTGCTAGCAGAATGATGGAACGTTCTCCTCTTAACAGTTCCATCTTGTATATCCAGGTTGTGTTATCTTTGACTGCTTTATATCCCTGTCGCTTGTTTAGTGAAAGGCTGGTGACAGAGAAATTCTACTTCAGTCCATCACTAGCCCTCTTCTTTTTTATGCTGACAGTTCAGGAAGAAGGTTCATGTCTAGTGTTCATGTGAAAACACTGTAGGCTGTTAGAATTCAGGCAGTATCTGGACTTGATCAGAATCATGTACCATCTAAAACAGAGGGAGCAGACCAGTTTGGAGCATGGCAGAGGCTGGACCTACATCCCAGAGGATAGTTTAGGAAATCCTGCTTTGAACAGGGGATTGGACTTGGTGATCCTAGAGGTCCCTTCCAACTCTATGATTCTATGAAATCTTACTATACAGACTCTTGATCTGGATTAAGGGCCCATGTAGAAAGGGCCATAGTGTGCTCTATGTTTTCCTCTGCAGCCTGGTTGATTTTTATACTGGAGGGAGTTGACAACCCAATACAGAAATTTAGTGGATTGCCAGAAAGTGAGCCAACTATCACAAGTCTTCTATGGTGATATTCTCAATTACCTGAGTAAAAGCTCCTAAAACAGCAACTGTTCAAATGTACGTCTCCTTATGCCATCCACATTTATAGGATTGCATAGATAATAATGGATGAGATGTCAACAAAGAGGTTGGCTATTACCATTCTGTTTCTATAAGCTGGTGTGAGACAACAGAATGCTATACTACTTTATTTTTTAAATAAATTGTCTCTTTAAAAGCACTTAAAATAATATTTAAAATCATCAAAATTAAACCTGTAACCAAACTTAGTTCATTTATATAACAGTCATTAAAATGCTGAATATTTGTGTGAAATAGTGTACTTTTTCTAAGTTGTAATTGAGGAAGTTGACCAGCAGATGGCACCAATCAATCATTTTATTGCACTTTAAAAAAAAAAAGAAAGTGAAAAGGAGTTATAAGTATATGCTCAGACTTTTCTGTACAGTTTGCGCTTTATATGCAGATTTAAGCAGGAAGTGTAAAACTTAATCTCTATGCAGATGACTGCATGCTTTTTTCAGAAAACATACAGGATAGTATTGAGCCATTAAAAAAAGAACTAGAATCATTCCAATATTATTCAGGCTTAAAAATCAATTTAAGCAAATCACAAGCATATTATGTAAACACACCACCCCAAACAATAATAGCAGTCTATAAAACTTCAGCGATCCCAACAGCGACTAAAAGAATAAAATATCTTGGTATTTACATTCCTAAAAATATTGATAAAATATTTAATTTGAATTATTTGAAAGTCTGGAATAAGGCAAAGAAAGATATGGCAAGGTGGGAAAAGAAAAATTTGGCAATAACAAACAGATAGCAGTTAAAATGATGATAATCTCTAGACTCTCATATTATTTTCGTACAATCCCTGATATTGTATCTCCAAAAATTTTGAATGCTTGGAACAACCACATTCTCAAATTTGTGTTGGCAGGCAAACGTCATAAAATACCAAAAAAGATTACCTATAAACATCAATCCAAGGGAGGTTGGGGCCTAACAAATTTAACATTATATTATGATGCCTTCAAACTACAACATCTTTTTCACGCCCTATATGCAGAAAGAAAATGGTGGACACAAATTGAATTAAATAAACTAAATTTTACCAAAATTCACCCTCTATTTACAGACACAAAATATTTACTAAAACACATTCCCAATTCTTACTTAAGAAGTTCATTAGTAGTTTGGGATAAATGGAGAGCAAAACTGCATCCATATTTATCCCAAGAAATGCCATTACGCTATGTAACAGAACTAGCAGATACAATACCCTCCTATAACTGGGATAAATTACAAGAACAAGGACTATACAAAATAAAAGATTTTTATATAAATCAAACCACAACAGTAAAAAAAGAAGACATTTTAAACACATTAACACCTAAAGAGAGCTCTTGGTTTCAAGCCAGAGCGATAATACATACACTGGAATCTCCAATCATAAAGAGAAACGTAAATAAGCCAATTACAGACTTTGAAAATTTATTTGATATCCTTAAAAACATCGGAAAAGGAGGTGCAGCAACAATTTACAAAATATTAGAATTAGAATATGGTGATGTTACTCATGTACAGAATCAATGGTCAGCAGATCTTAATATCCAAATTACAGAAAAACATTGGTCCTCAATTTGGAATAAAAAGCACCCGTGCTTTGGATATATGTATACAAGGGAACCATATTTAAAAGTACTCTCAAGATGGTACTCAACACCGGTCTGGCTCTCATATATGACTTCGCAATATTCAAAATTGTGTTGGCATGGGTGTGGAAAAGTAGGTACGTATGCCCACCTTTGGTGAGACTGCCCTACCATTAATAATTTTTGGCGCAAAATAGAAAAAGAGATTAAAAACATCATAAACGTACAATTTAATATGACACCAGGAATGGCTCTACTGCAAATAATAGACTCAACTGAAATTACATCTCACAATAAAATACTACTACATTTCATGCTTATTGCAGCCAAAAAAAATCATTGCAAAAAATTGGAAAGCCCATGACACATTAAATATACTGGAGTGGTACCTCAAATTGGCAGAATTGGCAGTAAATGAATTAATTACATCGCAATATAGAAACTTAAAAGACCTCAAACCCTTATATAGCTACAAGGAAGTATGGTCCCCATTTATAACAAAACTTAATGATCTGAATGGAAACAAAATGATTCCCCTCCATATTGTCAAATTCTTGCTTGATTAAAGTAATATACTGGTTTTGTATTGTACCTTGTCTCAAAACTAGAGACAAATGATTGAAGTGATATGACATGGAATTGCTGCCGTTGTGTAAATAGTTCATGTTTGTTTGTAGCTATGTATGTTGTTTGAATATGTTTTTAAGAGAAGATCTATGTGTATGTATATTCACAATGTTATTGTTCTTTTTGTGTTGATGTTATTATAAAAATAAAACTTAATTAGAAAAAAAAGCAGGAAGTGTAAATGCAGTATTCAAAATTCTTAAAGGTCAGGCAAATCCAAAAGAAATTCTTTTTTTCTCAACTACTGAAGTCTTAGCTCCTGATCCTTAATGCATGATCACTTGCAAGCTTCTGTCTTCTGAATTAGAAGATAATGCAGGAGGATCAGGTTACTCTAACCTTATAGGACCCATACACATGGCAGTTCCCACACAGCTAAGAGAAAGTTTACATGAATCAGTCTTTTGGGTGGGAACCAATTTCATGGCTGAGATCTATGCAATTTGCTTCCATATTTTTCCCAGGAGATACATAATTTAAATACTCCAACTACCCCCACTGCATAGAAGCCAATGGCAGAGACAGCAGAGGTGAACATTTAAATGGCCTCCTTTACTTGTACATACCATATATTTAATCATTATTATCTCTAGGTCTTCACGGTTCCATCTATCAACTCTCTTAAGACATTGCCTTGGCAATCTCAACAACTTTTTAAATTAGTTAGTTTGTACATACATTCCTCCTGCAGGTTCATCTAACTACATTGAGGCTGATCACTAAGCAAACCAACTGAAATCTTCACTTTACCATCAGGAAATAAGAGACGTAATGAAGTCACACATTTCATACATACACAGATGAAAAGTGTCATTCATGGGATTTTTTCAAGTAGATTTCATGCATGACAAAGGCTTAGTACATAACAGCTGACCCAAGATAAGAATTTTAGGCTGCTTCTACGCTTACTTCCCTGGGAGTGGTTTAACTAGTCTGCTCCAGCCTGTCCTTGTTAAAAGCCCAGCAGGTGCCAGCCTCATTGTGAGGGCTGGAATGCTGTTGTCAATGTTCAACACCAGGAGCAATGCAGAAGTGTCTTTCTTGTTTCACTCCAGGTGATGCGCATTTTTGCTGAAAGCACTACCCACCCTTACCTAGGACTGGACAATGTCCTTGTTACTCCAGTGTTGCATCCTCTCTCTCTCTCTCTGTGTGCGCGCGCGTGTGTGTACTGAGCTATCTACATGATGGGGTTCTGAAGATGATCTCTGATGACTGCATAAGGAACAATGGAAATGCCACAGCCGCATCTTTGAAGCTTAAGTTCTGTTTATCTTTGAAGCTTATGCATGTTTGAAAGATGGGGCTGCAGGGTTTTCCTTCATCCATAACAACTGTGGAAACACATATGCCTAGACCAGAACAGTGTTAGTATGCTTGCAGACCTTTTCAAACAGGTTCATTACTAAACCAGGGGCCAATTTGCACTTGGTCCAGTAGCACACATATACTAAGCCCTCGGGATGCGCACAAATGTTTCGTTGACATTCTATTAGAATTGAATCGAATACCTGAAAATCCGACTCAATTCAAATCTTTTAAATTCGAATTTACCAAATTTGAATCTATTCGTTTGAATTTTTATTTGAATCTGCACTTACGAATGTCGACAACATTCGTATGTGTATGTATGCATCTTCCCAGCATCTGTACACATCCGTCTGCATCCTGTAGTTATCCCGTATGCAACCCGTTTTTGTCCCATACAGATCCATACAAATGTGTACAGATGTGGGAAAGATGTGGATCTTCAAGTATGCATCGTGTATGAACCCGTACACATACGAATGTCTTGATAATTCTAACAAATAGATCTGAAATTTGTTTACATTTGAATTTCAGGAATTTCTATTCAAGTTTAAATGCTGAAATTCAGCACATTCGATCAGATTTCAAATCTCTATGAATATTCATGCACATGCCTACTAAGCCCTGAGACATAGCATCCACATGTGAAGGAGCTACTTCTTTACCAGAGACAGCTTCTTCTGCACAGGAGCTGGCTAGGCTGCAGGCGCTCCTTCTGCATCTGTGATTTGGAAAAGATGCAAGAAGGGCACATGATGGAGCACGCAGACACACTGACATGCCACGTCACTCAGTTGCACCGGTGATGGTGCCGTGCAGGTATGCTGGCACTGGGGATCAACAGTGGCTGCCTCCAGACACTCATCCACACTTCAGGTACACCGTTGGAGATACTTAGTGCATACCAGAGCCATTCTGCCCTTTGCTTCCCATTCACAGGAGACAAAGTGCAGAAAGGCCCTAGGATAGGGAACCCTTAGGACAATTCTGAACTAGTCCTGTGTTGGAGAATACTAGCAAGTAGCTTGTTCTGTTATACCAGGTAAGTATGGAAAGGTCCTTAGTTTTTAATTAATTATCTTCAAAGCTGTCTGACTACAGCAATAAGAACCAGTTTCTGGTCATCTGCCATCTTTCAAAATGGACCCCCCACCCCCACCCCACCCCCCATACCACCTCAAGCCATGTAGGCTCACTAATAGTTAGGTCTTCTAAATATATTTTCTCAGGAATTTTCAGCTCTCTCAGTTTCTACCTTTCTTCCCAGTAAGGATCAGATACTTTTTTAGTTTAGGCACATGAATGAGGTTTTGATCATGCCAAGCTTTCTCCTCTCTCACAGTTAACTGGATCTGTGTGCCATCTTCAGCACCAAGCCCACTTGCAATAAAAAATTAGGTCATTTTGCATATTAAACTAGACATACTTCCATTAAAGGTCTCAACATTTTAAGAAGCCTGCCATTTGATTGTTAAAGCTCAAATACTACCCACAGTTGTAATAAGAAGCTGTAGATTTGTGGAATATCAGAACCGCATTTGTTCTTTTTAAAATACCAAGATTATTACTGACCGCCCTGTAGCTGGTTTTCTTCTTTGTTTCTCCTGTACACTCCTGAAAGCCTGTATACGAGTACTGCATACCATCAAATTTTTAACTGCATGCAATATTTGATCTTTCTGAGTGCTCACAGCAAGTAGTTTACATATGCCTTCTCGCATTCGCATTTCAAAGTCAATTTTTTCTTGAATGCTGCAATCCTAAAAAATAAGCCACAAAATAATAACTTGTCAGATAAATATTAAATCACAGAATATATTTGTATGTAATAAATAAGTTAACGAGAGAAAAAATCCACTTCTATAAAAATGTAAGATAAAAGATCATGCACTTAAACATGATTGTATTATGTTTGTTTCTTTATACGCTGAATGTATATTCCTAATTTGACTGAAGCAAGGTACTGGTTACTGATCCTCTCTGTAAAGGAAGCATTAAAAGTGGGATGCTAGGAGACCAGTCTTTCACAGAGATCAGTAACCTTATTGGTTCTGAAGGCACATTTAGATTTCAAGGGCATTCTTTAAGCACAGTGCTCTGTACCTGCATCTTTCACTATGTGGCACTACCTGCTCATTTATAAGCAAAAAGAAAGCTTTTTTTCTCCCATTGTAACTGTATACAGCAGACTCAGTACAACCAAAACAGATGGGTGGGAGGGGCAGCTGTGAAGCTCGCGCTGCACCGCATTGTACAAGTTTTACAGCTGTGGGAGACTTGATCTGGATTGGCGCAGATGGCACAGATCTGGCCCTCACCATAATCCAGATCTGTAGATCCTAGGAGATCTGGATCTACTTCATCACAGGGCAGAAAGGGCCTCACAGTCCAATGACTTGATAAAAATGGGGTCATTTTAAAATGATCCTGCCACAGTTCTCAACTAAGAGATAAACTACTGCTCATACTTTCATCCTGATTACTTTCTGTCTTGCTCACAGGCCACTGAATCAAATATTGGTCCTAGATACATATACCTATATTGTAGTATAGTACCTTTTTGTTCAAATTCAGTAAAGAAAGTCATAAGGTTTAGGCTATGGCACTGAGAAACACCATAATAATAGTTTTATTCCACCAGCACTATATTGTGAAAACTATGGCCCAAGGCCAAAGCTTTGAGAGAATGATTCATTCAATCCTCATCAAAGAGTATCTGTCTCTGCTATCAAAAACAATCAGGCATGGGACCAGATTAAGATATTATTGTTTTACAGTCTACTGACTACATGAGTGGAGGGCTGTGGGCAAGACAACTAAGTTCTACAATGGAATTATAGAAGCAGTTTCAATTATAATTCTAGGGAAATTGGAGGTTATTAGAATGTCCCAAATAGAACAATCAGTGACAGGCTTCTTAAAAAGATTGGTCCTCTACCACTACAAAATGCTAGCCATGCTTTCCCCAAAAACCTGGCCAGAGCCTAGAATTTAAGTCAATTATATAAGGCCCTGAAGAAGATCCACCCACACTCTGTCACAGCAACACAAGAGCCAATACAATGTAGCCATGAGGGTTACATTGGGTCCTTGCGTCCCCAGCACAGACATTGGCCCTTTCTGCACTGGGTCTTATTCCAGATTATATCCTGGAATAGGGACCTGCCATCTGCATGTTGGTGCAACGGTCTATGACAAGCTCCTGTTCTGGGATATAATCAAGAATAAGGGCTGTTAATTTCATGTGGCAGAATACCAGGTCTAGAGAAGCCCAGTTTAGGAAAGCCCAGCACCCCACCATTCATCTGAAACGTACAAGACAGTTGATGATGACTGTCATTCAGAAAAAGGGGAGAAAATTAAATAAGCTGCTTGTGTTGCTGTTTCAGTGGTTCACAGTAGCTTTTTTAAAAAAATCAAGGGAGCATTTCAGATGAGAGCACAGTGAATTTGGAATAGGGCTATGGTCACACCTAAGCTTTAATCCAGCTTCAGTCCACTTTCAGAGTGAGATAATACATGAGCAAAGTGATGAGCTGTTTTCTTTCATTGTTAAATAACTCAGCAAATGCACCTTTGGGATAGATAATGTGGAAAGAAAACTACTGGTCACTTTGCTGATGTGTTTTCTAGCTCTGAAGGCAGACTGAAGCTGGATTAAACCTTAGGTGTGACCACAGCCTAGGTAAGAAGTGTTGTTACACATCACAGGTGTCCATCCAAGGCATTGCACATCCTTGTGCTGCCCCAGCGCGGTTTTGAGCTCAATGGGTGACCTCTCAAGCTCAGCAGCCTACCTCAGAGGGTTGTTTTTCTTTTGAAAATGAAATGAACTTTATTGATTAGTCATTTGACCATATCAAGTTTCAAGTTTACAAAAGACAAAATCATATAAAACACATAAGGACAAAACATATAAGGATAAAATTAAAAAATCAAAATATTATCATTATTTGTCCCCATCACCCTTACAAGGCACCCCATTCAAATCAATGAATGATTCCCTAAGTCGGGCAGCCTTACAGAAAACAAAGCTATCCTATATGTCACCTGAACATTTTCTCCCTGCAGAAGGTAAGTCACCTTATGTTCTACATTCCAGTGGAACACATTTTGTAAAATGGAGGCCAAACTAGTTCTTATTGAGGAAAACAAGGAACAGGTAAACAAGATACGAAAAACTTTTCCAACCACTGCTGTGTCACAAACAGTCTTTCTTCATAAGGTACCTGATGGTATCTCCCATACTTCACCATGGAGTCAATAAGCTCAAAACGCGCATAAGTAAATTGTTGCCTTATCTGATAGGACATTTTGTAAACTAGTTACTTTTCAAGTTGGAAAATAGATTTTGTTTGTGCTAGCCATTTTAGTGATTTTATGTTAGAAAGGCTCGTAATATCTTGTGCACTAATGTCTATCACACCCTGCTTAAAAATCTCTTTGGCTAACTGGCTGGTATTCCCCAATATTTACAAGGAGAGAGATTATGGTTCATCTTTTAAAAAGGGGGCGGGAGGCAAAAATGGTGCGGTGTTCCTCCTTTGGATTTCTCTCAATCTAGGGACAAAAAGAAAAATTCACCTTAGAAAGACACCCAAAAGAAAGAAACAGGGAAAGAACCTCGAATAGACAGACTGATCAGCTGCTTTGCTAACCTGCCTCATGTGAGCCAGTTTGGTCCGCAGAGGTTCCCAAACTTTTTTTCTTGTAGACCACTTTCAAAATTTTACTGATTTCAGTGGACCCCCTGCTGCTACATTTCTACCATATTCCCAAAACTCATCAAAAAATATGAAGATTAGATCTAATGATGGAAATTTGTGTTGCGGCTGAGTTCCAACCCTATATTCGGAGTGGTAAAAAGAAAAAGAAAAATTATATATTTTCTTGTGTTCTATTTATTAAAATAATATGATTACAGACTTAATAGAATTAAAATTAAACATTAATAACGTAATGTAACTTCAACAATGCAAATCAGCAATTAAAAAAATAGTCATAATTTTACTGGGAGGGATGTACTTGATGGATTGACAGCAAATTATCAATATTTGGGTTCCGTTTTGTAAGGAATAACCGCAAATCTCCTCGTGGACCCCCACTTACAGCTTGTGAACCCCAATTTTTTTTTCACGCCAACGTAGACCCCCGTCGAGTCTCCCGTGGACCCCTGGGAGTCCACCAGGACCACTTTGGGAGTCACTGGAGTGGTTAGGGAGCCAGATTCTTATCTGGGAATACTGGGTTTGATTCCTCTCTCCCCCATGAAGCCAGCTGGGTGACCTTGGGCTAGTCACAGCTCTCTTCTGAGCTCTCACAGCCCAGTGTCGGCCACTGCGAGTCCCCTTAAATGGGTGAGAAAAGCGGGATAGAAATGCCAACTTTTCTTCACGTGCGGCTGTGTTCACACCTAAGTTTTAATCCACTCTCAGGCCACTTTAAGAATGAGAGAACACAACAGCAAACTAACCGGTCACTTTCTTTCCCCATCATCTGACCCTAACGTGAATTTTCTGAGTAGCATAATGTCAAAAGAAAACAGCTTGTCACTTTACTGACGTGTTCTCCCACCATGAAAGTCGACTGAAGCTGGATAGGAGGACCATAAATATACATATATTGAATGACGTACACGACGGAGGCGAAGCCATTCAAAATATTACCATTTAAAAAAGGCAGACTTAAAAACAAAGAAGCCAAAGAAACTCGGCGAGGAGGAGGAGGAGGAAGAGGTCGCAGCAATAGCATCGCTGAGGGAGCCTCGCCCACCGCTCGCCGGCGGTTTCCTCAGATTCCGCCACCGCCGGTTCTTTCCCTTCACGTCACAAAAGACCGTTAACGAACTTTCAGCCATTGAGCCAGAAAGGGGGGGGGGAACCAGTAGGCGGGAGGAGGACGCGTGGGAGCCTCGCCGGAGACACACAAAGGGGAAGGCTGAGGGCCGGGGCGGCGGACGCGGGTACACCCTCCCACCCGGCACACGCCTCCCTTCCCCGGCTGCCAGGCAACTTCGGGAAAGTAAAAGGATGCCCTTTCCGCCGCCTCGGAGGTACCCACCTGCGCCGCTGGGCGCTCGTAACTGCCGGTGCCTCCAACCCCGCTCATTGTTGTCTTCCTCAGTCAACGGCCGACGGCGACCGTCGCAACAGCAACCTCAGTTCAAACTTCCCCGCCAGTCCCAGGCAGCCAGCCCCGCCTCGGCCTCTCCCGGGGCGGGGCCGGCGGAGGAGAGCCTTGAGGTGAGAGGAGGTCCCCCGACCCATGTCCGAAAAGGAAGGGGGGGTGTCATGGGCGGGGACGGGTGCGGTGTGTGTGTGTTGTTGAGGGGATTAAAAGAATAGTTTGTGTATTTTTCCCCAGGGAGACCTACTAGGCTGCACTGACATACACACATGTAAATAAAAGTGGCACAAAACCCTGCCTGCCTGCCTGCTTGCTTGCTAGGGTTAGGGTTATCTATCTATCTATCTATCTATCTATCTATCTATCTATCTATCTATCTATCTATCTATCTATCTATCTATCTATCTTCATCTCTGTCTCTCTCTCTCTGTTTGCATTTTTATCCCATCCTGTACCCAAGGGTCTCAGGGCAGGTTACAACATATAAAATGAACACATTAAAACCAATAACATATTAAAACCACAGCAGTGTCTGAATGTGGGGAGGAAAAGGCTGTTCCTTTACGTAGCCAAAGGCCAGGGTAAAGAGGTGCGTCTTCATGGCGCCTCTAAACACAACTCAGGAGGGAGTGCGTCCACAGTCTGGTGCATTAATACACACTGAAAGCCAGAGAGAGGACTTCTAACACACGCACCCTTTTTTTTTGGCCTTTAATGTGGATTAGAGGATGCTACCAACGCCTAGCCACTTTTGAACAGCTTAAAAAAATGCAGATACAGCCCTAGTTTGCCCCTGTGTTCTTTTAGCTCCTTGTCACAACTTAACTCAAGTTGTGGAGCAATGAAAATGGATGGTTGTACAGATCATTCGTGCATATTGTAACCAGATCTTCAGCAGCATTTCATTTATAGCATCCCTCTATGGTCACCTTCAAAAGATGCACTACATCAGTACCAAAGAGAAGCAAGCTTGTGACGCCAGCTTCTTCAAGATAGTGCTAAAACTGTGATATAAAATCTGGCATCATTTATGGGTGCTAGTAGGGGTGTGCACGAATGCAATTTTTGGGATTCAATTTGATTCAAATCGAATATCCAAAAATTCGATTCCATTCAAATCTTTAAAATTCAAATTTACACAAATTCGATTCAAATTAAGGAAATTTGAATCTATTTGTTCAATTTTTTAATTTGAATTTGCACTTATGAATGTTGACAACACTTGTATGTGCCTTACACATCATTATGCATCCCGTATACATCCGTACACATCCATATATGTCCGTATGCATCCTGTATTTATCCCATATGCAACCCATTTTTGTCCCGTACAGATCCATACAAATGCGTATGGATGAGGAAAAGATGCGTATGTGCAAGTACGCATCATGTACACATATGAATGCCTGAATAGTTCAAACAGATTGGAAAATTCAAATTTTGAATGTTTAAATTTTGAATGTTTAAATTCCAATTTTAAATTCCAATTTTGATTCAAATTCAAATGCTGAAATTTGGATAAATTTGATCGAATTTTGAACGTCTTTGAATATTTGTGCACATCCCTAGGTGATCGAACTCAGAAAATTCATCCAGGCTTGCCTGTCCTCCACCATGATAAAATGTTGATTTTGTACAATATTTGTTTTTTAATCTTGCTCTTGATATGGTCAATAGTGACTAATCAATAAACGTATTCTGTTCTTCTGAACATCAACAACTACCACTCTTTCTCTGTATTTCCCCAGCTTCGCAAAATCTTCACAAAAGCGAGATCTGATCAATTAGATATGACAAAGCTGGTTCACTTACAGAATAACCCCTAGCATAAAAGATACTGTATATGTGGTGACATCATCCCAGAAGAGCTGACACACTTCTTGGACTTGTGTCTCTATAACAGCATCAAGGACTGCTATTTAACTCCCTTTCTAGAGAACTATCACCATTTGTCATGACATATTGAAGACTCTGGGAATGTGCCCAGATTTGAGTTTGTTTGGGTTTTACTGATGCTCAGGTGTACTGCTGTTTGTCCCTGCACTTTAACATTCATGTTTAAACATTCTTTTTTTGTCATCTATGTTTTTTAATAAAGCCCTCAACAGCGTGGTTTTCTGTTATACGGTTGCTGAAATGTACCGTTCCTTGTATGGCATGGTTTTGCAATGTGCAAATCATGATAAATCATTACAGGAAAATCAGCCAAGGGAAACCAGCAATCACACCAATTTTTCTAATACAAGTTATATAGTGTGGTGGTTTCGAGAAATTGAATCACCAAACTATACAAGCACTGGCTAAACTTAATGTCCCTGTGATAGTGTTCTCATCAAATCCCAGATAGTACTTTCTCTCAATTTAATGATCTTCTTTCCTTATCTCAAAGAAACAAGTAAAAGTAACCTATTTCTCATCAGCTGTGAGCAGCCTGCTTGCTTCCATTTAGCAGCACCAGGTTACTTGCTACGTTTTTTTGCAGTAAAGAACAAATCAACATTTTTTTAAGAAGGTGAACTAGTGTAGGGATGTGCATGGATGTATTTTTGACATTCGAATCTGAATAGATTTGCATGTCAAAAAATCCGATTTGATTCGGATATTTAAGATCCGAATGTCATAAAATCCTATTCGAATCCGTAACATTTGACTCCGTACATTCAAATGTTAGATTCATATTTAAAGATAGGAATGTCGACAACATTTGTATCTGTTATACATATCTGTATGTATTCTGTAAAAATCCGTATGCATCACATATTATCCCATATGCATCCCATTTTAATCCCACATTTTAAGCGTGTATAATTTTTGCACAGATTTGTACACGACAGATATGAATCTACACAAATCATCCGAAAATCTGTATTGGATTTTCAAAAATCCGATCCGAGTTCGAATATGCACATTCATTTTTTTGAAAATCCTATTCGAGTTTGAATGTCAACATTCAGCGGATTCGAATCGGATATTCACATTTTTGAATATCCGTGCACATCCCTAAACTAGTGGTTTAAGGAAAATATCTTGTAAACATTGCTGAAAGTTAGAACATCTAAGTGTAATCAATATCTGAATATAATCTTATTTCTAGATATAGCAAAAGTGGAAGGGTGAGTCTCAGTTGCTCTTTCTACTTTGTCCATAGAAATCCAGAGCAATATGAAATGCACTCTGCCTCCAAGTCACAAAATTCTGAAGTCTTCATGTGTAGTTCGCCTGCCTTCATGCCACCTCTGAATGGAGCAGCTAGTATAAGGTGCATGTAAACAAAATGCGGAATGAACTCATTTAAATCTGCATAATACTGCTTATAGATAGCAAGCATCCTTATTGGAAAATCTTTGTGGAAATATACCTTGCCAGTGCTTATAAATGGTTCATTGTACCTTGTACCAGTCACTTTTTAAGCAGTTTCTGTAACCTTGGTTGGTGCAGCCCAAGTAGTTCATGATAGGCCATCCGTCCCAGATAGAGATGTGCCCAGATATTTATAGCATTCAGTATTTGGACGAATTCAGATATTTGTATATGAATTTAATGTTACGCCACTTGTACATTGACGTTCGTATTCATACGAATGTTTGGGAACATTCATGAACCAGGGAAGAGGGAAAGCAGCTGCGCCAGTCACATCTGCCATGGATCCAGAGTGCATTCAACATGGATTGAGTGTGGATTCAAAGTGGACTCGGTGGATTTGACACTTTCAGAGCAGATATGTTACGGGATACCTACTGACTACCTACCGTTCGGACCAGAGCTAGGTCAGTCAGCAGGGAAAACACTGAATATGCCTAAAGTCCTAGAGATACTGGGAGAGCAGCAGAAGAATTTTACAAAGTTGTCTGCGGAACTTCTCCCTATTAAAGCAGCTATAGCTGAAGTTGAAGCACTACTGAATATCCTTATTAATCTGGCTTCTGGAATAATTACGAACTATAAACACGGGGGCCCAAAAGAACAACCTTCTACAACTTTGCCTCTTAGTAAACCTTCCTCCTCTAAAGCCTCTCCTGTCCAATCGACATCCAAACACGGGAAGAGGAAAACCTTACATCTATACGGTAAACCAATTAAAAGAGAGAAGGAGAGAAGGAAAACTCAACTAAAGAAAACTAAAAACATAAGGAACAGAGACTACCCGAAGCCTTCAATCAACTTCAACTTAAAGAGATTAATGTCATTATTAGACGCTAGAGGCCCTAGAAAGAAACTGAAAACTCCATCGAGCAGTATTAAGAAATCAGTAACCAATTCACCTCAGAAGGGGAAAGACACCATGGAGCAAATGGATTCAAGTGTAATTCAGACAGCCTTACCATCACACACTCAGTCTTCAGATTTGAAGGACGAACACAATAATCCTACATTTCAGGGGCTTCCTTTTCCACCCTGTGGAAGTTCTAAAGCCACAAGTCAGCCCTGGGCTCTACAACTAGTCTTAGATAAACTAGCGTTTATAAATGTGCCAAAACCTAAAAGATTCCTATTCCAGCATGAATGTAAATCATATTTTATTGACTTTTTGGGCTCTCTTATTTATACGCAGCTGGTGACTCAGGACATCAAGTCCATATACTTTCTTTATCAAAATACTCATTTCGTAAAAGCAATTGTAACCTTTAGTTCAATAAGGATTGTACGCAACCTTCTCAATTACCGGGACCGACTTCTCCTTTTTAATGTTGGGATTTCAAGATTTTTCTATAATCAAGCACAAATGAGAATACCCTTTAAAAGATCCCGGGATAGTGAGAGCACTGACAACATAGCTGGCCCATCGACATCTTTGACCAGAACTGTCAACAGTGCCTCTAAATCAGGAACAGCTGTGGCAAAAGAGCACCTAACAAGACCACCACTACCAGAAAAGAGTCCCAAAATAACATGCACTATGAAATATGTCAATATTGGAAATGGGAATCCTAGGACAGGGAAGGAAACATAGCTATACCATCAGGAGGACATGACTGTGGGGCTGCCCATCTTCACCATCACCACGGTATCGGGCAGAGGGAGATATGGCGTTGGGAGGCAGAAGAGACAGGTTAGGAGAAGGGGTGTTAGCCATCTTGAGGCTATCACCCCTTCTGTCCTGCCTCCCAGCCAGAAGAATTTGGGGAGGCCTGCCAACCGAAACCCCCCCTCTCTGGCAGTGCTGCTCTTGAATGCCAGATCGGCCCGAAATAAAACAACAATCATCTACAATTTAATTATTGAAGAAAAAGCTGATCTGGCATGCATAACTGAGACATGGGCAGACGAACTGGGCGGGCCCTGCCTCACTCAGCTCTGTCCTCCAGGGTACTCAGTACAGCACTGCTCGAGACCAGGGGGAAGGGGAGGAGGTGTCGCTGTGGTCTATCGAACTTCCATCTTTCTCACTAGAAGACCAGTTCGCTCTGTGACAGGGGTTGAGGGCCTGTTTTTCTTGCTAGGCCAGAGAGACAGAGTAGGGATGCTGTTGGTGTACCGATCGCCCCACTGCCCAACATCCTCCCTATCTGAGCTGGCTGAGGTAGTCTCGGATGTAGTGGTGGAAGCCCCTGCCACAGTGGTGTTGGGGGATTTCAACATCCATGCTGAGGCTACGCTCAGTGGACCAGCTCAGTTCTTCATGGCCTCCATGACAACCATGGGGCTGTCTCAGATTGTATCTGTCCCGACGCATATGGCAGGCCACACCCTAGATCTGGTGTTTGCCTCAGAGCGGACTGGTGAGTATCCGTTGATAGGAGGGTTGACTGTCTACCCGTTGTCATGGACAGATCACTCACTGGTGAGGTTTAGACTCACAACGGCAACTACCCTCTGTGGGGTAATGGGACCTATTGAGATGGTCCGCCCTCGGAGACTTATGGAATCTGGGCGATTCCTGAATGCTCTGGGGGATTTTCCGGTTGACATGTCTGGTGCTCCTGTCGAAGCCCTGGTTTCTCTCTGGAATCAGGAGATGAGCAGGGCTATTGACACGATCGCTCCCAAGTGCCCTCGACATGCTTGTAGAGCCCGCAGATCTCCTTGGTATTCCATGGAGCTACGGGCCATGAAACAGGTAGGTCGACAGCTAGAGCGCAGGTGGCGTAAATCCGGCAATGAGTCTGACCGAACACGGGTTAGAGCACATTATCGTGCCTACTACGTGGCGGTGATGACGGCGAAAAAGAGTTTTTTCTCCGCCACCATTGCGTCCTCGAGTAGCCGTCCAGCAGAGCTCTTTAGAGTAGTTAAAGGCCTGATAAAACCGAGCTCGAGCAAGTATGAGCCAGGGCCAAGTAATATCTGCTGTGACAAATTTGCGAAGCACTTTGAGGACAAAGTCACTCAGATTCGTAGGGGATTGGATGTCACAATTGGGCAGAGTCCTAACGAGGTGTCCAGAGAACTGTCTGGTCCAGTTAGATTGGATCAGTTTCAATTATTGCGGCCTGAGGATGCAGACAAGCTACTTGCAGGGGTGCGGCCGACGATGTGCTCTCTAGACCCTTGCCCCTCCTGGTTGATAAAAACAAGCCGGCAAGGTATGACCGGGTGGATCCAGGGAGTAGTGAATGCCTCCTTGAGGGACGGGATGGTTCCATCAGCTCTGAAACAAGCTGTGGTGCGCCCCCTCCTGAAGAGGCCCTCCCTGGACCCAGAAGATTTGAACAACTATCGCCCGGTGGCAAACATACCTTTCCTTGGCAAGGTTCTGGAGAGCGCTGTCGCTGCTCAACTACAGGTATGTTTGGATGAAGCTGATTATCTAGATCCATTTCAATCTGGCTTCAGACCCGGTCGTGGCACAGAAACCGTCTTGGTCGCCCTGGTTGATGACCTACTCCGGGAGAGAGACAAAGGGAATGCCACCCTGTTGGTTCTCCTGGACCTTTCAGCGGCTTTTGATACCATTGACCACGGTATCCTTCTGGAAAGGCTGCGGAGCTTAGGAGTTGGAGGCAATGCTTGGCACTGGTTCCGCTTTTATCTCAGCAGCCGATCCCAGATAGTGGCTGTGGGAGATACGGTTTCGACACCCTGGGAACTCACTTGTGGGGTTCCTCAGGGGTCGATCTTATCTCCCATGCTCTTTAACATCTATATGAAGCCGCTGGGAGAGGTCATTAGGAGTTTTGGAGTGAGGTGTCATCAATATGCTGATGATACCCAACTCTATCTCTCTGTTCCATCTGAATCAGGAGAGGCGGTGGAAGTGCTTGACAGGTGTCTGGAGGCAACAATGGGCTGGATGAGGGCCAATAAATTGAAGCTGAATCCAGACAAGACAGAGGTGCTGTGTATTACAGGGTCTCGGATCCGCGTAGTTGGGAGATACCCTGTCCTCGATGGGGTGGCTATGCCCTGGAAGGGACAGGTGCGTAATTTGGGGGTACTCCTGGACTCTGCGCTAACACTTGAAGCTCAGGTGGAGGCCGTGGCCAGGAGTGCCTACTCCCAACTACGGCTTGTACGTCAGCTTAAGCCATTCCTGGATAGAGACGACCTGGCCACAGTGATCCACGCTCTGGTAACCTCTAGATTGGACTATTGCAACGCGCTCTACATGGGGCTACCCTTGAAGACGGTCCGGAAGTTGCAGTTAGTGCAAAATGCAGCGGCCAGGGTGCTGACTGGAACAACTAGCTGGACACATATTACGCCAGTTTTAAAAGAATTGCACTGGCTGCCAATTCGCTACCGGGCCCAATTCAAGGTGTTAATTCTGACCTATAAGGCCCTAAATGACTTGGGCCCCAGATATCTAAAGGAACGCCTTCTCCCATACCGTTCTGCCCGTGCCTTAAGATCTGAAGAAGATGCCCTCCTGGTTGTTCCACCACCTCAGATAGTGAGGTTGGTGGGCACCCGGGGGAGAGCTTTTTCTGTGGCAGCCCCTAGATTGTGGAATAGTCTTCCCTCCTGGGTGCGCCATGCCCCTTCCCTGTTGTCATTTAGGAGGGCTGTAAAGGGATATCTTTTTGCCTTAGCCTTTGGCCAAGGTTGACTCATTCCTCCCTTGGTCACAGTTTTAGTAATAGATCCCTAGATGTAGGGCTTATATCAGAACTTTTAATTATATACCATAGCTCAAGCTGTGCCCTGTTTTTAATACCTTGTTTTAATTATTCAGTTTTAATATGTTTACCTGTGTCTTGTTTTTAATATGGTTTTAACTGCTATTGTTTTAATATGTTTACCTGTGTCTTGTTTTTAATATGGTTTTAACTGCTATTGATTTGTTGTTACCCGCCCAGAGACCTTCGGGTATGGGGCGGGATAGAAATAGAAATAAATAAATAAATAAATAAATAAATTTGTACAAATACATTCATATCAAATATTACCCTATATTCTATTCAAATGAAATGAATTTTCTTATATTCGATTCTATACGAATGGGGTGCAAAAATACCATTCATGAACATCCCTAGTCCCAATTGGTTAGTAATTAGGTGTCAAAAAACTTTCCCCAGATATCATAAAAGGAACATAGGCCATAGTATCTCAAACATATTTCCAGCTTTCTTTGATAAAATATCACATAGTGAACTATGTAATACAAGAGTATATAAGCAAAGCAGGACAGAAAGGACAACCTGTTGCTCACAGTCTCCCCTCTCCACGTCCCCTCTTTCTTACTCTGATCTTCTGTCCTGTTGCCACTGCCCCACCCCACCCCATCTTCCTCCCCGACCTGCCACCTACCCCCCTTTACTGCCCCAGAACACCTCCCTCTCAAGCAGAGCATTTCCTCTACCAACTCACCAGCTGAAGATGACCAGTGACAGCTGGAGGAAGTTGTGACCATTCTGTTCCAGGCCAAAAACAAATTGGATTTGGCTGCCTTCCTGATGTGGATTAAAATGGTAAGTACAAGGACTTTTCCTAACATAGGGCTCAGGGCAGACGCAACTGCACATGCACAAGCCTACCAACAGACTCAAATTTGTTGCGAGGCTGTGGTTCTTCATGAAAGTCAAATGCGGTCAGTTTTGACAGATGGTGAGGAAAGGTCAGCAAAATGGGATTGAGAGGACTAAAGTTTAACCTACATGCTACAGGGGGGTCCTGATCTTAAGGGGAAAGGCGCAAATATTATCAGTGTTGTTTTGAGAAAGTGATATTTTCAGTGAGGAGCTGTCAGTTCCAGTACAGTATCCCATTTCAGGGTAGCCAAGGTCAGAGCCTGCAGAAGTCAGCAAAAGCACTTTTTTGCAAGGCAGCAGCCAGGCTCAGCATCCAAGCAAAGCCCTACTTGGAAAAATGAGATTGGCACTGATATATTTGCACTGAGCAGGATGCCGGAGCAGCTGAATTGGCTGATATTGCTTAAAACCTGACCTTTGTCGCAATTGGGGTTAAATCCAAGTATCTTGAGTCTAAACTCGTTTTGCAGGTGTGACTGTTAACAATTGATTACGGAGTCAGTCATGAGAGTAAAACTCAATCTGATGTGATTGTTTCATTTTTGTTCTCATTTTATTTCTCTGCTAAGCTCACCTCAAGGGGGTCTACGTGACATCAAAGTAATGTTTTGCAGTATAAGAACAGCAGAGGAAATTAGGGAACATCAGATCCATGGACTAATGTGTATGCTACACTCCTAACGGACCATAAAGTATGGTGAGCGACCAGGTGAGAGGAATCAAACATTTCTTCCTTTGATTGACTGATTGATTTTTCTTGCGTATAGCAAAATAGATGGTGTAGGCCAGTTGGCAATGCATGCCTGTTTACTGTGAGAAGAAATCTGACACCACATGGACTTGATCGTCTGCAGAAAATTCTGTATAGTGCATTCTCTCCTAGCTTCACTGGACAGTAGAGGGTGAGAAGCAACAAAAGGACCATCTGGGATCAGAATAAGTCTATATGGATTCAATTAAATAGCTGAACTATGTGGTTTACTTTCCTGCAGATCTGGAAAAATTGCTTGGTTTTGAGGATTTCTGAAAAAATGGTATTTGAAGTCTTTATTTAACGGCATCACTATGCTTTCCTAAGCAGGAATGCATCTCCAGTTCTTTGAAGCTTTCTTGGGAAGAGATCTGCTTTGCACATTAAGGAAAGATGCTAGTGACAGAGGCTGCTGATGTTTTCCCAGTACATATTTTCAAACTGTAAAAATAATTGGATCAAACAGCAACAAAAAAATGTCAGAATAAAGGAAAGTTAATGTAAAACAGCACACATCTCAGCAGCACTAGTACTATGAAGACATGTACTTATGTGTACATATAGCATACAGCATAACTTGTGAACCTACCCAGGAATTACAGTTGGTTGGACATGTGGGGAAGGACATTGAACTATTTTGAGAAGCATAACTATTGAAACCTGAAGGTGACTAAAACCCCAATCCCACATTTATTTATTTGTGACCTCATACCAGTACAGACCTTTATTATTATACTGATATTTGGGAGTTTGCAGAGCTATAAATCTTGTTTGTACTAGCAGTGCTGTTGGAATAACCAAATTGCATGAAAACTGCAACTTCAAGCAGAGGAACAAAAAGGATACAGGAATGGGCTGTCAAAAAGAAATATTGTTTAGAAGGTAATTGGGTGAAATGTATCCCAGCACAGAGAATCAATGCAAGGCTTGTATGTGGCATATAACTATTCTTTAAGCCTACTCAGAGATGGTTTAAATCAAATTTAAATTGTACATGTGAACCTTTGTTTGACCTTTGTCCAGACAGAAGTGAATTTCATCATTACTTTCAGCTGTTTCATCCCCCCCCCATTTCTATCCAATGCAAATATGGTCCTGATTTCACAGGAGAGAAATCTGGGGTCTCCCTTAGACCTCACCAGCATGTGAAAGGGAGGCTCCTAGTATGCTTACTGGTCAGGCAGAATCACCCTAAGAGGGATTTGCTATGACAAATGGTTAATTGCCATTTCTGCAGACCTCCCCCTGACACTGTCTAGACTATGAATGTTGGGATGGGATCTCCTCCACACATACCCATAGCTATAGGGCTCAAAAATATGGAAGCGTGCCTATTCCTGCATTCTTCCTGTCATGTTGTTAGACTCAAATGCTACATTACAAAATGTCCCTTCAATGGCCTCCTTCAAGGGAAAATCTATTCTGGTTAAATGCCGTACCAAGGAAAAATAAATCACCACAATTGCCTTGCTGCACTAAAGGGTATGTGTGATACTGTTGCTGTGGCAAGTCGGCAACATGATGTGCGACCGCAGCTGTGCCACACTGCCCCAGGCTCTGTTTGCCCAAAAATCCCTGTGGTGTGGACAGAGCATGCAGGACTTGACTAGCCGAATGGCTAGTATAGCTGTACGGCATACTCTACATGCCCAGGGGACTCTCCAGCTTCCACAGAGCCACTTCTGTTTTTTGTTTTTTGGGTACCACAGATTAAATCATAGAGTTATAGAGTTGGAAAAGACCTCTAGGGTTATCAAGTCCAACCTCCTGCTCAATGTAGGATTTCCTAAATAATCCCAGACAGATGTCTGTCCAGCCTGTGCTTGAAGATCTCCAGTGAAGGAGACCTCATACCTCTCATGGCAACCTATTCCATTGTCTGTTTGCCCTCACTGTCAGAAAGTTTTTCCTAATATCGAATCTGTATTGACTCCTCCCATCTTGCATGAGAATAGGGATGATCCTTCTGCACTGTGACAGCCCTTCAGATACTTGAAGACCACTATCATGACTCCTCTTCTTCAGTCTAAACATGCCTAGATCCTTCACCTGTTCCATGTAGGACATGGTTCCCAGACCACTAACCATTTTGCTAGGCCTCCTTTGTACTTGCTCCAGTCTGTCAATGCCTTTCTTAAATTGGTGTGCCCAGAACTAAGGCCTTTTCACACACACGGTTTTGGAACGCGCAGAAGACAGTCCGGAATGCAGCATTCGCATTGCCGCGGCCGGGTTTCCTTCCCAGCCCGGTCTGGGATGTCTTCCGCACGTTCCAGATGTAGAGCACTTTAAAGTGCTCTACATCCATTCCCGCGTGAACGAAGCGTTCCTGGCCGTTCCGGGAAGGAAAGCATTCGCACATGCTTCCCTCCCTGACAGCCGCGGGCACGCCTCCCCCGGCAGCATTGGCCGAAAATCGGCCGAACAGCTGACCGAGGTCACACTAATGACCTACCTTGCTGGGCTCCAGCCCGGCAAGGTAGGTGATGGCCTCGCGTGGGGGGAAGTGGGGCCCTCCCAGCCTTGGCAGCCCATTGGGGCTCCCAGGGTTGGGGGGCACTGAGATCGGCTTCCTCTCACCCCTTTCCGGGGTGCGAGGAGGCCGATCTCCGGCCGGCCATGGGGCAGGGGCTGTTGGACCCCTGGTAGACCGGACCCAGTGGGTCCGATCGGCCAAGGAATCCCCCCACCCCCGTTCACCCCACCCCCACCCCGGGCATTGGGCATTGGGCACGCAGAGGCGAGGATGTCGGTAGAGCGCCCACGTGGGCATGCCTCGGCTCCCAATTGGATGTGAACTGCTTGTCCAATCAGGAACGTGCTGCATGCTCCCAGCGGCCCCGGACATGTGGCCACAGCCCCTGGTAGATGGGAGAGGGGACCCACCAATTCGTGGGTCCCCTCTGCCATCTACCAGCCTCGGCGACCCTGGTAGACTGCAGAGGGGACCCACCGGCTCGTAGGTCCCCTCTGCTGTCTACCAGGGTCGATCTGGCCAGGAGAAGCCAGGAGTAAAGTGTCCCCTTCTCCTTGCCAGATCGCAGGCTTGGAGGGGGGGGGCATGGTGTACAGCCGGCACGAAGTGGGGCAAGCGGCTGCGTTCCTGCGTTCCTGTGTGTGAATGCTGAAAGCGTCCCTAAGTTCCGGATGTAGTGCGAAAAGGCCTCTAGACTGGAGTGCTCTGAGCAGTGTGTATGGTCCATGTGGGAGCAACCTTTAGCTGTCCCACTGGAGCAAGTGCAGAAAAGCCCTAAACTCTTTTGTTTTTCTTGCTTTGGGGGATAAGGAGAGTTCTAGTTTGAAAGAAGGGGGTGCATTTACAAGCAAGAAGACATTTATCAGGTTCCAATTCTATCCAGTGGGGGAAGCACAAAAGAAAGTCCTTCTGTTAGTGTGAAATGGGTTCTAACAGGTTTGGTCATGGAGAATACACCTCACCCTTCCAAATATCTTTCCCTTTGCTGGAAAGGCATGCAAGATGCCTAACCCCTGTTTTCTGCTTCATGTCCTTTCTTTCTTCATTTTACAGCTGAAATGTTAAATATTCAACTCCTGACCACTGGGCACATTAGTGGCAACTCCTCCCTTAGGCCACTTTGAGGGGGCTCATCTGGTCATGGCCTTGAACTCATTAAATAGGGGACCAATTAACAATATGGAACTGGTGTTGATTTCTTCCAAACATTCTCAGATAAGTAGTTTACAGTCCGATTGCTAATACTTGTGGTATCTCAGTAAAGAGATGGGAGAGAAAAGTCTCCAAAATATCATGGAATTTCTATATAGATACATACAACAGAAATACTCCTAAATATACCCTTAAAATTCCCAAAGATGAATTATATTTGCTTTATCAAAGGCAAACTCTCTCTGGTGCAGTACAAATAATGACCTTGGCTTTTATGAAAAAAATATTATGAAAAATTTTAAGATTAGCTTTTACTGAAAAATGCTCCTTGGGAATTTCAGAAGGCTAGCTTAGTGGCTTCAAAGGGACATTTACGGCATTCCAAATATATTTGGAAAGGAAGTGAGGAATAAATGCTGTTTTGTTCTCTTCCAATTTGGAATTTCTTGAATAAAGATCAGGGCAATTTATGGGCTTCAAATTAGGCTTCCTAATCAAAGAGTAGCAAAAAAAGAAGTTACTTCATCAAAAGGCTGAAAAAGATTAATGGACCTGTCAGACTGTAAGCTTTATCTCTCAACTGATATAAGAGAAATAGAACAAGGTGTAGGTTCAGTAGCTAGCTATATCACTGAGGCTATAGAGGAGTAGAAAAATGTACAGGCAGTATGTTTTTAAAATATATATATTTTAGTATTTTAGTAATTTATATAAGTATGTAAACAACTATTGAACAACCAAATACACAAAGTGAAACACAAACCACATAAATCATAGATGACATACAAACATAATGAAAGGAAAAAAAACCCTAATCCAAGTATCCCCTTCTACTTGGTCACCTGTACCCCTATTTTTTTTTTAAAAAAATATTAAATTAGGGCCTTAAACACCATCCTTATGTTAACCATCTGTTTAAAAATATATTTTCAGCCAAATCTAGGAGAGATCTCCAGTTCTTCAATGCATGGGTTCCAAATCAGTCTAAATTGTTGAATGTTATCAACTCCCTCCAATCTCAAATATTAAACTGAAAGATATTCATTTATCATGAGTTTCCACACTGCTCTATACCATTCTGCTTTAGTCAGATTCAAGGCATATTTCCAATTACGTACTATACCATGTTGGCTTACTGACAATAAAAGATGTAATTGTTTTTGTTCTTTTGTTCCAATATTAAAACCTGAGAAATCATGTAGTAAGAATATTTTTGGAGTTTGTGGTATGTGTATTTGGAACATGCTCCTCAAAATTCTATGATTTTTTTCCCAAAAAACATTTAATTGGGGTGGGGTAGGGAATCCCAACACCTGTGATAATATGTCGGTCTATTTCCGCATCCCCTTCAACTTCCTTTATTTTTATTCCTTAATAGGCAGTATGTTTTTATGGTATACAGAAGTTCAGTAGGGAAGAACATTTCCAACATACAATGTGATGATAAAAGAGGTATTCCTTGGAATTCTACAAATGTTATGAAGTGTAAGATTTTAGATTTTTCCTGCATTGTGAACATATTCGGAGAATAACAAGAATTTTTTTAAAAAAATTAAAAATTATCTCTCGAAGGAAAATACTACTTGGATAGGAAAGATAACCAGTCAACACATGGAAAAACAACAGAGCTTAAATACCTGAATAGTCCAGCTTGCCATGAGATATAGTACTGGATTGTACTTGGTAACCACTGTCCAGAAGAGTGTGTCTTCCAGTCATAAGATAGTCTACCACTCTTGATAAGTATATAGAGAGAGACCATTCCATTATTGGAAATAATATCCTCAATTGTCCAAATATGGAGGGTAAAAATAAAACACTGTCAAATGCATTTCAACTCCAGAAGAATATTCTTCAGTAATATTTTAAGTTCCTTGCCATAAGGGACATTGCCCCATGCTAAGAAAGTGGCTAGGGGCCTTCTCTCTGCCAGGTGGAATGGGATAAGGAAGGCCTCAGCTTCTTTTATCATGTTCCATCTCCACAGCCAAAATGGTGTCGTAGCCCAATTTACAGACCAGACTAAGGCAGCCAAAATGGTGTCCAAGACCTCAATAATAAGGTCTACTGCCAAACCAAGCCCTGTAACTGGATCACAGAAGCTTGTGAACAGCACACCTCTGTTGGTTGGAATAAAAAGGGGGGGGTCTCTTTTCAGTTGTACTACCTTGCCAGAAGTGGCACACCACCAAAAGCCCCCCCCAATAAACCCCCCAAAATTTTCATTCCAGTGACAGCTCCCATGCCTGGGCCAACACAGGCTATCTGGGATGTGGACAGCCCTTGGCTCACACTAGAGCTACTCCAGCCCAGTGTGGGGCAGCTCCCTAACCCAAGTTAGTTCAGGGAGGGATAGTCGTTGCCATGCAAAAGTGGTTTAAGCTTTCTCTTTGACATGGTTCCTGTAGTATACCAGAGTTCCAACCCATTGTATGTAGACCAAAATAAATTCATCCAGAGATGAAAAACTTTGTATACAGTGCTAAGAATTATCTGTCTAGCAAACAGAGAAGAGTCAAAGAGAAGAGAGCAAAAAGGACTCCTATGATAGTTTCTACATCCATTACTCTGAATGAACAGAAAATGCCTTCAGTGGAGCTTCTCCAACATTAACAAATTACCTTTTGAACATAAGGGCCTTTCCGCACAGGCTGTAAAAACGGATTTAGAGCCTGTTCGGGGAAGGATTTGGACGTGGGATCCGCACAGGGAACCCAATTAGGGTCCCTTTGAGGACGCCACGTCCGCATATTGGCAGGCAAAAACGGTTGTTTAAACTGGTTTTGCCGCCGAATCCTACCCAGATGTAAGACCTGAAAAAATCAGGTCTTACATCTGGCTTTCCCCCTGAAAATGGTTTGGAAATGAACGTTTCCGCACCGGAGGGGGAAAAGCCGGGTGCCGGCGCATGCCCAGTTGTTAAACAGGGAGAGCGCATGCTCCCTGTTTGACAGCTGGCCATGGTGCGGCTGGCTGGCGCCCTCCCTGGCTTTGCCCTGGCAAGAAAAGCGGGCATGACCCCTTATCTTTGCCAGGGAAGCCAAATTAGAAAAAACCCGCCCCCCCTCCAAGGTTTCACGGCCGATCGGGTCTTTCCCCTCAGAAGAGAAAGGGCCATGGCCCCTTCTCTTTCCAGGGGAAGCTGCAGCTGCCACCCCACACCCCACCCATGGCCACTTTTGGGGTGCTTACCTCTCGCTGGTGGGGCGACTGTGAGAGCAGTAGGGCCAGCGTCCATTGAGTCTAGGCGCGCCGCTGCCTACATTTCCCAGGAAGCCTTGCGAGGGTAGTTGGCCAATGGGAAGGCGCCAGCTACCCTCACAAGGCTTCCTGGGAAATGTAGGCAGCGGCGCGCCTAGACTCAATGGACGCCGGCTCTCACAGTCGCCCCACCAGCAATCAGGTAAGCACCCCAAAAGTGGCCATGGGTGGGGTGCAGGGTGGCAGCTGCAGCTTCCCCTGGAAAGAGAAGGGGCCATGGCCCTTTCTCTTCCGAGGGGAAAGACACAATCGGGCCGTGAAACCTTGTGGGGGCGGGGGGTTTCTACTATGGCTACCCTGGCAAAGATAAGGGGTCATGCCCGCTTTTCTTGACAGGGCAATGCCAGGGAGGGTGGCACCCGGCCGCGCCATGGGAGCTCCTGAAGGAGCCAATGGCGCAGGCTGCCGGATCGCCCACCTGTCAGAGTGGCAGAGCATGCGCTCTGCCTCTCTGACAGCTAGGCATGGCCGGTTTGGGATGGGTGGGGGTGCACTTGCACAGCACCCACCCCAAACCGTTTCCAAATCCGGCCCTGCTGCCGCTGCCCCACACGTGTGCGTACGCGTGGGGTCTCCAAGAAACCGTTCCTGTTTGGAACGGTTTCCCCTTTAAAATTCACCTGAGCGTTTTGCACTTTCCCCGGCCTGCAAGAACTAACTGTGGAGAGAAAGAGAAGGAGACACGCTAATTCCAACTGTGCGCTCTGCATCCTTCTGCTTTGCCTCTCTTGCAAGGGTTAACCGTGGGGGAAGAGAATCGCTTAAATCCACCTGAGCGTTTTGTACCTTCCCCGGCCTGCAAGAACCAACTGTGGAGAGAAAGAGAAGGAGACACGCTAATTCCAACTGTGCGCTCTGCATCCTTCTGCTTTGGCTCTCTTGCAAGGGTTAAATTTCTGGTGTGTGTGTGTGTGTGTGTGGCTAATGTGTATGAGGGTGGTGGTTTTACATTAGTTTTTTGGTTGGGTTGGGTGTGTTTGTTGTGGGAGGCTGTTGTGTTGTGTTTGTGGGAGGGACTATGTGCCAAGGCCAAAGAGGGGGAGAACCACGAGAACCACGTACCACTACCACTACCACTATTCTAATTCAAAGGGGCAGGGGGAGATATGGCGATGGAGGGCAGAAGAAACAGACAAGGAGAAGGGGTGTTAGATATCTTGAGGCTGTCACCCCTTCTATTCTGCCTTCCAACCAGCGGAATCTGGGGAGACCTGCCAACCAAAAACCCACTACTCGAGCGGTGTTGCTCCTAAATGCCAGGTCGGTCCGAAATAAAACATCAATAATCCATGATTTAATTCTTGAGGAAAGAGCCAACCTGGCATGCATAACTGAGACCTGGATGGATGAACTGGGCGGGCCTGGCCTCACCCAGCTTGTCCTCCAGGTTACTCAGTGCAACACTGTTCTAGAGTAGGGGGGAGGGGAGGAGGTGTCGCTGTGGTTTATCGGACTTCCATCTCCCTCACCAGGCGGCCAATTCATGCTGTTAACGGGGTTGAGGGCCTGTTTTTGCTATTGGGCCAGAGAGACAGAATAGGGATGCTACTGGTGTACCGCTCACCCCACTGCCCAGTATCCTCCCTATCTGAGCTGGCTGAGGTGGTCTCGGAGGTGGTATTGGAAGCCCCTTCCACGGTGGTGTTGGGAGATTTCAACGTCCACGCCGAGGCCACACTCAGTGGACCAGCTCAGTTCTTTATGGCCTCCATGACAACCATGGGGCTGTCTCAGTTTGTTTCTGGTCCGACTCATACAGCAGGCCACACCCTTGACTTGGTCTTTGCCTCAGCGCGAATTGATTATTATCCGTCGATAGGAGGGCTGACTGTCAGCCCGTTGTCATGGACGGATCACTCGCTGGTGAGGTTTGGACTCACAACGGCAATCCCCCTCTGTGGGGACAGAGGACCTATTGAGATGGTCCGCCCCCGGAGACTTATGGAATCTCAACGATTCCTGAATGCCCTGGGGGATTTTCCAGTTGGCATGTCTGGTGCTCCTGTCGAAGCTCTGACCTCTCTCTGGAATCGGGAGATGACCAGGGCTATCGACATGATCGCTCCCAAGTGCCCTCGGCCCGCTTGTAGAGCCCAGAAAGCTCCTTGGTATTCCATGGAGCTACGGGCCATGAAACAGGAAGGTTGACGGCTAGAGCGCAAGTGGCGTAAATCTGGCTGTGAATCTGACCGAACACGAGTTAGAGCACATTATTGTGCCTACTACGTGGCGGTGACAGCGGCGAAAAGGAATTTTTTCTCCACTGCCATTGCGTCCTCGAGTAGCCGTCCAGCAGAGCTCTTTAGAGTAGTAAATGGCCTTATAAAACCTGGCTCGATGAAGCGTGACCCTCGGCCATCTAATATCTGCTGTGACAGTTTTGCAAAGCACTTTGAGGACAAAGTTGCTCAGATTCGTAGGGGATTAGATGTCACTATTGAACTTAGTCCACAGGAGGCGTCCGGAGCACTGTCTGGTCCAATTATTTTGGATCTGTTTCAATTATTGCGGCCTGAGGATGCGGACAAGCTGCTTGCAGGGGTGCAGTCGACAACATGCTCGCTGGATCCCTGTCCTTCCTGGCTGATTAAAGCTAGCCGGCAAGGTATGACCGGGTGGATCCAGGAAGTGGTAAATGCCTCTATGAGGGAGGGGGTGGTTCCATTGGCCCTCAAACAGGCTGTGGTGCGCCCCCTCCTGAAGAGGGCCTCCCTGGATCCAGAAGACCTAAACAACTATCGCCCGGTGGCCAACATACCTTTCCTAGGCAAGGTTCTAGAGAGGGTTGTCACTGTTCAGCTGCAGGCATGCTTGGAGGAAGCTGATTATCTAGACCCATTTCAATCTGGCTTCAGGCCCGGTCATGGCACGGAAACCACCTTGGTCGCCCTGGTTGATGATCTTCTCCGGGAGAAAGACAGAGGGAATGCTACCCTGCTGGTTCTCCTGGACCTCTCAGCGGCTTTTGATACCATTGACCACGGTATCCTTCTGGAGAGGCTATGGAGTTTAGGAGTTGGAGGCAGTGCCTGGCATTGGTTCCGCTCCTATCTCCAGAGCCGATCTCAGATAGTGGTGATGGGAGAGACGGAGTCGACACCCTGGGAACTCACTTGTGGGGTTCCTCAGGGGTCAATCTTATCTCCCATGTTATTTAATATCTACATGAAGCCACTGGGAGAGATCATCAGGAGATTTGGAGTGAGGTGTCATCAATATGCAGATGATACCCAGCTCTATCTCTCTGTGCCATCTGAATCAGGAGAGGTGGTTGAAGTGCTTGACAGGTGCTTGGAGGCGGTAATGGGCTGGATGAGGGCCAATAAATTGAAACTGAATCCAGATAAGACAGAGGTGCTGTGTGTTACAGGTTCTCGGGTCCAAGCAGTTGGGAGATACCCTGTCCTTGACGGGGTTGCAATACCCGGGAAGGGACAGGTGCGAAATTTGGGGGTACTCCTGGACTCTGCGCTAACACTTGAAGCTCAGGTGGAGGCCGTGGCCAGGAGTACCTACTCCCAACTACAGCTAGTGCGTCAACTGAAACCTTTTTTGGATAGAGATGACCTGGCCACAGTTATCCACGCTCTGGTAACCTCCAGGTTGGACTATTGTAATGCGCTCTACATGGGGCTGCCCTTGAAGACGATTCAGAAGTTGCAGCTGGTGCAAAATGCAGCTGCCAGAGTGCTGACAGGAACATCTAGCCGGATGCATATCACGCCGGTTCTAAAAGAACTGCACTGGCTGCCAATTCACTACTGAGCCCAATTCAAGGTGCTAACTCTGACTTATAAGGTCCTAAATGACTTGGGCCCCAGATATCTAAAGGAGCGCCTTCTCCCATATCGACCTGCCCGTGTTCTAAGATCTGGAGGGGAGGCCCTTCTGGTTGTCCCTCCGCCTTCAGTAGCTAGGCGGATGGGCACCCGGGAGAGGGCCTTCTCGGTGGTGGCCCCCAGATTGTGGAATGGTCTCCCCTTGGAGGTACGTCAGGCCCCTTCTCTGTCTACATTCAGGAAGGCGGTGAAGACGTACCTCTTCACCCAGGCTTTTGGCTAAATGCTCCCTCCACTTCCCCCCATTGCACACTCCACTGTCTTTTAAACTGTTTTTTTTTCTTTCCCCCAAATATTATTATTATGCTGGTTTTTAAAATTTTGTATTGATTTTAACATTGTTTTATAAAGTTTTGATATATGTGTATTTTAAATGTTGTGAGCCGCCCAGAGACCCTAGGGTATGGGGCGGGATATAAATATAAATAAATAAAATAAATAAATAAATAAAAACGTTTCGACAGAAAACGGATTTGTTAGATCCGTTTTCGGCGGCATGTGCGAAAAGGCCCTAAGATTCTAGAAGTACATCTTAAGGAGAAATGCTTCCTAAAACTCGGTATCATGCTGCGGTGTCCTTTACATATAATAGAAGAGGTTAGTGCTGCTTTCTTTATATGTATCTCACTGCACATTGGGCTGAGATTTAGTTTGTCATACAGACGAGGATATAGTAGATACAGCCATCTCTTGTACAATGTTATGTTTTTTCCCCAGAAAGTACCACATTGCGCAAACTGCGAGCGTGAGTGCGTGGCCCTGGGTGGGGTGGGGGGAGGGTAGGCCTCGGCTTCCCCTGGCAAGAGAAGGGCCCATTGGCCCTTCTCTTGCGAGGGGGAAGCCAGGGAAGCTGGCTGCCGGCCTCACCATGGTGGAGGCTGGTAGGCATGCCCACCTGTCAAAGAGGCAGAGCATGTGCCGGCAATCTTGCTCTTTCCCCGCCGCTTCGGAAGCGTTCGCTTCCGAACCGGTTTAAGTGGAAAAGCCAGGTGTGAGACCTGATTTTTCTGGTCTTACATCTGGGTCGGATTTTGGTGGCAAAACTGGTTTAAGCAACAGGTTTTGCGCGCCGATGTGCAGATGTGGTGTCCTCAGAGGGACCCTAATTCCAGTCCCTGTGCAGATGCCATGTCCTAATCCTTCCCGCATCTGGCTCTAATTCTGGTTTTAGAGCATGTGCGGAAAGGCCCTCTAGCAAGATCTGTATCAAACAAAAATGGATCTAATAAGACCCCATCCTTCCGCACACGTGTGGGAAGGACAGATTAAGAAGAACAGATTCTGCCTTCGCTGTGCGGATGCAGTAGCACAGATTTCAAGATGGCTGCCCCAGGAGCTGCGTGATTGGAGCCTTCAACCATCAGTCACCGCTCCTTTCCTATCGTGTGCGGACCAATCAGCGGCGTGCCCGAGATCCTGTGCCCAACTGGCACCAAAGCCTGCTCTTTGTGCATGGAATCGCAACATTTAGACTTGCTGTCCCTCTGCCGCCACAGCTGGGCACCTGCCTGATACAAAACCCGTGTGAGAGGGAGTTTGTGGCTGGACTATGCTTCTCCTGCCTCTCTCAACATGGTGGCTTCCTGACGCCGCCTCACTCAACATGGCGACTTCCTATGTTCCCATGTGTTCTCTCTCCCATCCGTGTGTGGAAGCGTCCTCTGTTAATGCAGATTTAGAGCACAAGTACCCATTAAGACTGCCTTCAATGTGGTCTTCCAGGGAAACTGGTTTAAGGGCCGCTTAACACCCATTAGCAACACATCACTGCGGAAGTGGCTTTCCTGATGTGTCTCTAATGGGTGCTGCCGTGCGGAAGTGGTTTCCCTAAGTGTTTAAAATGTGTGCTTAATGGGTGTTAAGTGGTCAATGCGGAAACACCCATAGAGTTAGGAACGTATTCTAAGAAAGTACACATTCAGATAACACCGAGTTCAACAAGATGCCATCCAGGAAGCAGTTTCGCACTTCTGCAATCAATTTTTGACTTTTCTTTTTCAGTTTTCTACTGGCCAAGAAACATCTTTTTATACATGGGAAATGCAAAAAAACCCACAAAGTTCTGTCATAATTTGAGGAGCTTTTTGGATTGGTTTTTTGGATGAGTGAATCAGACAGGAGACATAAGTACACCTTTAATAGCTGTATAAAATTTCCGTGCCCAGTGCTACAAACCATTGCATATAACAACTATGGTACTTCCTTTGTGATAGATGGGAAAGGGTTTTCTTGGTAGCAACACTCAGACTGTGTAACAAACCAAGTTTATCTTTATACTGACACATTGGAGCCTGCCAGTAATAAGGGGAAAATTATTTTATGCACCAAAGCTTTAAAAAATGATATCAGATGGTCTGTGCCTTATTTTTGCTTCTGTATTTTACTGTCTTTTTAATATGTTTTATCATTTTGTGAGTCAACCACAGAAATATACTTATGGAGTAGCCTACAATAATTGTGGGTAGATATAGAAAGAGGCAAGTGATCTCAACTCCAGGAACAATTCATATGAATGTATCTTACTGCAGTTCAAAAAACAACATCTGAAGCATTTTGTAATCACCTGCAAGACAAGTTCCATATGAATTTACCAGGCAACATTTTATTTGCACAACAGCAAGGGATTTGTAATTTGTGAAGCAAAATCATGCAGTAAAATCACTGCTGTCTTGCTCTCCTTTATTTTTGTCAAACTGGGAATGGTGGGAAAGGGACCACCATTTTTCTGAAAGGTTAAGAGTGGCTCACACTCCATGGAAGTGGTGGAAGTTTTTAGATAGCCTGAACCATTTCCTTTGATGTAGAGTTCTAGTGAATAATTTAGCTGTGGTAGACCAGAATCACATCAAAAGCACTTTTATCAGCATCTTCCTGATTTCTAGCAAGGTAAGCCTATTTACTCTAGTTAGGAAATGTTAGATAACTGTTAAAACTTAGTGATAATTCCCTTTTCTATCATATATAACAAAGGGTACCTCCAGATTTGAGCTAAAACGCACAGTTCTTCTGGAATCACACATAACTGTGCTATTCCCAGTATAGTCCTGGGATATGGAGGCGGTATCCCACAAGAAAGGAAGAAAGGAAGATACTTGTAATGTATGAAGGCTAGTAGAGGCTGTTATGGCTAGAGCAGCTGACGGACGTCACGTGCACATTCCCTGGAATGGGGGCAGGGCTGTCATGGGCTGGGAGGAAATTGGCCAGCATTTTAGATATATATTGGAGCTCCGGCTGGAGCGTGTTGTTGCTGTTGTACAGAATAAAGGATTTGTTTCCTAAAGGCTGTTTGCTTCCTTATACATTATGCTGGCGACGAGGATGGGATTGAAGTTAACTGCAGAGACGGAGACTTCCAGAGTACTATGGCAAATAACAGCCGGATAGAGGAATTTGACCTTAGCCAGCCGGGAAGATGGGCTGCGTGGGCAGAACGGCTATCTTATCATTTGGAAGCGGCTCAGGTAACAGAAGCAGGGAGGAAAAGAGCCGTGCTTTTAAGTAGCTGCGGACAACAGACATTTGAATTATTGCAATCCTTGGTGGCCCCTAGGAAAGTGGGAGATTTCTCTTTTGACCAGCTGGTAGAGACATTGCAAAAACATTTTGGCCCAACTAAGCCGTCTCATGTGTGTCGTTATGCTTTCGGCCAAAGAATACAAGCCCCGAATGAGACAGCATCAGCCTACCTTGCAGCATTAAGGGGATTGGCAAGAGACTGCAGTTTTGGGGCTGCACTGGAAGAGGCCCTGTTGGATCAACTGTTGAGGGGTATGAGAAGTGATTTATTTATTTATTTATTTGTATTTCTATTCCACCCTATACCCGAAGGTCTCAGGGCAGGTTACAATATTATATTAATCTTAGACAGGTCCCTGCCCTGAGGCTTACAATCTAAAGAGCAAGGTGATGAGATGCGCAGGGTTCTCCTTTCAAAAAAAGAGGTGACCCTGGCGACTGCTGTAGATAAAATGATTGCAGCTGAGGAGAGATCCAGTTATAGAACTGCGGGCTCTGGGAAAAACAGGGAGGATACTGTTGATTGTGTAAAGAGTGACGGGAACTCAGAAGAGAGTTAGAGGTCCTGCGAATGCAATCACGTAGGGAAAAGCAATGCCTCCCAGCAGCCACCAATAATGCACTAGGTCTCTGCGTGGGCTGTGGGGAACGCCATGAAAGGCGGGCGTGCCGTTTCAAAGACGCTGCATGTAGGGCCTGTGGGAAGAAGGGCCACATTGCCCGGGTCTGTCAGAGTCGATGACAGGAGCGTAGACGTGAACGGACAGGGAGCCCATACACCACGAGGAAAGGCCTGCACCATACAGAAGAGTGCTGTACCATCGTGCAGAAGGTGGAGAGTGGGGGCAGCAAGGTGCGGTTCAAGGTGGACATCGCAGGAAGAGCTTGTGAGATGGAGGTAGATTCGGGGTCTCCCGTTTCCATTATATCCGAGGACGCTTTCCGGCAGCTATATCCCCGTGGCGGCCCGAACCTAGAGCCTTTTCCTTCGGCCCTGACAGACTTCCAAGGCAGGCGTATTCCCTTGTGTGGAGTGGGGAAAGTTGCAGTGAAATTCCAGAAATTCTCAGGGACTTTGCCTTTAGTAGTTGCCAAAGGACATCGTACCAACCTACTGGGAATGAGTTGGTTTGGGCCTCTTGGCATTCAGTTGACGGTGGTACAACAAGTGAAGCAGGTTACGATAGAAGATGTGTGTGGAGAATTTGAAGAAGTTTTCCAGCAAGAATTGGGCCAGTATAGAGGACCCCCAGTAGCCCTACATTTAAATCCGAAGGTGGAGCCAATCCGGGTGAGAGCTCGCCGCCCTCTATTCGCCTTACGACAAAAAATAGACGCAGAGCTGGATCGCCTAGTGGAGCAAGGGGTTCTAGAACCAGTTGACAGTGCCAGATGGGAAACGCCTATTGTTACCACCATGAAGGCCAGTGGCGAGGTTCGCATTTGCGCAGATTATAAATGTACGATCAATAAGGCTTTACAGCGGCATGCATATCCAGTGCCGGTAGTGAGCCATCTCCTGGCGGCTATGGCAGGGGGAAGAACATTTGCTAAATTGGACTTAGCGCAAGCGTACCAACAACTCCCAGTGGATGAGGCAATGGCAGAGGCACAAACAATTGTGACACACCGAGGGGCATTTAAGGTAAAGCGCCTCCAATTCGGGGTTAGTGTTGCCCCGGGAATCTTCCAAGGCCTGATGGACTCTTTATTACGAGGGATTCCAGGGGTGACACCCTTCTTTGATGACGTCCTGATTGCCGGGGGATCAGAAGAAGAACTGGCCAACCGGTTGAGAGAGGTTCTAGGCCATTTTGCAAAGGTCGGCCTAAGAGTAAGGTGGGAAAAATGTCTGCTGGGGGTCCCTGAAGTAGAATTCCTGGGGTTCCATATTGATGCGAGGGGAATTCATCCAGCAAAATCAAAGGTGAAGGCAATTATGGAGGCAGAGCCTCCCCAATCGAAACAGGAACTCCAGGCGTTTCTGGGCCTGCTGAATTTTTATCATGCTTTTTTGCCCCATAAGGCCCCAGTAGCAGAACCCTTACACCGTCTCCTGGATAGAGGGGCCCCATGGAGGTGGGGCCGGGCACAAGCAGGAGCATTCAAGGCCATTAAAGAAATTTTGACTTCGGGCACTGTCCTAGTACACTTCAAGGAGGCACTTTCTATGGTTTTGGCCTGTGACGCATCGCCTTATGGAATTGGGGCTGTCCTCAGCCACAAGCTGGAGGATGGGCGAGAAGCACCCATTGCTTATTATTCACGTACCTTGTCAAAGGCCGAAAGAAGCTATGCACAAATTGACAAAGAGGCTTTGGCAATTGTAGTGGGAGTCAAGAAATTTCATGATTTCCTGTATGGTCGGGAGTTTTTGATAGCCACAGACCATAAGCCACTTTTAGGATTGTTTGCGGGGGACCGACAAACACCACAAATGCTGTCCCCCCGGATGCTGCGCTGGTCAATTTTTATGGCAGGGTACGACTACAAATTGGAACATCGGCCAGGTAAGGCCATGGGTCACGCAGATGCACTGAGCCGCTTGCCCATCTTGGATACAGCAGTGGATCCGGCCCCAGCGCATTCCATTTTGCTGATAGAGGAGCTGCCGGAGCCACCATTGCAGGCCAAAGATATTGCCTCACACTCAGCAAGGGACCAAACGTTATCTCAGGTCTTATCGTGGGTGTGGAAAGGATGGCCGAAGGAACAGTTAAGCTCAGAGTTTGCATCCTTCCGAGCAAGGCAGCATGAACTTTCGGCTTATCAGGGTTGCCTACTGTGGGGAAACAGGGTGGTGGTGCCCGAGAAGCTGCGGCGAAAGGTCCTTACAGCTTTGCATGAGAACCAGCCCTAGCCCGCAGCTATGTGTGGTGGCCAGGTATAGATGCGGAAATGGAGAATTGGGTAAGGAGATGCCAGACGTGTCAGGAATCCAGGCCGGCTCTGCCACAAGCTCCAGTCCATGACTGGGAAACAACTAAGAGACCGTGGTCACAGATACATATAGACTTTGTGGGACCATTGCAGGGCCAGATTTTCTTGATAGTGGTAGATTCATACTCAAAATGGCTAGAGGTAGTGCCAACCAGTTCAACTACAACTGCTGCTGTCACGCGAGCCCTTTTCCGAATTTTTGCAATGCATGGACGATCATGTCAGACAATGGGGCGGCTTTTACATCAGCCGAGTTCCAGCAGTTCCTGGAAGAGAGAGGAATCCGACATGTTCGGTCGGCGCCATTTCATCCATCTACGAATGGGCAAGCCGAGCGTATGGTAAGGACAACAAAAGAGAGACTGAAGAGGATAGTGGGAGGAAATTGGCATCAGAGCCTTGCAAATTTCATGTTGTCACAACATATTACACCATGTACAGCAACGGGGCGGAGTCCAGCAGAACTGTTGATGGGTCGGCGGCTGACCACCTTGTTGGATAGATTGCACCCAGACTTTGTGCCAAAGAGTGGCACCAAGGGAAAACAAGAGAGAGTGCCCCGTTCATTTCAGCCGGGAGAGCCGGTGTACGTGAGGAACTATGGGGGAGGGCCGGTCTGGGTCCCAGGAAGAGTGTCCCGACTCACAGGGCCGCTGTCATACGAGGTGGCCTTGTTAGAGGGTTGCCTGGTACGCTGTCACATTGATCAGTTGCGGCCAAGGGTGGAGGCCTCACTGGGAGACTCACAGGAGGCTGGAGCTTCATGGACGGAGGAGGGTCTTGTAGACAGGGAACAACTAGGGGAAACAGGAGGCCAGAGTGAGGAAGAAGGTAGTGAGGGAGTGGAAATATCAAGGACTCTGGAACCGGTATCAGCGGACACCATACCAACCAGGGTGTCCTCACCAGAGCAGAGGCAGGAAAGGCAGGAAAGCCCAGGCCCGAAGGCTGAGGAGTGCCAGTCAGCGATCATACCGGAAGCAAGGAAGTCAAGTCGAATTCGAAGGCCCCCGACATATTTGAAGGACTATGTAGTGGGGGAAATTAAAGGTCGCGATTAAGAGGGAAGGGGTGTAATGTATGAAGGCTAGTAGAGGCTGTTACAGCTAGAGCAGCCGACGGACATCACATGCACATTCCCTGGAATGGGGGCAGGGCTGTCACGGGCTGGGAGGAAATTGGCCAGCGTTTTAGATATATATTGGAGCTCCGGCTGGAGCGTGTTGTTGCTGTTGTACAGAATAAAGGATTTGTTTCCTAAAGGCTGTTTGCTTCCTTATACATTATAATACTGATTAACCCCATCAGACTTGATAACTTGGCTCCACTGCAAAGATCTAATCATGTGGGAATAATAGTTCCAATCATCATTCCAGATAAAGATCTCCCCTGATATTTAAGGCAAAAGTTGGTCTGAATTGCCAGGTAGCTTCTTATTCTCTAGTGCCTTATTTTCTTCACAGAATTCATTTCTATAGAGATGCAGATTTTCAACAGGTTCCAGCTTTCTGTAAACAACTGTACGGCAATCTCTTTTTCTCTGCCAGAACAGAGGCTTGCATTTTTAAAAGTATATTTTTGGATCTTTGATATGGCCTAATACAGAAATGTCATGTCTCATGATCATAATTCTGTATTTCCAGTCTAAACGCCAATAGTATGCCCATCATATAGTTTCACATAAGGTCCAGAAGTGTCTGTGCCTTGTCAGAACCTTGCCTTTCTTGGCACAGCATCCAGAATACAGGATTCTGGGAGATTTTATCATCCTTTCATGATTGTTCCTTTTGCAAATACCTAGATGTCAACCAAGTGAAATCAGGGTATTTGCAAGAGGAACTGCAAATTGAAAGGAGCTGGCAGAGTAGTGAGAAGAAACTACAGTATCTTCTTTGGATCCTATGATCACTTCCTGCTATCCTGAGGCACACAAAGTATACCATCTCAAGTTACATCCCTTTTAACCTTCAGCAGCAATTTCACTACCATGTTAAAACTATGCACTTAAATGGAGTTTTTATCACTGATCCAGATTGAAGATTCTCTGTCCTGAGGATCCTGAATGGGTGTACCAAGCAAACACTGGGAAATTTCTGTCATGCCTCATCACAGCAAAACCCCTAGGCATGTCTAGCAAATGGCACGGGTCCAATGTAGATATGTGCTAAATAGCTTCATTACCTTCATATTTGGAGTGAATTAGGGTATTTGTGCCCTGACATGCAAAGGAAAATGTGACTGTCCTTTGTGATAGGGCTTTGTGTGTGAATAAAAAGTGACATTCATTAAAGCTTTGCTGTTTTCTCAAGGCAGATATTCTTCATTTTGTGCACCCTCTGTAACTGTAGTTTTTAGCAAATGTATTTCAATTCCTTATTGGTTCTTGCCTTCTGCAACTGCTGGAAAACAAACCACCACCCCCAACCCCATGGTAAAATAAAGTGGGGTTATGCAGGAACATTTCTGATTTTGACTAGAACTAATGAAACGCGAAGAGAAACACGTATGCAAAAGTTGCATTCATTTGTCATTAAGTGCAGGGGGTGTAAATGAAATGATGTTGCAAAATGCAGACACCGTTCAAAAGACTTGGAGCATCTGCTCGTCTCATTATGAAATGAGGTGCAATCCTTTGTTATATAGACAAAACTATCCAATCTAGGCTATTTCGAGCTTCCTCCCTGCTTCAACCCGTTTTGCCTGCTGCATCTCTCCCTTCCACCTTGGCCCACCCAGGCCCTGCTGCTGCTGCTGCTCTGCTGCCGCTCCCCCATGTGGGTGTGCACAAGTGGGCGAGAGGGGGGCGTGAGCAACACAGCAGTGACTGTGCCGGCTTCGCCCGCCGTGATTTACGGCGCTGCTGAAAACGGTGCTTCTCCCCTGCAGCATCAGCAGCACTGCTAGCAGCTGCCGCCGCCGCCGCCACAGCAACAAGTCAGGTAAGGGGGAGCGGGGGTTCCTACGGCCTCGCAACAGACAGCTGGAGGAGGAAAGCTGGGCGGTGGCGGTGGTGGGAGCTGGTAGGGAAGAGCACCTAGCAGCACCCAGAGGTGGGTGAATTGGGATGTGTGCACCGCACGGCAGGGCTGGAGAGGCGGCAGGCATTACCAGCCTGCTTACCAGAAGATCTGATGCACCTCTTCTTTGAATGCTGTTTATACAATAATATCAGGGATTATTACCTTGTTCCCCTCTCAATTAACAACCAACCCTCTGATAATAAGACAAAGCTGCACCTATTGCCCAGGGGACAAGACGAGTACACAACCCTCGGAGTGGCACTGTTCATCCTGAAGGCTATGAAGATTAGCGGCGAGTACCATAATTCTGGAGGAGTGTGAAGAAGCGGGTTGTTGCTCTTCTTTTATTTCTTCTTCCCCTTTCCCTTTTATGCCTTTTAACATAAATATGTGGTTTTTAACTCATATTGGATAAGGTCATAATGACTAATCAATAAAGATTCTGATTCAGCCTGCTTGCATAAGCAAAGAAGCAGAGGCTGCGGCGGACCCCTTAAAATCAGAATATATGGCTTCCGCCAAACTCATTCCAACCCCTCCAAATCCTAGAGAAATCCATGCCCTTCCCCGGCTTCGGAGCAACCGCTCTGCGCTGCAGACATGTTGGGTCTTTTGGCAACTGCAGGGCAGTGGCTATTAGAGTAGCACTTTCTGCTTCTGTCTACCACGGATAAGGCCCGCACCCCCACACACACATACACACACGCACTATGTCAGCCTGCTGTCCCCCCCCCTCCCATGCACACACAGCATCCCTTTTGATCTTGGAAGAGCTGCCCAGGAATTCCCACCTTTATTTCTCCCACCTCCAGATTACCAGTGCAGCTCTTTTCACCTTGCAGTGCTTAATTTGTACTCTTGGATGATTTTCGAGTCATCGTAAATGATTTGGGGGAGGGGGGGAAGGGAGGGGAATCACACACTTTCTGACAAAATTACACACACCCCAGCCCAGTTTGACAGATCTGACCTTTGCAGGTGACTCTAGCGCGTCACTGGGGTGCAGCTTATAAATACCTCTGGGAGTGATTTGTTTAGAATATTCTTTCAAAGAAATTATATGGTGTTCTTGTTTTTCGGTGCTCGGTGAATATGAATTGTTACTCCTGTTTAAGAAATGGACTTTGTGGCTATGTGGAGAAAGGCACCCCAGAGTTTTTCATTTGACCCTTGTGCATTCTAGTCGAAACCCGAGTTGCATCTTGCAAAAAAAAAAAAAAGCAAAATTACATGAAAGACAACAATTCCCACTGATTCCAGTGAGAAAGATTCAGCATAAGCTCCCCCACTAAAAGCAATAAACGTGTTTGACTAAGCCCTGCCAAAGTCCCTAGGACTGTATAAATGTATATTACAATGGGAGCAATGTTTACTGTGAAATCACCCTTGCTGTTTAACCAATGTATGTCCTGTCCTTTCTAGGCTCATCATGGTTTACCTGTGGCCCTCTTTCCAGATCCATAATATCATAAAGGAATGTGGTGGCGTGGGCTGAATCTAAAAGAACCATTTCATATTTCCTGATATTCTGTTCAGAAGTTTGGGGCAGCTCCTATGGAGCTGTTAAGTTTTTGTTTTTGTCAACAGTGCAATTTGTTTTTCTCCCAGATGTCATCTTTAAAAATTAGTCTGTTTCTAGCCCTCATGGTTGCGATAAAAGTCTTTGAAGGGCAGAATTCAAAGATGTAGCCAAGTTAGTTTGGGGTTCTAAATATCATACCTGGAGACAGGCTGTGATCAGACATGGCCAAAAAAAAAAAGCATATCTTAGATGTCTCTCCATACCTCAGAGAAGGCTGTGGGATGGGATTGTTCATACACAAGTCTATCCCTTCCACCTCTCCTGAACATTCTGTGCACACAAGATCCACACACTGTAAGCCAACTTGGTCTAGTGGTTAAGGAGCTGAACTCCTATCTGGGAATACTGGGTTTGATTCTGCACTCCCCCACGAAGCCAGCTGGGTGACCTTGGGCTAGTCACAGCTCTCTTCTGAGCTCTCACAGCCCCACCTACCTCACAGGGTGTTCTGTTGTGGGGAGAAGAACAGAAGGTTTGTCAGCCACTTTGAGTCCCCTTAAATGGTTGAGAAAAGCAGGTAGAAAAGCCAACTCTTCTTCTCTGAGGTGCCTCTGAGGCATCCTGTTTGTTATGTCTGAACACACCCTAACTGAAAGGAAGAAGCTGGTAGCTTCACCGTTCGTAGGCTAAGCCTACTTCATCAGAGGCTTGGAGAGAAGAAGCTCTTTGAAAGGTAGTGAAACTACTGAAAAAAGGAAGATAGAGGAGTGACATGTGCTAGTCCTGCCTAACCCTTCTTTAGCTGTAGAAGGACGTTTGGCTCTTTCTGAGGATATGAGCTTTAAATATCTACATGTCTCACTCTATTTGCTTTCTATTTGAATTAGTCTGTGTTCACTTGTCACAAGAAATGCAGCGAAGAAGCACCATAGAGATGGTAGCATGTGGCTTTTGTGCTCTCTTCCAACCTCTAAGCACCTTTTGGAGCCTAGAATGTTCACATTGGCTTGTGAACCATCTCCCAAGGTTCACAGCCTCAGAGATGCTTGTCTCTTCTACGCCTGGACAAAGTTTAAGCATACAGAAGTTTTTTTTTTTTCTGAATAAAAAATATTCTAATGCACCATTTAAGAAATGTTCTTTTGGATTGGACCAGTGGCCTATCTATTTCAATCCGCTGTTCCGAGACTCCACCATGAGCAGGCTAGCAAATCACATTTGTATATATAGAGAGGCAAGTCTCAGTGAGTTTAGCAAACCTTCCTCTCAAGTATATTGGAAAAGGTGTGTTCTTCTCACTATTACTTTGAACACACTGCAGGCATTTAATCGTCTTCTGACTAAAAATGCACGCAATTCAGTGTAGGATAGAGATTCTCTAACTTTGGTGATATAATTCATGACTCAATGGCCTGAATTTTTGGAGACCGACCTATCCTTGTCTCTTGCTTCAGAAAATATCTTCATATAAATGTTACATTATAAAATTCAGTAAGAAGTTCTAAAAGTTTTTATGGCCCGCTTAAATTTCCCTGTGGCTCATGAGTAGGTCACAACACATATTTTTAAGAAATATCTAATCTTGGAAAGGTATATGGAATGTAAAAATATAATGGATCTTCCATTATACAGTATTATTGTATATCATAGTATAGCCCTTTCCTGACTTCCCAATTCCTTTGTAGCTCAAATTTTATGACTGATTTTTTTTTTAATTTCAGTTTGGGGAGGGAAGAATAAATGTATGCAAATACCATTGATCTACATCTCTGATCTCAGTTGTAAGTTGAATTTTTCCAGCTGCATAATTAAAGAAATATTTTGTGCAGAGTTCAGAAAATATTTGGACCAAATTTAACAGGCCAGTTTCCTCCCCTTCCTCTTTTAGGATTTGGAAAGTAATGCAACAGAACACTTTTGAAGAAAGCAGATACCCCTGGCAGGAGTCATTTGAAAATGTCTGCATGCCGTTTCGCTGCCCACGATGTGGGGACCACACACGATTCAGGACCCTGTCTTCCTTAAGAGCTCACCTGGAGTACAACCATAGTTATGAGGACAGAAGCCTTCTGACAAAATGTCAGATGTTTTCTTCCTTCAAAGATACAGACCTGATTGCTTCTTCTGAATCCCTTATGCAAGGAACACTTGGGGATAGCACCAATGTCCTGAAACCAAAGACATCATACCTAAGCTTCTGCGATGCAGCTCATGAGAATGTAAAGAACAGGAAGCCCCTGGAGTTGGAAGCTGAGAGGCCTGCATTGTTTGGTTCAAGCTACACTTCGGGAGAATCTGCTGATGAGCCGGTTACTAGAACAGGGTTGACTGCAACGGATTCCAAAGCCTCATTTGAGGCCCACGTGAGAGAGAAGTTTAATAGAATGGTAGAAGCAGTAGACAAAACCATTGAGAAGAGGATTGATAAGCTTACCAAAGAGCTGGCCCAAAAGACTGCTGAACTGTTGGAGGTTCGAGCAGCCTTTGTGCAGCTTTCCCAGAAGAAACAGGAGGTTCAGAGGCGAGAGAGGGCTCTCAACAGACAAGTGGATGTTGCAGTGGAGATGATTGCAGTGCTGAAACAACGGCTTACGGAGTCAGAGGAGGAACTACACAGGAAGGAGGAGTAAGTGGGAAGATAACAGAGATAAGATAGTGGGGTTTGTCTTATAGGGTCAAGCAGCCGCTAAGAATCATATGGGAGAGAAGGAGAACATAAGAACATAAGTGAAGCCCAGCCTGAAAGATGCACCTAGGCATTCGTTCTAGTAGCCATTGATGCATTTGTCATCCATAAATTTGTCTAACCCTGCCTTAAAGCCATCTAGACTGGTAGCTGTCACCACCTCTTCCAGCAGCACATTCCATAAACCAATGACCCTCTGGGTGAAGAAATACTTCCCCTTGTCGGATCTGACTCTCCCAGAAAGAATCGGGGGAAGGTATATGGCTCGGTTGTAAGTTGTAGTGCCAGACAAGTACTCCTTGCCTTTCTAGTATTGCACTTCTGGGGCCACTTTTCATTTGGCTTTATTCTGGAATAGATCCTGGAATAAGGCCCTGCTGTCCACATGCTAGTGCAGGCTACAGCAGACCCCAGGTGGGGCCTACCAGAGTGTACATTAGCATGTGGACCACAGATCCCTATCCTGAGGTGTACTTCAGGAAAAGGCCAAATGTAAACAGTGCTCGCCCTCAGGTAGATAGCAGCAGTAGCTGACAGCATGGAGTAGGGATGTACACGAATGCATGTTTTACATTCCAATTTGAGGCTATTAGAATATTCAAATTGAAATTCAAAAATCCAATTTTGTGAAAATCCGATTCGTATCTGGATTATCCGAATCTGTATTTTCAAAAATCCGATTTGAATCGAATGATACAAATGTCGGCAACATTCACACGTATCCCATTTTTGAATTCGCAAGCATCCCATTTTTGTCCCGTTTGCAACCTGGTGTCATCCCGTGCTAAATGCACAAATAGACCTATATTCAGATTCGATATAAACGGTTCTATTCAGTCGACTTATTCAAAAATTCATATTGGATTTCTGAAAATTCAAAATTTGTTCAAATTTGGAAATTCGGATTTTTGAAAATCCGATTCGAATTTGAATGTCGGTATTCATCGAATTTTCGAATATCCATGCACATCCCTAACATGGAGCATATCAGGAAATCCCTGGAACCAGCATGCATAATTCTGCAACATTGTCAGAAGCCCCTGGATGGCAGCAAATCTTCCTTTGATCTGACCTAGAAAAGGCTGGATCAGAGAACCCACACTGTGAGTTTTGAACAAATTTGATGAACCAGTATGTGCCGGTTCTGAGCATTTTTGGCAGGGTTGGCTGTCACTCTTTATTGTTTCCTCCCTACTGGTAATATTATCTCATGAATTCTGAACTCTGAATCATGACTTGGCTTTCTGGGAGGAAATCTTAGCTTTAGAATTGGAGAAAGCAATGTTTTTTATTCCCCTGAACTTAGAATTTGAGAAATAATATATTGATCAATGGCTACTAAAATTTCTCAAGTCCTTCTCTGTGTCAGCTCCTAAATGCTGTTTCTGTCTTCCTCCCATCTCCTTCATTTAAATGTTTCTTCTTCTTCCTTTGACTGTGAAGCAAAAGAAATATTATTATGCTACCAGAACAAACATATATTAACTGAGTCCCCTTCATCAAGTTTTGGAGTGCACCCAGAAAAGCTGTGCCTATGCAGAGTTTCCACACATAGAAGCAGCAGTGTGATTTTCTGTGAATTGCTGAACACATCATGTGCACAGAGAAGACGTTGTGTGCAAAACGCTTTGCATATTATGCTTCAAACGTACATTAGAGTCCTTTGGCTCTATGATTTCCACCCAGGTTTTCATGCTCCAAATGTAGCTGTGGAATCAATTAGTCCATTTACTTCCTTATCAAGGAGAGGGAGCAAATAGTTCACCAAATAGTGCTGGATGCCAGTTCCCATCATCCCTAGCTGCTGTTCCAGCTGGTGATAATGGGAGTTGAAAAACATCTGGGAGGATGCTCCCCCACCTTAACTTGTACCAATGTTTTACGAAGGATTTTCTTGTTGTTGAGTTGTGGACAACTCCTGTTTTGACTGTGTGGGCACCTCCATGCAGTTTTCTTAGCAGAGATAAAGAAGTGGTTTGCCATTGCCTGTTTCCAGGAGAGTCTAGGGATTGTACTGGCAAACCCTCTGCTATCCCGGCAATTTATGCTACCACTGAGTTCAGCCATTCCCTGATTTTGTTATACTACCCTCGAAAGCTTACAATTGGAGGGCAGGTTACAAATAAACTTTCCCTGTTTACATTTGTGTCTCCTTTCCCTCACAGTGCCAAGTTTATTTGGAAAGGAAAGAAAATATCAACATAAAGCATTTATATGTCATTGAAATCTATTGGAAACATTTCTTTCAAAGGCCTTTTAATCAGTGGTTTAGTGAAAACTTTCCCAATCTATTTTTCTACTGGCCCTAACCAATTCAGCCTGGGCTGAAGGATGCAGGAAATTCTGCTCCAAAACCCCGAGAGGGCATCCACATTGCAGGCCAAACTGGAAGTGTAATCTCCAAAAATGCATTGGACTCCAAATACTTCTTGGCCCTTTCTATATAGACTCTTAAACTTCAATGCTAATACACATTGGGGCCTTCGTATCAACATACTAATGCAGTTCTAGGAGGCCCTATCAGTGGGCTGGGCTAATCTGGACACACTGATCTGGATTGCAGGCAGATAAGTTGCCTAGCTGGGGTTTAGGAAAGTTGTAGTTCAGCAACATGCAAGTACTTTAAGGGAAGGTGCTTGTCTACAAAGGAGGGATCAGGGAGAGTCTGCGTTTCAAGAGTGCTGTGATCCCATGATACGGGATCATGCCGTGAAAGCAATTAGCATTCAGTTTCCTGCTGGTTTCTATATCAGGTTCTAAAGTCGTTTTGGCAGTTCCAGATCATCTAAAAATACTTTTCATGTTGCATTCATTAAAAATGTAGTCATTTGGCAATACATTATTTATCTGTGAACTACTTAAGACGGCACTCCTGAGAGTGTTGCCCTTGAATTCCCACTTATATCAGCAGGAATAATCTGGAACTAAGGGTTGTAAGGATTGTGATCTTCATGCTGCTTCATGTTCTGAAGGAGTAATCAGGTAGTTCAGTGTCCTTGATGTGTTTCAATTACATGTTTGGTGCTGCTTTTATAATCATAGGCTAGGGCAGGAATTTTGAAGAGTAAGCAGCAATTTTAGTAACACTAATGAGGACATTAGAGAACTGCAGCCATACCCACTTGTGTAAGAGTAAGACTTTTAAATTTCAGCAGAACTTACTTCTGAATAAACGTGGGTATGCTTGCAAGAGAGTTTTGCAAGAGGTAGGAGCAGATATCCAGAAATGGGGAGAAGGTACATTGTAATAGGTACCTCAACACTGGGGCCAAATCTGGACTGCTCCATGGTAAAGCTCAGTCTGGAACAGCACTGTCTTCATGATGATGCTGTTATAGTGAAACCCCTGCCCCGGCCCCAAAATTTGCACAAGCTCTGAAGCCAGCCCAGGAACTCCTGGGGAATTTATTTCAGTGGCACAATAAGGTGTGCTGTTAAATGGTTCCCATGTAAACCAGAACATGGAGGTTGTCTCCCATAAACCAGACCATGGAACAGCATGGGTGGGACCAGCACACACTGCAGCCTCAAAGCTGAACTTTGGGCTGAACCACGAAGCCTTAGAGGGGTAGGAACAAAGATACCAAACTTTAGAGGAGCTGGGTAGGGAAGAGCGCAAATGATTTTATTTATTTATTTATTTATTTATTTATTTATTTATTTATTTATTTATTTATTTATTTATTGGCATTCGCTTTGTAACGAATCGAATGTTAGAAAATTTATATTTGTTCAAATAGCTCCCCTTTGAATGTGGTAGGATTTTATTCGATACGAACGTATTTGTACAAATTTGTACGAATATCTAATATGAACGGATACATATCCATTCGTATCGGATACGTATCCATTCAGATCGGATACATATCTGTTCAAACTGGATACATATCCATTTGAATTGGATACATATCTGTTCAAACTGGATACATATCCGTTCGTATACATATCCAACACATGTCCCCAGTTTAACAAACCTCCGAACTATTTGTGTGAATGTTCCAAAACATTTGATTCGTGTACGAATGTCCAAATTCGTAAAATATTCATACAAATAACAATGTTATAAATATTTGTGCCCGTCCCTAGAACTGGGGGATAGTCCTGAACGTGGAGATGTGCCTCTGCACTGTACGCATTTTTGTTCAGGGCTGAGACTGCTGGTTCTCCTGGTAGTCAAGTGTAACCATGACTCCAGACATAGCCAATCAGGGACTTTCTGATTGAGATTAAGCTCCATCTAGAACAGTGGTTCTCAACCTGGAGGTCGGGACCCCTTTGGGGGTCGAACTACCCTTTCAGAGGGGTCCCACTGCCCTTCCCTCCCACCTCCCAGTTGCCCCACCCCCATGGTTGGCGGGTCTCCACAACATGAGGAACTCCATTAAGGGGTCCTGGCACTAGGAAGGTTGGGAACCACTGATCTAGAGCATACAAAGCATTCCAGGAGGGGGCATGGCTGCACAGATCCACCTTAATGTGCTGATCAATGTGGCCTAGAATCTTCCTATGTGAGCACTTAATTCTAACTAAGGCAAGTTGCTTAGGGTTATCATATGGCAAAGAGGACGGGAGTCTACTGCTTCAATGGTTGTGTAGATGGAGCAGTTTCAGCAAGTGCTGCCTTTATTCCAAGTTACAGCTATTTAAATTTCATCTTCTATACAGTCATTAAAGATTTAGCACTCTTGTCCTTTTTGCCATATGGTAATCCTAAAGGTGCTGATTGGAGCAACATCCACTAGAGGCAGTTTTGGTGCCAATTCACCCCTCTAAAGCCATCAGTGCACAGCCTGCCATGGTCTGACTTTTGTGTTTAGCCTTTAGCTGTCTAACTGCATCAGTGGTGTTCATTTATGGAGTGTCTGTGTGTTGTCCAAGGAATGTTAGCATTGCTTCTATCTCCAGGCGCAAGAAAGACAATTTCCAAAGTCAGCACAAATGCCCACCCTTTCCTCTAACACATTAAGAAGAGTTCTTTTACAGTCGCAACAGTGCTGGGTTTCTGTCGTTGCAGAGAAGTAGTTACGTTCAATCACTTCCTGGAGGAAGCCGCAGAGAAGGAGGTTCATGGCAAAGCCAGGCTCCAGCGCTTTATTGAGAATTTGCTGCAGCGGGTAGATCTGGCAGAAAAGCAGTTGGAGTATTATCAGAACCAGCAGATTGCAGGCAACTACAGTGATGTCAATGAATACATGGTAAGATACAGTCGCTCTTTCGTTATTTCATACCAGGGATAAGCAAGAGGGTTCTTAAATGTAAACACAAGCAATCAAAATGAATGGATGTTTGCTGAAAGTATGGTAATAGGTACATCTTGGGACTTATAGTTTATTTATATCAAGCTCTTGTCTTCTGTAAGCAGCAATTGTAGAGATGTCCTCTGTTGTTTAATAATTGCACTTAGAAGCGTGGAATATAATTAAGCCTTTTAAATTTTCTATTTTGGTATACAATTACACATGTTCAAATTCTCTACTTCCTACAAATTGATCAAGGTTGCTGTGTGTAATTCTCTCTCCACTCCAACTTTATTCTTGCAACAACCCTTAAGAGGTAGGTCAGACCGAGGCAATGAATAGTCCAATACATTACAAAAAAGTATGTGTGTATGCCAGTTCATCTCTATTTAGGGTCAACAGCTGGTGATGCACTAGGTGACACTGGAAGATACGTCCAACTCCATGAAGTCTGAATGAGCAATATGAGGTGTGGTAAGATACAGCCAAAACACTATTAGGTACATCAATGCACAGTATGGGCACATTAAAATACAAACAGACATATACAAAAACAACAAAAAAAACCCCTGCACTCGAAGAATCAGTGTGCTTTCCATGTGGGAAAATGCAGATTAAAAAGGAAATACAGAATCCCATTTGGCACAGAATCTCACGTTTTAGTGTGATTGTGCCAGAGTTGGATCTGATTTAATATAAGGCAGATCTTGCAGCCTGCCCTTGAATCTTGTGGATTTAAAAAACTACAGGTTTTGCATACCTGCAGGTGAAGTTTGTGACTCTTCCTTGAAGTAAAAAGCAGCAGACTCAGATTGTCACATGTTTGTCACTGGCAGACAGATGATTAAAGGGCTTACAAGTGTGTGGGCATATAAAATTCAACTGCTGCCTCCCTCAGTTTGGGGAATTTTTTAAATTTGCTTAATTTTGGCAGAATCTAGCAAATATGAAAACTGAGGAAAATGAGCTATAACTGAAGATATTTCTACATTCTGCTTACAGAATGTGATCCAAATGAGCCAGTGTGCTAATTTGTCTGAAGATCATAGTTGAATGCCAGTAAATGCCCTGAAAGCTGTTACCAAGAATAACAAATATTGATTTTTTTCTTTAAAAATTGAGCTAGCTTTACAGCCTTTCTAAAAGGCATGCTGAAGAATTAAAATTCATGACCTTCTGGCTGTGAAAGAACTAGATTAAACAGGAACCTTGGGCTATGACTGTGTACAATATTCTACTGGTTAGAGATTTTTAAATGATTAACATCGAAGTTCTGAGTAAAAGCAGCTGTGCTTTGTGGAGACAAAATTTTAAGTTAGTACAAAAATAATGTTGAAATACATAATCACCATTCTGCAAAACCCAGTTTTCTCTTTATACTTTTTCAAAAATAATTTTAGCTGTGAACATAAATTTGGAGTAATGGGGAAATTCCTACATAAGTTGCAGAGGGAGGTAGTTGAAGAGCCGTTTCATAGGCTATGGCCTTCAGCACCTTATATAGCTTCTAGTCCAGTGATGGCGAACCTATGACACGTGTGTCACAGGTGGCATACCAAGCCCTTTTGAGTGACACACAGTGTCCCCCTGGCACCTGGGCATGGTGTTGTCATTTGGTGTCTTGTAGGCCGCAGGCCGCTTCTGGCTTATGGCCTATAAGCTACCGGGAGCATGGAGGCACTGTCTGAAGTGTACGAAATACCAAACCTTCAACTGAAGATTTAGCAAATGAAATTCAGCAACAAAAAAGTTACTAATGTAAAGAATTATTTGTTTTTGCTTTCAACAAATACATTTATCAAACATATAACTCTTTTTTTTTACTAGAGCCACAAATATCACAAAATTATGGATATTTCTAGATGTGACATGGCACCTGAGTTAGGCTAGGTGTTTTTTTTTTTGTGTGTGTGTGAATTTTGACACACCAAGCTCAAAAGGTGCTGTTCTAGTCTGTGCCCATGTGAGAACTTTGCAGATACAAATTTTCATGAATTTGAACAATATAGAATTTAGACATGCTGTCTTGATAGTAAAACTGGCTAAAAAAAGATTAAGTCTTAATCTTCTAAAAAAGTTTAAGTCTCAAGTTAGATTGCCTCCAGACAGTGGCTGGATATCATGGTAGAAATGCAGGGTATTGTGATGTACAATCCAGGCAATTCGTCTGTCATTGAATTCTGGATGTCCACATCACCACCACCATGTGTGTGTGATAGAGTGTTTCAGCCTCCACATATGTGCAGTGGATGGAACAAATATCGTCACTCTGTCCAAATGGTTGTAAAGCACTATTGCAGACAAAAGCCACAAACAGTGCTGGGCTTTCCAAGAATAATATTTTGTACATTTTAGGTGGGGGAACTGGGAGTATGGTGATTTTGCCTGTGAGACGTGAGGCAACCCCACCATAGAAGCACTGTAATGGCACCATATTTGTTCCATCTGGCCTTAGAGACAACAGATTTAAATTTCTTGGGTACATAATTTGATTAATAATAATTATTAAAAGGCATAGGCAAGATTGTCATATGTAAAAGGCAGAACTCCCTGTTTCTTTTCAGTTGCATAGAGGAAATTGTGTTACTTTGTAAAGAGCTATGTCTGCCAAACGTTTTCCTTCTACACAGCTATCCTGTTTCCCTGAGGATAAGACCTATCCTGAAAATAAGACCTAGCATGATTTTTCAGGATGCTCAAAATATAAGCCCTATATAAGGGTTATATAAAACATCCCCTGAAAATAAGCCCTAGTATGTCTTTAGGAGCAAAAATTAATATAAGACCCTGTCTTATTTTTGAGGAAACACGGTATTAAAGGTGTAGCAGCCCTTTCCTATTCACACTAACCAGACTTGTTGGAAAACTGTTTTAATCTACTAAGTTTTAATCGACTTTCAGTCCACTTTCAGAGTAAGAAGTCACATCAGCAAAGTGATGAATCAAATCAGAATTGATTTTCTGAGTTAGATAATGCTGAAAGAAAACAGCCTGTCAGCTTGTGGATTTGTTCTCTCACTCTGAAGGTGGATTAAACCTTAAGTGTGAACTGAACACAGCCTAAATTATACTGCTGCAGATACTTCATGCACCTCCAACTTGGATCCATTTGATGCACAAGTGTGCCTTTAATTTCCCACTCATAAAACAATTAAAAAAAACCTGGGGATACCAAAGAAAAGAGTTTGAAAATCCTGGTGATTTTTTTTCATAGGAATGTGTTCTTTTCTTTGCACTTTTGTACAAATAATTAAATAGAAAGCAGGCTTTCAGTAAGCTAGAAAACAAATCTGTACAAAGTGATTTATTCTGAAAGATACTGTTTATTTATTTTTTTATTTTTATTTTTATTTATGGTGATCAATTTGAATAATGTGTATGCTTTAGTTTACAGATATTTCATCCAGTAAGAAACCCAGATGCCTGTATGTATTTCTTACCCTTCATTCGCAAAATTTCTGCTAAAACATTGCTAAAATTGTTTGGTCTTTTATTGGCTCCTCATTCAGTCCAACCATCCCTTCTTTCCCTTCCTCTTTTCTTCAACAGACGAGGAAACCAGCATGCTTATTATAACACTCCTGATGCGAAAGCTCACTCCCTTCAGAAGGGGCGAATGCACTTGAAGAAAGCCAAGGAAGACAAAATGTCTGCTCATCCAGTTAAATTATTTTATGAACCTGCTGACTACCCCAGGGACATTTGGAGACCTCAGAAGAAAGGGGATGCAGTAAATGCTGCCCGAAAGGTTAATGCAAAATCCAAGATCAGTAGGAAAAGCAAACAGCTTTACTAATATGTATATTACTGTATAGTCTTTTCTGCCTGTATACACCCTGTACAATACTTGGCAGCTTCATGCCACCACAAGTAATGTAAAGCTACACATATCTGCTCAAAAGGAAATCTCCCAGTTTTATCAGCTTGATTGCCAGGTATGTGTGCATGGGATTGCAGCCTTAAGCCACACTGAACTTAATGGGAGTTACTTCCATGTAGATATGCCTGAATTGGGCTGTCATTCAGGCCCACCATTTAATCATCATAATTTCTCTATTTCATTGGGTGATAACTTGGTAATATGAGTTAACTGCTTCATTTCTAGGACATTGGTTGTCAACTTGAATCCAGCATTTCATGCTATTACTGTATAATTAGTGGTATGCATATCTACTGTATAATCACACACGGATTTGGGCGGTGGCTTAATTATAATTCCATTTGTGGCTTAAAGTCAGAGGAGCTCCTTTCACCTGGCACCTTACGATGTTTCCTCCTGTTTTAGGGATTGGGGGAGGCAATGTGATTAGGAATAAAGTTAGGGTTTGATATTACAACTGAGGTTTTTTGAGGTCAAGGCACAAAAGGTAGGGTGATGGTTTTGCAAGAATAATGCAGCCATGAGGAATCTGATAAAAAAGTGATTTCCCTCTCCTGTTGCATAGCTGCCTTGTACTGTTGCCTTGGGCAACAGGTACTGTAGAGAGAATCAGTCTAGAGACAGTTTCCCAGTGGTGAAGAAATGCAGCTGTGGCAATCTCTACAACTCATCCTTCTGGGAAATACAGCACAGATGGGTATGAGCTGTGCAAAGAAAAATGAGAGATTATTGCCACACTGCCTTTTCTGGTGGCTGGGACAGAATGTTAAACAATATCTCACCTCCGTTTGCACAGAATAGTGTAAGACAGAGGACACTGCTGTAAGCACTTAGGTTCCTTGAGGTTTGGTGCAAATATGGTCACTTATTTATGTCATGTGTGTATCTCATTCTGACTTCAAGCAGCTTAGTGCCGGTGCTTATTTTGTCTTGCCCTGCAAGATTGGAGAGAGGCTTGGCTTATGCCTTGAAAGATGAGGGAGGAACTGACTCAGATCTGTGTTGTCCTTGTTCACATATACAGCCCACAACTTTCTACTACATTTCTGTTTTATTGATGACCTCTGTCTTTGTGACACTGAAGAAGAGGCTAAATCCAAGATCATGGGCTCAGTTGCAGAAATTCCTCCTTCGTTAGAGCTGCAATATAGGAAACAATTATGCATAAGCAAACTCAGTACCCAGAAGTGGCTTGCATGAGGGCGATGAAGATAGAGTGAGACGCTGAAAAACTGCCTCAGTTTCCTCTCACTAAGCTGTGGTCTAGTCTGTTGCGTACCAGTCTGTGGCTCAGTCAGATGAAGTGGGGTTTCCTATTATCTTGTCCCATTCTGCTACCTCGCACCTCTGTCTCTCACTTGCTACAGCTACAACTCAGGGCATATAATATGATCCTGTTGGGTTGTTATTATAAAGAAGAGCTGTGTCTGGATAGTACCTTTAAAGAAGGCTGTATCAATAAGTTGTCACACCTCTTCTTTGAGATAACAGCCTTTTTTCAAGTCAACAGTGAGCAAACTAACAAATCACAGGAAGCCTAGTTGTCCACCCTAAGAAGAGATGAGGCATGTTTTACCAGGGCTCTCAGTTCATCCATCTCCCACAACCCTTTGTTGTATGACCAAAAATAGCCCATACATTTGTTTTGTAGATCTAACATAGATCTAGTAGTTGGGTGGGAAACTTCTGCTTGGGCTGTGCCACTTCTGAGGTCTCTTACAATGAGACTTCCCTTTAATTCTTGATGTCTGACATAGAAAATCAGGAGAATAAAACTAGAATACTTGAGATTTGCGTTTCTGTGTACTGGTATTGTTTATATGTAGAGAATTTAATCATAAGAACCCACCTAAACTTTGAGATGGTTCAGGTCCATTGTTCATCATTTTAAACCAACTTCCATTCTTTGCCAGATTGGGTGCAAAATTACATTTGGAGATATATTTAGCCTCATTTTTATTTTTGTATTTTTATGTTTTATACTGACTGATACATAAAGCATGAATTGCAAGTAGAGTTGCCAGCTCTTCTGTTTTCTACAGGATCATGGTCACACCTTCACTTTAAACCTTCTTCAGTCCATCTTCTGTTTGCAGCAATCCCACCTTTTCATTTCTATCCATTTTATTTGTGGACTTTTGGGTGGAAATTAAAAGGTGTGAGCACTAGAAGATATACTGAAGACGGTTTAAAGTCCTGAGGCCTTTTTGCATGAGGGGTTTTTGAACGTGCGGAGAACACACGGGGACGCTGCATTCACATGTCAGGGGCGGCCGGATCCGTTCCGGACCGCACCAACCACCCCCATGAGCTCTCTGCACGTTCCATTTTCAGAGCAGAAAAACTTAATCCCCAGCTGTTCCAGAGGGAGAGCATTTGCATGCTGTCCCTCTCTGAGAGCTGGGCCCGTCCTTCCCTGATTGGCTGCCTTGCAGCCAAATGGGGGGGGGAGGCCAGTCGGGCTCCTTCCCTGGGGTCCTGCCACCTGGATCAGGCTGACGTCCAACACCCACCCAACCCACCCCGGGGTTGCACGCATGCGCGTGAATGGGCCTTTCCTTCTCCTACTGGCCCAATTCTGCTAGAATACGCCAGGACGTTCTGAGCATGCACAAGGGGGTGGCCCCTCACTGGCCAGGCACCCGCCTGGCCTCAAATGGCCATCTAAGCATGTGCGGGTGCCTGGCCAATGAGAGGCCATTCCCTCGAGCATGCTCAGAACGTCCTGGCCTATTTTAGCAGAATTGGGCCAGGAGGAAAAGCTAAGACCCATTCATGCGCGTGCACGACCCTGGGGTGGGTTGGGGGGTGTTGGGTGCCCGCCCGCCCCTAGAGCCCGGTCTGGGGTTCGGGAGCGAGGAGGAACCCAGGAAAAGAAGGCGCACGGGCTGCCCACATTGGCTCCATAGGAGCCAATGGGAGCAGCCCAAGGGGGGGGTGTCTTCCCCCGAACGGGTTGAGAACAGTTTCCCGTTCGCACTGGCAGGTAAGGGAACTGTTCTCAAAGCATTCCTTACCTACCCTCGTGTGAACGGGAAACTGTTCTTAACCCCTTCGGGGGGAAGCGTTCCGAGGCGTCTTCACCTTCGTGCGAAAATGCCTAAGGTCTGACCACAGCTCAGGAGACTATTGACAGAAACATACCTAAACATGGTTATTGTTTACAGACAGTGTGATTGGTTACATTTGTGTCATCCCAGCATAACCCTACCTGTCATGACTCATAACCCTCCTACTCCTTAGCATGTTAATGAAGCATTCGGGTGGCCCTTCTGAGATTGCTGGGTTAGCTTAAGGGTTAGGCCTGATTCCTTGAACTTTACTCACAGTACTCTGTGTTCCACATCCTTTCATCTAACTTTTCCCTTACCTTAACAGGAATTAGCATTGTGTTTTTGAAACAGGGTATTGTAAAAATTTGTGAACTTTTTCTTCTGGGAGAGGCGTTCCACATAGGAAACAAAGGATAGAGAGAGCTCTCAAGGGAGCCAGTAGATAGGCACATACAGCTTTTGGCGCACTTTTCATGGGGACTGAGGGGCATCAGCAATATGTCTTGCTTTTCAAACCTGGAATGGGCAGAGAAAATTATGGTTTGGGAATGACTGATGTGACTGTCTTGAGCTATTAGCCAAAAGCTCCCAGTGAACAGGGCATCTGGGGGTCCCATTCCTGCAATGTGCTATGGCATGGCACTGAAATGCATCCCCTGTAGACCCAAATATGGGAGGCATGCATACAGCTCCCTTATTCTGGATTGGGGCCACTGGTCCGCTGGTAGACCTGATTATACAGGTCTTCCAATAATCCCGATCGAGGGCTTCCTCATAGGATCACAGAAGGAACAGACCAGCAGGGGGCAGGATATACATTAACATGCAGATCTATCCAGACCAAAACCTTAGTACTTGGGCCCGTAATCTGGATTAAGGGCCAGGTTCTAGAGAGTTACGTAAGACACACTCTAGATTCTATACTGTTTATGGCTAATGGGAGCGCTGTTTATATAACATTTGGGGGGCAACAGGTTAGTCCCTCCTCAACTATATGCTTAGAGATTTCTGGAGATTTTTTCCCCACTACCTTGTGCCAAGTAGAAGGATTCTGCTTTTATCACATATTGTAGATGTATTTTGCTATTACTGAGCTAATTCATGCCTCATTTTATTGGTACATCCTAGTGATGTTACAGTCAAAACTAGTTTTCTTCCGAGAAAGAATAAAAATAGTTGAGCCATGCCTACATGCAATTTATTTTTAAATGCTTATCAAAAAATGTAAAATGTATTTATGTGAGGTGGTTTTACAGTAAGTGTATTATGACTTGTGGAAGATGTTATTGTTTTCTACAGGAGTGAATATTTGATTTAAAAATAACACTATGATTGCGGCAATAAAACAGGGTTTACAATATATTTAATTAAGCTGAAATACAGGTAAGAACATTTGCTGTTATATAAGTAACCTCAGAGGGAATCTGGTGGTTAATCAACTTGCTAGAATTATTGTTTTATTTATAAAGTATAATGGAACCTTTTCTGTATATGTCCAGTTTTCTCAGTGCTGTTTCAGTTGTTTGTCCTATATTTAGGTAATGGTTCATTCATTCATTCTTGTTTGTTCTAGTTGACCGCTGCAACATTCAGCGGTGATTTTTACATGATGATGGGTTATCACAAATTTAGCTAAACAGAAAAGCTTTCACATTGCTTCATCCCAGATGGGAAAATTGCAGAATTCCCTTTCTGCCATAGTATGCACAACAGTGTACCTTTTTTGACTGTGTTTTTCTTCATCCTCCACTTTATAGCACTGTTTTACACTGAAAAAGACGAAGAGAAGAAGTGATGGCTTAATTTTTCCGGGTCACAGAGACGATTCTGCTTGACAACAGATCTCTAAGAGTTGCTCATAATGGAAAAAAGATAAATATCACACACACACACACACTCACACACAAATCCATTATTATTTATAAAGTGAGGAGTCAGAGGTACTTAGAGGTATCTAAAGGTTTTGCATGGCCACACTTTTCCTTTATTTTAGAAACTGGAGCATCTGCTGCTGCAACACTTAGATCAGTGGTTCTCAACCTGGGGGTTGGGACCCCTTTGGGGGTCGAACTACCCTTTCAGAGGGGTCGCGACGAGTCTCCCACCGCCCTTCCCTCCCACCTCCCAGCTGCTCTGCCCCTGTGGTTGGGGGTCTCCACAACATGAGGAACTCCATTAAGGGGTCGCGGCATTAGGAAGGTTGAGAACCGCTGAACTAGACCAAGCTGGCTCACCACTAGACCAAGAAGTCACTGATGCTGTTTTCAGCTGTATTAAGGTACTTTATATGGTAAAATGGGAGAATGAGGAGAGGGCAGCCGTTTATGGGTGCACCCAGGCAGGGTTAAAAATGCGTGTTGAATGCACAGCAGCTTTCAATTAGACAGGCTTAATGATTCTCTGCTGTAGCTGCACATTCTATTCCAATACTCCAGATTTAAAAAAAAAACAGACTTTCAGTGTGGAGTATGTTGTTATGCTGCATTTTACTGTGTGTTTGGGTGAACTGCCCAAGAACTTGTGAAAACTTGCCTTCACCTTAGAACATGTGGTCCTATCAAGCTAAGCACACAGGGAGAGGCTGAGCACATGAATTAAAAATCCTCACTGCTGTGATGTCTAAAGAGCAGAGTATCAACCATAGGTGGGAGCAAATTGTTTTCCCTCCAGAAGCACTTTACTTCAGACTGCGCATTTTTAATATGATGTCTGGTGGCACCTTAATGTTTTTTGTGATGTAGCATTGCGTTTGGAGCTGCCGTTTGAACACTTTATCAGGCCAGAGTGGCATTTTAATATTTAGGCACCTCAGTGATCTGTATAGCATTTTGCTGTTTCACATATGACTTGCTGGTGGAAAGACTCGTACTGTAGTGCATGTTCTTATTTTGTAAGGTGCTGTGTAATGAGAGGTTTCATTTGCAGTCTTAAATGATCAAAAACTATTTAAGTGTTTCTTTGAATAGGATGTGGGGAGTTGTGGCCCCATTCTAACAGTAGGGGATCTTCCAAAGAAAACTGTGAGTAGAACTCACAAGGAATAAGAAACTGTTGCAGGAATGCTCTTTTCCTGGGCCATGAGATCTACTTCAATTTATTTGGTGACCTGTTGTCCTTAATGACATATGTTTCCAGGCTGTTGTTCCATATAATTGGCTGGGAAAATGTCCAACCAAATGTCATGAAGACACAAAATAAGCTGAACAAGATGTTTTGTAGAGGGACAAGGAACAAGAAGAAGGGCTTGCCTGTTTTAGCAGCAGTCCTGTCCTCTTCATAGTGGGTTGTTTGCTCATCCAGTTCATTGGCCAATTTTTTTTCTCTCTTTTAAGAATGGAATTGCCATTTAATTTTTAAATGCATTCTTACCTCTATTTTTGATGATATTGAATCAATACCACTGGGATGGGGAGGAAACGCTGGTTTGCCTATGAGTGCAATTAGTTTCCGTTTTATTTTAAGTGGCTTCTTTTCATTAAAAAGCTCATGTGTCACTTTTCCTGATACTGAACAGGCCAAGCGTTAATATGCTGTATCAATCAGTTACAAAGCAGTTGGAATACACTGTAACCTAGGTTGGCTGTGTCAGAAAACATTTTAGAGTATATTTAAAAAATAAAACCTAATAAAGATTATATTTCTCAATGAATGTATTGGTCCGTTCTATTATGATTGCAGGGATATGACCATGCATGTGTGCTTTAAAGAAATACTTCTTTATACTTTCCTTTCATTCTCAGCTGACTTGGGCCCCAGATATCTAAAGGAGCGCCTTCTCCCATATCGACCTGCCCGCGTTCTAAGATCTGGAGGAGAGGCTCTTCTGGTTATCCCCCCGCCTTCAGTAGCTAGGCGGGTGGGCACCCGGGAGAGGGCCTTCTCGGTGGTGGCCCCCAGATTGTGGAATGGTCTCCCCTCGGAGGTACGTCAGGCCCCTTCTCTGTCCACATTCAGGAAGGCGGTGAAGACATACCTCTTCATCCAGGCTTTTGGCTAAATGTCCCCTCCGCCTCCCCCCCATTGCACACTCTACTGTCTTTTAAACTGTTTTTTTTAAATCAATATTATTGTTATGCTGGTTTTTAAAAAAATTTGTATTGGTTTTAGCATTGTTCTATACAGTTTTGATATGTGTATATTTTATATGTTGGTAGCCGCCCAGAGACCCTAGGGTATGGGGCGGGATATAAATATAAACAAACAAATAAATAAATAAATACAGTCCAGCAAGATAGAAAAGTGGGTGAGGGAGAGACTTAGTTTATTGTCTTTCTCTCTCTTATGGGCTCAGTTGCCCTCTTTTGGTTGTATGCTGGGATCCAGCCCATGAATAGAGTAGGGATGTGCATAAATATTTGTAGGCGTTTGAAAATCTGATTGAATGTGCCAAATTTCAACATTCGAACTTGAATAGAATGTCCCAAAATTTGAATGTAGGGTTTTTTCCACTGTCAAAAAGTATCCATTTTTGCACCCATTAAGGACCCATTTGGGTGTGAGCTGGATGATCCCATTTCCACCACGGCACCTATTTGGGACCCGATTGTTTCCACTGCCGCTGGGAAAATCTGGATCAAATGGGTACTTTCTGGCCTTTAATCCAGGTCTTCAGGCAGAAAATCCGGATTAAAGGGAGCCTGTTTCCACGAGAAACAGGCAATGGGGTCCAAAGGAGGCTAGGGGGAGGGGACACCCTTGGGGGCCTTTCCCCCAAGTTTGGCTTTGAAGTGACTGTGAAGTGACTTCGAAATGACTTCTAATTCCCTTCAAAGGCACTTCGAAGTGAAGTAGAAGTTGCCTTCAAAATCACTTTGAAGTCACTTCAAAGACTGCACCCCTCAGTCCCCCAAACCACCTGGGGTGACGGGCAGACCCCTCATGGATAGATCCGGATTCCCCAGAAGGGTGCAAAGGTGTTTCCATGGCAGGGGAGTTAGCACCCATTGCTAATGGGTGCTACACCTCCCGTAGAAACACATTGGGTACTTCCCTTAATCCGGATCTACTCGATCTGGATTAAGGAATGTACCCATTCCTTAGATCTGGATCTTCTTAGATCCAGATCTAAGGGCTGCAGTGGAAAAACACCCGTAAACATTCAAATCGAATTTTGAACTATTCATTCGAATTATCCGGACATTCGTATGTGTACAGTTTAGTTCATGATGCGTACTTGAAAAGCTGCATCTTTCCCGCATCCCTACGTGTTTTGTATGGATCAGTATGGGAAGAAAACGGGTGGCATATGGGATACCTAGGGATGCATACTGACATGTATGAATGCGTATGGATGTGTACAGATGTGGGGAAGATGTGTACAGGCACATATGAATGTTGTCGACATTCGTATGTGCAGATTCAGATAAAAAATTTGAACAAATTTGAATTTGGTAAATACGGATCGAATCTTGTTAAATTCAAATTTAAGAGATTCTAATTGAATTGGATTTTTGGGTATTCGATTCTATTTGAATAGAACGTCAAAAAAAATTATAAAAAAACAGTGTGACAGGGAGATGGGGCACCTCTGAGTTATGCTGAGCCTTCAGAGAAGCTGAGGGGAGGTTGCCAAGCTAGTTAGTCTGCCCACCTTTCCAGAGAATCTGCACACACATGCTAAGAAAAGGTGTCACAGCTGTGCATGCGGATAGGAGCTACTGAGGGGCTAGGTGAGTAACTCACTTTTACTCAAGAAGCAGAACTATACCGGACAAGGCATTAAAAATGAGATAATGGTCTAATTTCAAGAAAATATTTGCAAGTTCTCTTAACTGTTTTCGGGAGATGGAATGCCACCTTTTGCTTCTGAATACTTTTAGTTGGCATTCTGAATTCAATTGTGCATATTAAAATTGATGAGAACTTTGCCTTCTCTCTCCTCCACGCATCCTGTCTTGCTTATTATCAACAGGAAAATAAAAGTTAACTTGAAATGCCATGCTGTCGTCCTTCATCAGCTCATCTCTCTACCATGGAGACACAGCACAAGCTGGGAGACGAATGACCCTAACTGGCAAGTGGAAGGGATATCCTTCCCTCTTTTGCCAGCTGTCACAATCCTTGCAGAAGAAGAGGAAGAGTTGGAGTTGGCTTTCATACTCTGCTCTTCTCACCCTTTAAGTGGCTGACAAACTCAGTTTTCTTCTCCCTGCAACAGACACTCTGAGGTAGGTGGTGCTGTGAGAGCTCAGAAGAGAGCTGTGACTAGGTCAACCAGCTGGCTTCGTGGGGGAGTGCAGAATCAAACTGGGAGACTACCAGATAAGAGTCCGACACTAACTACAAGAGCAAAGTGGCTCAATTGGGACCAAGTGGGAGTACAGTAGATGAATAGAGTTGTATCGACACCATCTTCTCATCTCCAGAAGTTCAGATTCCGAGTGGCCTGGACTGGAGTCCGTGAGCAAATTGCAGGTCAGAGAAAAATGCCTGCTTAAGAGAAGAATCTGGCAGTGGCAGGCTGAGCCTAAGGAACCCCAGAAGAGGGGAGGGAGAAAGGAGACACATGGCAAAGGCTTGTAGATGTTAAAGAGTGCCTTGCCCAGATATTGGTCTTCAATTATTGAGGGTATGGAATTGCACTGTGACTGTGTTCTTCAGCGAGCAGTACTTCCAAAGCTGAAATAAACAGAACCAAGCATTCAGTTACTCGTCTAGTTCATGGTGACTAGTGGTGTACATGTAGCAGTTTTTAAAGAATATGATTTAAGTTAGGAAATCCTTACATGCTCCTTGCTGCTCAGTGGTCTCCTGAGGAGTTACCTGGCAGAGCTTGCAAAGTTTGTTAGCACCCCTTGCCTACTGGAATACCCAAAAGATTATTGACCCCCATCATAAATCGGGCCATTTGAATAAAGGTGCAAATAAAGGTGCAAATTTGGTCACATATCCATGCTCAGTCTTCTGGATTTGGACTTTGATCTTAAAATAGCAATTAGTAAGGGGAGGCAGCATTTATTTGAATGGCATTCAGGATGATAGGTGGATGTTTATCTCTCACAGCAGATATGTCAGCACTGAATCCAGATGTTTCAAGTGAAGGAAATAGGCCGCCATAATAGCTCTTATTATGTTCTATCAAATTACCAATTTGGCCACAGTAATCATCTACTCCTTAACAGTGAGCTCTTTCCGTCTACTCAAGACGAAGCTTTCTCATTTATCTTTTTCCTTTGCACCACCAAATATTGACTGCTATTTGTTTGTGGATTAGTGTAAAGCTGATTATTTCTGAACTTCCTGCTTCAAGTGCCTGGGTTAGTATTTACTTTCATGGTTACACATTTGAACAAAATGTTCATGTTTCATTCCAAAACAAAACATTAGCTTTCCCCAACCCCCTGCTTTTTCAGTTTTGTTTTTAAAATTGTATACAAAAGTGCAATATACAAGTTGCACAGTGATGCAAAATGCATTGCAAAGAATACACACTATAATCATTCCTTTAATAATAATTTCATTATAGGCTGAATCCAGACACTGCTTACTTATTCTGTTATATTTGGATATTCCAGAATAAAGCATGTTTCATTCTGAATATTCAAGTTATAGTGGGATAAGTAAGTAATGGCATTCCTACTTACTGCTTGAAATTGGGATTAAGGAAATCCGAATTTTTGAAATCTGTCCCTGGGAAGATGCGTTTGAAATAAGTGTCATGCCTTGAGCATCTTTGATGCCCTGGAGAAATATATTTAGTTGAGATTATAATAGGCTCTTCTATGTATTAGTTTAGGAGGGGAAATAGAGATCTATAGCTTTAAGAAATAAAAGGATTGTGAGGAAATTCTAGGGTCTTATACTGCCTCTCCAGCTAGTTTCATTTTTGTGTGTAGTACAGTGGTTCCCAAAGTTGTCTGGGCTACGACCCATCTAATATAAGTTTACCAACTCGGGATCCACCTCTAGGAAATTTAACCATTACCAATATGAATAAAGGCTCAGTCGGTTGGTGTGTCGTTCTACAGGCAGGGCCCACTCAATATTCACTCGCGACCCACCAGTGGGTCACAACCCATAGTTTGGGAAACCCTGGTATAGTAAGTTTTCAGCCAAGTCAGACCTGGAGATAGTATTTTCCTTTGACAAAGATAAAGTCCACAGAAGAAAGATAAAGTCCACAGAAGAAACAGAAAACAGAGATAGTCTAAAACAGAAGGCTAACCATCAGAGAAGAGAGAGCAAGGTATTTAAGAACGACTGTTGAGAAAGAAGGGATCAGTTTCATGTTATTTGTGTTTGTAACCAGTAAAGCTTTTGAAAATCTAAGAAGTTTGTGGACAAGTCTTTTGTTCAGGCTGTGTTCCCTAGAGCCCGAGGCCTTACTACATGCAAAGTCCATAGCATTGCTCTGGGGACAAAACAATAAGGATGGATCCAAATGAGGCTTAGCACATCTGCACTCGCGTGGGAAGCACAGATAGCAAGGAACGCATCACGTGTTTGCTGTGCGGATGCCAGAGCACCGATATCCAGAAAGAGAGGGCCTCTCTGAGGCACTGCCACCCAAGGTACTGCATGATTGGAGCACTCAGCCATCAGTCACCACTTGTTTCTACTGTGTGTGGGCGTGTCAGGGACGGACTGCCCACCAATCAGCAGTGTGCCTGAGACCCCATGGCTGCAGAGCTGTGCTCAACATGGTGACTTCCTGTCCCACCCACATGCATTCCCTCTCCTGTTTCTGTGTGGAAGCATCATCTTTTGACCTGGAATTTGCAGGCAGGAACGGTTTGAAGACCTAATTTTTCAGGTCTTCCCGAAAATCGGTTTTGGTGGCCTCTAGACCCCATTAGAGATGGATCTCACATGAACCCGTGCGGAAGCGCTGTCCTTGAAGTGGCCCTAATCTGTCCTGCTGTGCGGAAGGTAACTCGCAGATGTGTGCTATATGTGACCTTATTGGGTGCTTAATGGGGTCTTAACAGCCTGTGCGGAAACAACCCTAATCACCAACACTTCCTCTTCTATGTGAGCACTTTGTTTCTTATCTTCCCATTCTTTTTCTTTACTTCATCTTGCGAAGCATGATTATTTTTTTCCCTTTAGTCATTTATCAATGATTAGAAAAAGATTATGCTTTTCAACACAGGACTGTAATCTGCAAGCTAGGATACCTTCCCACCTTATTATAGCCTGAAATGATCCAGCTAAGACACAACTGTAAAAAGGGCCACGCCATTTGTCTCCTTTCTCTCCACCTACCATCCACACTTTTTGTCGAGTACAATCATTCCTAAAAAGCGGGATGGCTGGCAACCTAATAGGACAAGAACATAACTACTTGTATATTCCAGCGTATAAGACGACTAGGCGTATAAGACAACCCCCAACTTTTCCAGTTAAAATATAGAGTTTGGGATATACTCGCTGTATAAAAAGACGGCCCCCGGGGTATAAGACAATGCCCCAACTTTTGAGAAGAATTTCCTGGGTTAAAAAGTAGTCTTATACGCCAGAATGTACAGTATGAAAAAAATACTGGTCTGCCCTGTATCTGCTGATTGAACAATCACAGATCCACTCATCCACGGTCAACCAAATCAGCCTCTCTGCCCTCGCTGGCGCCATCACACCCTTCTCAGTAGTTGCTAGGGATGTGCATGATTTTTTTTGACATTTATTTGAAACCCAAAAATTCAATTAGATTGATTGTTAAATTTGAATTTAACAAGACTCTATTCATTTTTACCAAATTCGAATCTATTCATTCAATTTTTTTATTCAGATCTGCACATACAAACGTCAACAACATTCGTATGAGCCTGTATGCATCTTGCCTACATCCATACACATCTATACGCATCTGTACACGTCCATATGCATCTTGTAGTTATCCTGTATGCAGCCCATTATCGTCCAGTACGGATCTGTACGAATGCGTACGGATGCGGGAAAGATGTGGATCTTCAAGTACGCATCATGTACAAACCTGACCGTGCCTTAAGATCAAGTGGTGAGGCCCTCCTGGTTGTCCCACCACCTTCAACAGTGAGGTTGGTGGGCACCGGGAGAGAGCCTTTTCTGTGATGGCCCCCAGACTATGGAATAGCCTCCCCCTCAAGGTGCATCAGGCCCCTTCCTTATATATATTTAGGAGAGTAGTGAAAACGCAACTCTTTGCCCTGGCCTTTGGCTGAGCTGCTTATGTTCCCTCCCTCAGTACAGACACCATCATTTTAAACATATTGTATATTGTTTTATATTCGCTGAATTTTTAATGTCTTTTAATGTATATTCTATTTTAATCTGCTGTTACCTGCCCAGAGACCTTTGGGTATGGGGGGGGGGATACAAATGTAAATAATAAAACCTGTACGCATATGAATGTCTGGATAATTCGAATGAATAGATCCAAAATTTCCCCTGGCCTTTGCCTAATGTGACCATTTTTTCCCTCCCACTGTAGATTTTTTGTTTGTTGTCTGCTTGCTTGTTTTTTAAATGTTTTCATGGATTTTGCTGTTTTAACCTGCTGTTTTAGACTTGTAACCCATCCTGAGACCCTGAGACCTATGGGTATAGAGCAGGATATAAATATAAATAATAAATAAATAAATAAAATTCAAAATTCTATTTGAATGTTTACATTCAAATTTTGGGACATTCTATTTGAGTTCGAATGTTAAAATTCAGCACATCTGGATTTTGAATGCATGCAAATATTTGTGCACATTCCTAGTAGCTGCCCCCATCAGGAATTGGGAAATCTCGTGCAATTCCCTAGGAATCACATGAGATTTCCCAGCATTCATAATATCCATGGTTTCTCATAACCACAGTAGTAAAAAGTCTAAGCTCTAGTTTATAGTTAATTCCTTGATCCACTTTATCTTTTGTTTGGATAATGCTAAGTACATATTCCTAAGGACAACTGGAATTGGTAAATTTGTTGTATTTAAATGTGCAAATGGAGTTTGTGAAAGGTCATATGATAGGGTTTTTTAAAAAAAATCACTTCAGGTAATAACTGGGCAATAAGTAATATCAGATTAAATGTCAAATGACCTTTTGTTTTTGTTTTTTAAGGAATATCTCTGCAGCTATCTGTTAATAGCTGAGTTCATGGCCGGCAATAAATATTACATCACTGAAACTCTTACCTTTTTAAATACAAATTCAGTAGTAATAAGCAGCAGCATGTCTGTTTAGTACTTCCTATATTTCCCACTAGGGGACGATAAATGATAATGAATCATTAAAGGATTTTGATCATACCTTCTGCTTTCTTTTGGTAAATTCTTTTGGTAAAATTTTCTGACCCAACTGCATGTTTTCTTTTTTTGTGTGTGTTCACTTTTCAAATATTTTTCTCTTTATGACTGAAATTTCTGTTCAATTGTATGATAATAAAATATTATGATGCTCGATTAGACCCAGCAAAGATTATAACCACATCAGTATAAAATACCACAGTCCATTAATCACAATCCCCATGAAACAATAACAGTAACATCTAGTAAAAATGATATGTACTGAATTAGAAGTTGTAATTCAGCTCTTTCTCACACAGAATCACCATTTTGATTTCCTAAATAAGGACTTTTGTACATGGGTAACAGGCTTTCAAATGGATGCAGATACAATCTAAGGCTGCATTCACATATAATTTTTAATCCAACTCCAATTTATCTTCTGAATGAGAGAACCCATCAGCAAAGTAACTTGGATTTTCGGAGTAAGAAAATGTCAAAAGAAACAGCTTGTCACTTCAGCTGGATTAAAATTTGGGTGTGAATTTAGCCACAGCCCATTTAGTCCAGCATCCTGTCTCACACAGTGGCCCATCAATTGCTTCTGGACACTCTCAAACAGAAGTCAAAGGCAAAACCTTTTCCTGCTCTCAGCTCCCTGCAAATGGCCTTTAGGGGCATCCTACCTGTATATTTACCTGTCTAATGCATCTTGTGTAGATGATCCCTATTGTAGCTGAGTGGTACCTGAAGCTTCTCTTTTTTGGAAATTAGATAGCTGCCAACCTCTTGATCACATGGGTCAGGGTTTTTTTTGTGCATGTGTGTGCTCACCATAACTGGAATGCCTCTGGGATCCCCAAGTGTATAATAAGAGGTGGCAAGACACTGTTAGAACTGCAGTAAAAACAAAGCACCTCTGAGGTGGCTTAGAGCTGGTTCGCAGGTGGGATTGTTCACACATCAGCCTGACATCCCTCCCCATGAATATTCTAACTTAGAAAATATGGATTAGGGATGGAATGAGAACACAAGGGCAACATGCTGCCACCTCTAGTGCCATAATAATAATATTTTATTGATTAGTCATTTGACCCTATCAATGAAAAATTAAAATACGTAAGTTGAAAAAAAAGAATTAGAATATACAGTGGTACCTCGACATACAAGTGCCCTGACATACAAGTGTTTTGAGATACAAGCCGCCGAGCGAGTGATATTTTGCTTTGAGATGAGAGCAAGATTTGAGATACGAGTATGGAATGGGAAAATTGCTTTGAGATATGAGCGATTTGACATAAGAGCAAGGTTACGGAACAAATTAAACTCGTATGTCAAGGTACCACTGTAGAAGGTAATAAAGTACATAGAATACATGTAGTGAAAATGGGCAAACACAGTGATCATATATAGCAGTCTGATCATTATCATTCCAGCACACTTTTGAGGTGCTTGCTCTCTCGCTACATAAGAATGCAGCCTAAGATGCTTATATTTACTTTATTTGGTACAGAAGAAGAGTTGCTTTTATCTAAAATGAAAGCCCATGGGAACATTGTTGGGGAGGTGCAATTTTGGTGGCATGGTTTATGAATTAATCCACAGCAGAGCCTTAATTCTGGCTTAAAATTTTCCAGGTGTCTTCTAGCTGCCCTTCCCAGTTTCATGACAGTCCACTGCAAGAAAAACTATCCAGAATAAACAGGTACCCCAAAGGTGCCTCAGAGGGTGCGTCTTCATGGCATAGTTATCTCGAATTCAAAACGTTTTGAGTTTGCGCAGTTCAGACGGCACTTCGGATTAACACGGTATTTCCGTGTTAAAGGACGTTATCCCGATTAGAAATAAATCCTGATCTCAACAGGTCTCACTCCGGATCGGGCGTCGATACGTGTTTCCTTTTTAACTGTGTGGACAGTATCCTTCCGGGATGAGATTCAGTGTTAAGGCTGTCCCGCCCCCCCAATCGCACTGTAACCAATGGCTGAACGTATTAGAAGCACGTCATGTTTAGGGTTTCCTTCATTGAAAAAATCCACCCTCAAACACCCACTATAAACCTCCAGTCCTTAAAGCTGAAACACTGTATCAATCTAAGCACTTCACACCTTTAAAACAATGTTGCAATTTTGCGCAATTTCAGACCTTTGAAGGTTCGGAACAGTCACTTTCAGCCCCCTTAATGGTGAGAAGGCTTGTCAGCCACTTAGTCCCTTGAAGGGTGAAAACAGAATGTCAACCGCTTTGAGCCCCCTCTAGGCTACTTTGCCTGTGGTCACACCTAAGGTTTAATCCAGTTTCAGTTCACTTTCAGAGTGAGAGAATACACCAGCAAACTGACAAGCTGGTTTTCTTTCAGGGTTAATAACTCAGAAAATCCACCTTTAGACTAGATAATGTGGAAAGAAAACTACTGGTCACTTTGCTGATGTGTTCTCTCACTCTGAAGGTGGAGTGAAGCTAGATTAAACCTTAGGTGTGACCACAAGCCAAGGTTTTAATCCAGCTTCGGTCCCTGTGAGGTGGGGGGGCGGAGTTCCCTCCCGGCCACGGGGGGGGGGGGGAAGAGCAAGCGAGGAGCCCCCTTCGCCCTCTTGTCCACCCCTTGGCTCTCCTCCTCTGCGGGGCAAAGTGGCGGCAAAGCGGGGGAAAAGCGGCAGCGGAGCCCCAGGGAGAAGCCGCTAGCGCCGCAGCCCCGCAGCGCCTGGATGAATGGATGGATGGATGGATGGATGGATGGATGGATGGATGGATGGATGGATGGATGGATGGATGGATGGATGGATGGCTGCTGCTGCTGCTGCTGCTGCTGCTGCTGCTGCTGCTGCTGCTGCTGCTGCTGCTGCTGCTGCTGCTGCTGCTGGGAAGGGGGAGGGTGGACTGGGCAGGGAATTCCCGGCGGAGCATGACGCAAAGAGAAGGGAGGGTGGGATCCTGGCAGGGAAAACCAATCACAGGAGAGAGTGTGGGCAATGGGCAGGAGGACAGTGCTGCCATGTGGACTCCGAGTATTGATCCCGCGTTAAGGCTGCCATCGGAACCGGATCAACTTGCAAGTCGTCTGGACAGCTTTGTTCCGTTTCTTTTATTTCGAATTCTTTAAACTGAAATAACACATGCCATGAAGACGCGCCCAGAGAGACAGTAAGTGGCTATCATGTTTGCAAGCCTTCTCCAACCAACCGTTTCTAGCACAGAATGTTCAGGAAAGGGGAGAGGCACAAACTGGTGTGTGAACAATCCCACCTCAAAGCCTTCTCTAAGCTGCCTTGGGGATGCTTCCCCTCCCCTCCCCTCCCCTCCTCCTCCCCCTTCCCCTTCCCCTTCCCATGTCTGATCACAGCCACAGACTACAATAGTATGGTAAGTCTACTAGTCTAAGAAACATCTCTTAGGTTAGGAGGGTCATAAGAACATAAGAGGAGCCCTGCTAGATCAGGCCACAGCCCATCTAGTCCAGCATCCCATCGCACACGGTGGCCCACCAAATGATCATGGGCATCTCAAGCAGAGACAAAGGCAAAAGCTTCTCCCACTCTCAAATCCCAGCAAATGGCCTTAAAAGCATCCTGCTTGTCCTCTCAGCCTACAAGATGTTCTTAGGCATCCATTCTAGTAGCCATTGGTACATCTGTCGTCCATAAATTTGTCTAACCCTTCCTTGAAGCAATCTAGGCTGTTAGCTGTTAACACCTCTTCTGGAAGCAAATTCCATAAACCAGTGATCCTCTGGGTGAAGAAATACTTCCCCTTGTCGGATCCAACCCTCCTATCAGCTTCATAGAGTGCCCCCTGGTTCTAGTACTTAATATCATGTTCATGAAGCAATCTGAAATTATTAACTAATGCATACAAACACTTTCTGTGTCCCAGTCACTTGGGGTCCTAACTGAAAACACAATCAGAGATTAGTAGTCATCTCTTTGGAAGCGTCTTCAACAAGTTCTCCTTACACTCATGTTCCCCATTTGTGAAGCAAGGTTCCATCCATTGAATTCTCTCTTGAAGGCTAATTAATCCAATTAAAATGGCTGATAAAATACAGTGTATAATAAGCCCATTGAGCAAATTGATTAATACCAGGAGAATTGCAAAACAAGTTGTGTATAGAAAATATATTATTAAATTTGATCAGCAACTAAAATGCCCCTCAGGTAGCTTGTGCTTTAATCACACATTTCCAGAAATGATGTCGGCACTCACTCCTGTAGCCACTATGGCCATGTTTAGAGTATGTGGAGAGTACTTCGCACATGGCTAGAGAAATCTTTAAATAGCCAAGAACAGCAACTCAGAGCTTCTCAGAGAGCTACTTCAGGCTCATTTCCCCATGACAACAACAACATTGCCTGTGCATGAACAAGACAAGAAGGAAGGACCAAGATGGAACACTGCAAATCAAGAGGCCAGTTCAAAATAACCGGAAAATTCTTGAGAATGCTTGATTGATTAGGCAACCTATATTTACAAATCTACAAACTTTAGGGACCATATAAGACTTACCTAAGTTGTCACAGACTCCTCAGTAACTTTTACTTAACTAATGGAATAGGATGAGTTTTAAAAAATCTAATCACTTGAACTCCAGTATTTATTTATTTATTTACATTTCTATCTCACCCCATACCTGAAGGTCTCTGGGTGGGTAACAACGGATTAAATTCCTACATCCAAAAGAAAAAGGGGAAGGGAATGTTCCATTCATATCTCTGCTGGCTGCCCTCACAGCCTCAACTGGTTTCAGCATACGGCTTGCTGGTTCCACTGAAAATCACCAAGGTCATGTTGCTCAAGTCATCATGTCTGCACATAGAGGAACTCCTGGTTCTTTGTGTACAGGCACAGTAGGTCTGTCTGTATCCAGACATGTGTTTCTTATTATCCTATATTTGGATATTCTGGAATATCCATGCTTTATTCTGGAGTATCAAAATATAGCAGAATAAGTAACTGATGTCTAGATGGTGTTCTTAACATGAGAAGCTACCTCAGGTAGTAGCTGTGATCTAGCATAGTACTGTGTATATGAAAATGTAAACAGTTCTTAGTCTGCCTCCAGAGCTGTAGTCACACCTTCACTTGAGCAACCTTTGCCACCAGCCATCTTCAGCTCTGCCTGCTCACACCTTTTCATTTCTATCATTCAGGAAAGTCCAAACAGAGGGTGGAAAGTCCACAAGTAACATGGATAGAAATGAAAAGGTGTGATCAGTCATACCTGAAGATGAATTGAAGAAGGTTTAAAATGAAAGTGTGACCATGACCCTTGTGGCATGAGACATTGTGGTATCTGAGGAGATCCCTCGGTTGCCTCTTGCTGCCCCCTAGCAGGTGTGAAAGGCAAATATGGACTTAGTTCCCCTGATCTAGATGTCTGAGGGAGCTAAGAGAAATAAGTAAAATAATATAACTAGAAAGCCAGTCAAGCACTCGCCCCACTTAATTTCATTGAGTTTATTTGTTAATGAATGGTTTATCCAACAACTAACCTGAGAGTATATGGGAATGGCATGATTATTTTTGGCATTCCAAAACTGGCCCAGAATAATAATAGATTTTTGCCTGCATCTGGAGGCACACTTGGATATCCTTTGGAATCCTATCAGGCATAGTGTATCAAGATTCAGATAACTAAACTGTGGCTGTGTCTCTACTTACCACTACAGGTGCTGCCTGGGAGGATCTCAGCTGTTGCATTTCCATTTTTAGCAGTAGGAAAACGCAACAATAAAAAATGCTGGGTGAGAAGGGCATGAAATTGCACTCTGATGATAAATGTGCCTCATCCTCTTTCCTCAGGTAGCTCAAAGTACCCAACAATGCAATGGGGAAGGAGTCATGACCTGTCTCAACCCAGATTCTTTTTCAGACTGCATGGTCTCCAACTAGACTTCTTTTGGCACTCATGCTAGTCTCTGTCTGTTGGGTCAGCCTACATGTCTTCTGTTCTCCCCAGACAACAGAACTCACTGAAGCAACATCATAATTGAAAGTGTTATTTGCATTTCATTAGCTTTGCCAACATTTATTTTAATACAATTAAAACCAGAATAGCATTTAATTTGGTTTTAATAAGATAGTTAATGTGTGATAACAAATGTGAAGGGATTGTTAAGGGGGGAAAATTAGCAATCAATTGAAATCAATACATTAGATATAAATCTTGTTGCTGCGCCATTAATGCAAAATTGCATAAATAATAAACGTCTGATTAAATGCTCTGTAACGAGGAGCTATATGTATTTATTAGAGATTATTTTGGTGCTTGTCATTTTTATTAGGGAATTAACAGACTAGATGATGCTATAAAGGACAGTTCATGTGAGCCAATTTCTGGATTCTGTGTTTCGTCTTGTTAGCTTGCTCAGATTTATTACTTAGAATTCCTATAAGCCCAAAAGTCATTTTGTACTGTTTTCCTACTCCTCTGGCTTACCTGACAGTGACCCCCCTGAAGTAGCTTTCTGTGCTTCTTCAGCATTTTGGCTCCATAACTGTGGTTGGCTGGTGGCTATTGGATATTCCAGAATATCCATGCTTTATTCCAGGACATCTCGATATAGGGAGTAAGTAAGTGACATCTGGATGCAGCCTTTGCACCATTTTAATGGAGGCAAGTCAGTAAAGGACCAAGCAGCATCACAGTTAAAAGTTTTTCTTCCCAATCCATTGTGTCCAAGGATGCAGTTTGGCCAGGAGCAGTTCAGTAAGGCATCCAATTTTTAATGATGTTCTGTTTCAAGCATCTGAAGAAATACTGATGTTTCAGGGATGGGACATATTTGGTTGGTAGAATTCTATTGGTATCCTTGCATTGATGGTTGGGATTTTTTTTTCTTCTGTTAATGAAATAAGCCTCTATATTAGATTATGTCACAGAAACCATGGGAAATACAGCTTTCCGTGCCGCTCAAGTGTATAATTCAGCAAGGAAGCTGTGAAGAACTCCTATGATCTGTTTGATGTGTTCAGGCATTACAAATAAAGCTTTCCTTCCAGGTGAGCAAAATGATGAACTCCACAGGGTACAGCTGATGGAGTCATGAATAGTAGCTGTGAGATTAGAATTCAAACATGTTCTTGATGGTGGAACCCAACAAGTGATCCAACCTCAGCTTATCATATCTTGCAGGATCCTTATGAAGATAAAATGAAAGGAAGAGCCTTTTCACACTTGCATTGGGACAGTTCCAGGAAGATTTCTGGAACATGTTATATCCACACAGTGATCCACTGCAATTGTACCTGAGGCATCTGAAGCCATTCCCCCGGCTTACCTGCTGTGTACACAAGTTGATAGTTGGGCTTTTGATCCAATGGATGCTTCTGTCAATGTCCCCAGTGAAAAATTAAAATGTGGCTTGGTGAGATCAAAGAGCTTCCAGGGAGAGCTCTAGTGTGCCCTCACTGCCTTTACAGAAGCACCCTGCAAGCTGGGACAATTATGTAATTCTTCACCCTGGCCTCAGTTCTCCCCTCAAAATTGGTTCCAGGAAAGCCAGGTAATCTTCAGGCCAGCACTGAAAGTCCTGCAGGGGCAAGAAAGAATCTACTTTAATTGCACCTTTTGTTAATCATCTGGATCAAGAGGGCTCCAGCCAGTCCAGTCTTACCAACTGGATTCTACTGGAGATAAGCCTCAAAGTAGTTGTTACAAAAAATATTTCTAAGGAAGCGTGAAGGGCCCCCCTGCTTCCTTTATTTCAAGTTGAACATAAAACCATATGCTACAGCTGGCAGCAAAATTTCAGAGCCTGAAGACCAACTTAGAGGTGCATTTAAATAGTGGCCAGGCTGCAAATGAAGGGGGCATCTGGATTCACAGAAAAGAATTGCTTAGGAAAATTACCTGCCATTCCTTATCGTTCGTCATATACACACAGGTCACCTGGCTTCTGCAAAGAATTACACCCCAGCTGCGTTTCCATTCATGTTATAAAACACTTTTTAAAACGCTTTTTAAAATGCTACAACAAAACCCGATGCAAATGCACACTCTGGCTGATCCCACTTCATTGACTTTAAAGCGCTGTCAACCTTGATTTATCTAAAATCAGCTGTTCCCACAGAAAACACTTCAATGGCGCATTGGAGAAAGCAGATCTTTTCCTCCCCACCCTTTGCCAACCGGGTACCCACCCCTGTTGCAGTCTCTCATCTGTTATCTCAGAATCCTGGGGCCCTGAGAGGCAGGAGAGAAGCAGCAGAGAGGGCTGCTGCTGTAAGGGCTCTGGGATGTAGAGAGACGTGGAGAAGAGCGGCCGCTATAGGAACAGCAGCTCAGGGGCTGCTGGATAAGTTGGATGTTTCAATATATACTGGATACCCAACCTGCCTGGATTCCAGGAGCTAGCCACATGTTAATGGCTGGTTCTGATTAGAAAAAGGGCAAAGCACAAAAGAAGAGGCTAGAGACAGGTTAGAGGTGGAAAAAGAGAGCTCCAGTTTATTCTCGCAGGGCTTTTTATACAGCAATCCCAAGGGGTGTGGGGGAAATGACATCAAAGCAACATCAGGGGAGGTGATTGGAGGACAACTGCTATCTTCTGGGTCAGAGGCCCTTCTGATGTCACATCATGTGGTAGAAGGTGGGGAAAATCCTGAAACGGGAAGAGAAGAGTTGTCCTTCCGAAGTCATGTGCTTTGCAGACTCCATAATGCCCAAAGGCCGGCTCATGGAGTGGAAAGAATTCAGCACCCTTGTGGTGCTGAGTGTGCACTACAAGCTTATGGAACAGGAAAGTAGTTTCATTTACTCTGAGGTTTGAGAAATGGAAAGCTGAAGAAAAGGAAGCCAGGGGAAAAGCTGTGCAGCTTTTATGTTTACTACACATCCCTTTCTCCTGATTGGGTTTGATCCCATGATGATGTGGCCAAGGGTGAGAATCCCAGCTCCTCCTCCCCTCCTCTCCTGCTTTTGCTGCTGCTGATTGCTTCAGCCAAATCAAACCTTCCAGCGAGCATGACCAAGGGGATTTCTTCCAGAGTCTCCCCCCCATCCCTCCTCCAATGCCCCCTTCTGCAAGTACAAGGCTGCTGCAGCTGCAGTGCTCGGACCGAACAGTGGGCAAAAGAAAACACTTCAAAAACTTCCCTTCTCCAATGCTCTATTTTACAATCTTGCACAAAATCATCTCCCTAAGCCTTCCCCTCACTTTCTCCTTTATTGTACCTTTCTCCTGCTCACCCACATAGGTGTCAGCCCAGGCTAAAAAGGAGAAAGTGAGGGGAAGTTTGGGTGAGAAATGAAACTTTGTTATCAGTGTGAAGTGGAGTGGGTGAATTGTTACTTCTTATCATTGTGAAGTGGCTGAAAATGAAACCGTGAATTGCTCTGCTGAAGGAAAAAGGCTTTAAATCTGGCACTTTAAATTCGGCAAGGGGCTGAGCTGCAGGGTGAAACCCCACCCATTTCATGACACATCTGCCCCAGTACTGCTGTACTGTTCCCAAAGGAATAAAGAAAAAGTGTTTTAGAAGCAAAAACTGGAAAAAAAACCTGTATTTTTTATTGCAGTTTTTAGTGATTTGCTCCTCAGAAAACACAGGAAACAAATTGGTAATGGGAACAAAGAAAATTCACACCATTTTGAAATTGCTTTTTAACACAAGTGGAAACACAGTCCCCAAGTACATGCAGGATTCTTATGAGCTTTTTAGGAGAGATGTCAAATTTGCATTTCAGCTGGCAGGAAGCAACAGTTCCTAGTTAGACAATGAATAAGTGTTCTGTTCATTAACAAAACTAATTCATCACAAGTGTATTTTGCAGAGGTAAAATTCAGAACATGAATTATTCACTACTAGCTAGGATGAATGGGGCCATGCAGACACGTTGAGCTTTGGCTAGAGTTGCTTTATGTGATGGGGCATAGTGGACACAGAATAAAGACTAGTGATTTTTTTTAAAAAAAAAGATCAGTGGCTAGTTAATGAATGTGGTAAAGGGCTAGGTTATTCCAGCTAAATTCTTTTAACTGTGTTGCCCTTTTTGTCCTATATTTCACATTAAGATGGATTCTGGGTGCCAAAGAACACTAGTCCATAAAAATACCGGCTTGCAGAAATGAGGCAGAGGGGAACCTGTCCCCTTTCCTTGAAACATGACTCAGAAGAAAATGTGTTTAAGATCAGCTTAAGAATAAATGGAGGAATAAACTCTATCAATCATTCGATAATCTTGTAATAGATATGATAGCTGACAGCGAACTTTTGATTGAGAGAGGCATCCTTCACACTGAAAACTGAGGAACTCAAGCTATGGGTTTGCAGGCTGGAGGGTTTTATCCATCTGTTACCATATTCTGAGAGTACGAATGTGGATGAATTTTTTTTTGCAATCTATTCAAATTGAATCAAATACCCAAAAATCCAACTCAATTTGAATCTTTTACATTTGAATTTAATACGATTTGATTCATATTTACCAAATTTGAATCTATTCGTTTGAATTTTTGAATCAGATCTGCATATACAAATGTCAACAACATCCATACGCATCTGTACACATCTGTATGCATCCCATAGTTATCCCATATGCAATCCATTTTCATCGCATATGGATGTGTACGGATGCAGGAAAGATGTGGATCTTCAAGTACGCATTGTGTATGAACCCATACCCATGTCCTGATAATCTGAACAAATAAATCCAAAGTTTGAAATTTGATTCAAATGTTTACATTCAAATTTTGGGACATTATATTTGAATTCGAATGTCAAATTTGGCACATTCAATTGGATTTCAAATGACTACAAATATTTGTGCATGTCCCTATCTGAGGGTATAGTCACACAAGCCTAAGTAAATGCAACAATAAGAACAATTTTATTCAGATCAAAGGGGGAAAATGTTTGGCTTCATGCAAAGCCCCCACTCCAGTAAATATAGAGGCCTTCGCCTTCATGCGCAAACATTCATAGAATATTTGTGTGAAGGGAACCCCGCCATCCCCTTCCTTGTGTCCCAGTATGCCGAGTCCCCCCTCACCTTTTGCTGCTGCTGCTACCTCCCCCTCCTTCACTGCTGTCTCCACCATTGTGCCCTCTTTAGAAGCTCAGCCCAGGCCTCCTGGAGGTTCACACACAGCTGGAGTGGCTGCCCCATTTAGGAATCAATCCCAAGGAATCATGTGAGATTTCCCACAATTCCCAAATGGGGCAGCCATTCCAGCTTCATGCACACCTCCAGGAGGCCTGGGTTGAGCCTCTAAGGAGGATGCAATGGTGGAGACAGTGGTAAAGGAGGTGGTGGCAGCCAGATTTCAAAGTAACGGGGACGGCCATGGGGGATGCGAGGTGTGGGGATGGGCAGATCCAGCCAGGTTGCAGCAGCTACCAAGCTTCAAGAATATGTCTGCTTTGCCGGTGAAGGTGGGCTGTGAATGTCAGCCCCCTTTGATTTGCATGCCCAGTGTTGAATCTTCAAATTTGCATGGGAATTTGAAGTTGACTAATGTATTTGGCACATCCCTAGTGGACCCTATGAAGCACCTGGTGATGGATGGGTAAGGGACATCTGCAGAGGCATCCACTGCCAAGCTTCTCCCAACATGGCTGCAGCGCGCCAGCTTGAAACATAAAGGCCCCATATTTAAATTTTTAAAAAGGAGAAAGAACAAGAATAGCTAGGATAGCACAAAGACACCACACGAGAATAGACAAACAGAGGAAAAGTAATGACAGCAGTTAAAGGAAATTAATGAAAATATTGAAGATAATTGCTGTTTTATAAAGATGATGAAAGGAGATGACACGTTGATACCATATGTGATGAAATGTTTTATAGGCTGTCATTCAAAAGCCAGCTTTAATTTGTGTGTTTTTTCTTTTCATGACTATTTGGTATGAAATGGCATAACAAGATCCAATTAGGCATAAAAATAAGAAAAATCTAGTGGGTGGGAGCTTTTAAGTTTGTGATGGCAGGGCTAGACAGAGCAAGGCTTCCCCTACCAAAGTATCCCGTCTGGTCTCAAGTTGGACAATGAACCAGAGTAAAAAGTAGAATAATTTGTTTTGTTAAAATAAAAAGGCAAAATTTGAATAAATACATAAAACAGCAAAAAAGAAAAAGAATCAAAATAGTTCAAGGAAATAAAAAGATTTCTCCATGCAGAACAGGGGGTTCAGTTTCAAAGTTCCATGAAAATTTAAAAGAATATAAGGTCATTCCATTGCATAGGCAAAGTAACTTAGGCCGCATCCCCATGGAAGCTGGTTGCTTCACTCGTGACGCGTGTTATAAAAATCTGCGTTGTAACTTGCAATGAAGCGTCCCCATGTGGTTTGGGGCAACCCGGATTCAAATCATCCATGCCTGTCCCCATGCAAGTCACAGCATCTTTTTCTCCCCACTCACCCTCTCCCCTGATAGGAAGCTGGGTTGACGTCACCATAACCCCTCCTGCCCACTGCAGCGATGACAGGCAAACACCTCAGTTGCACCTCCACGAACACAAAGATCATTCCTTTCCTTGGCCACCACAGTTAAAAGCATAACCAAAAGTTAGTTAAAAGCATAACTAAAAGCAGATCATTCCTTTCCTTGGCTGCCACAGGTTAGTGGAGGTGCGCACATTTGCATGACAGTGGACATGACAGCCAAGCTCCGCCCCAGATAACCCAGAAGGGTCTGCATGACCCCAGGACAATACATGCTAGCCCCCTATTTTGGAAGTAGTACACTTGCAAAGAGATTTTTTTGGACATGTACTGTCTCGCATGTAGCCCGTATTAGGGCTTTGCATGGAGACGCTCCTGAGGTGACCTTGGACTATTTTCAGCATGGGAACGGCCCCTTATACAGTCTATCAGATCAGAATAACGTTCAGCAGGGTCAGAGTGGAGAACCACAGAAAGATATAAAGATAGACCAATAGCTCATAATGCTAATACAAGCATTTCTATATCCTAAATTATGACTACATCGCATGTTATACAACAGCCAATAAAATACCCACAAACACAGGTCTTTCTAGAAGGTGAGTAACCCGCTCCCATCAGGTAATGTGAATAGTTAAACCTCCCATCTCTGCAGCCAATTAGTGTTATCAATTTTGGGAGTAAGTTCCTAGGTGCAACTGGTTGTGAATGGTACTGCTCCAAGGCCAACCATGCCTTTTTTCTTCAAAATTTAGCATAAACAGTTTGCTTTTCCCTTGTGAAGATTTTCACTTCCGATATTAACTCTCTAAGGTCAAAATGGAGATATTTAGGCTCTCCCATTACAAAGTTAGATAATATGGACTGAAAAAGCCGAGCCCATGATCTTAGCAAAAAGTATGGCCAAGTGACGTGCTTTGGAGAAAGGAAGAGTAATCATTTTGTTCCATTTAACTAAGGCTGCATCCACATGGAGATTTATTTCTGGAACTGGTGCCACTCATACAACCTTTCTATTGCATTATCTATATCAGTATCATCCAAGCTTCTATTATCCATGTATCATGTGACAGATTCAGGGTGCAGGCTGCCAAGGGAAGTAATATTTCTTGGGCCCTTTGTAAACTGCATTGCAAGTTGCTTTGCAAGCCTTTGCTGCAAGCAGCAAAAAGGGCGGGAAACATTGTCCAGGCCCTTTTGCATTGATCGGCTGCAGGCAAAATTGGAGAGAAAACCTGCCCAGGGGCTAGGAGGCTTGACTGGCAGGAGGGAGGAGTTTCCCTTGGTATCCACTAGCAACCACCAATGAGAGTGCTAGGAACCAGAGCCCTCTGGGTCTTTCTCTGGGCAAGATTTGAAGGAGACTGATCGTTGGGGATCTTTCTGTGAGGGAAATTTGTGCTAGGGACTGACCAGGGCTGGGGTTACAGCCAAGCAAGGAAGAACTGGGTCTTGTAATCACCCAAGGCATTGTTATTAATCTTTGGTGGGGCTTGAGCTCAGGCAAAGCTAGCCAAAGGGAAAAGGTTGATAGGTTTGACTTATTAGAAGGCAACTATTTTCCTTTGTGAAAGGAAAGCTGTTATTAATGGGAGCCTGTGTTACTTAGAGACTATTGAACTTAGACTTACAATACCTGAACTTTATATTCTACTCTACTAATTCCTATTTGTTTGTCTTGCTCAATAAACCTGTTTTGGTTTACTGTTTAAGTGCTTGCTACCCATGTATTGAATTAAGACTGTAGTACTCACTCGGTCGTTGCACATTTCCAGCAACCTACTGGTGCCTGGCTACTCTTCGGAGGGCAGGCACTGGCAGGACTGTTTGAGGTCGTGACATACCATCTTAACAATTTTTTGCCACATTCATGTACCACTTGCACTATGATTTACTATACAATATCAAATTGATTCCTTCTTTTCATTTGTTTACTTGTTTTACTAGTTTGTTTAAAATAAGTGTTCATGTATTATCTGAAATCATTCTACCAGGAGTATGTGTAACACACTGGCAAATGCTGGTCTGTACAATGACATATCGTAGGGACAGGCAACATTTCCCCCCATGGGTTTGGATTTCTTCTTAAGCTGTATAATCCTATAAGTAAAAATAATTACTCCTCCCACCTCTCTCTTCCCCCTCCCTTCTCTATTTTCCCACAAACCTAAAGTGATGTATAGTTAAAAATATATAACGAACTCATGCACACACCCAATCTTTATATTCCTGGCAAATAAAATATATCAGATCTGGTGCCAGACTAGGGGTCATGAGGATAAAGATCCACAAAGGAGAAGAGCCACCATGACTGAGAAAGCACAGTCCCTGAGGGCACATCTACTCCTAAGTTTTAATGCACTTCTGATCCACTTTCAGAGTAAGAGAATGCATCAGCAAAAGAATAAGCAGTTTTGTTTTCATTCTATCTGAGAAAATCCACCTTTGGGTTGGACAGTGCAGAAAGACCACAGCTAGTCACTTTGCTGATATGTCCTCTAACTTGGTAGGTGGATCAAAAGTGGATTGAAACTTAGGAGTAGCTGGGGACTGAGGCATTTAGGCTGCATTCACATGTAGCAAAAGATGCATCCCAAAAGTGTCTTAGGACCATGTGACCGCTTTGTTCTCATTTTATGTATCATGCACATTTTTGTGAGGCGGGGAGGAGCAGACATACTTGGGAACAAACCCATCTCCAGGCAGTTGAAGCCACCTCAAAGATGCTTTTTAAAAACTGCGTGAAAATATAGCTCTAGAGTAGGGTCTCTGAGACTGTATTTTAGGGTGCTTCCGCACAGGCCCTTTAACACCCATTAAGCACACATTCCAAAGTGCACCTCCGCACATGGGTTGCTGATTGGGACACTTCCGGCGAGGGGTGTCCGCACAGTGAGTCCCTGTTTAATGCGGATTTTGGTGGCAAAACCGGATTGCCACCGGAGCGTCCGCATTTGCGGGGTCTAAATAGCATACTTCCGCACCTATCTGGACTTAATGTGTGCTTAAAGGGTGTTTCTTGCACACCACATATTATGTGGTCTTGCGCTGTGAAACCGCATCCATTTAGGACGCGGCCACACAGCGCAAGTGTGCTAACCGAGGGCCCTCCCCCGGCCCGCCATGATTGGCTCCTCGCTGCCACGGATCGCCACTTCTGGAGCCAGGGTGAGCCTCCCTAAAGCCCACCCTAGCCCACCCTGGGGGGAGTGTGGTGGATCCCCTCCTTACCTTGTCAGCGTCGCCCCGATTCTGAGGGTCAGCACCCAGGATGCAGCGTGCCTGCGTCCTGCGCGCCTCCTGAGTGGCCAGGGCTGCTACTGGCAGCCCTTGCCCTCAGGAGGCATTCTGCACAGGCGCACCGTCTAGTCCGCACAGCACCCACCTCAAATCCGGATCCACACCGCGTGTGCAGAGGCACGGGGCAAGGGGTAGATCCGCATCTCTTATATGCGGATCTACCCCATTAATCCGGCCACCACATAGTCTGATACCCAAGGGAGATACCAGCAATAAGACAATAATCAGTGGTGGCTGACACCCATAGACATCCCAGAGCATGCTGGTTTATCATAGTTCTTTGACGTTCTCAGCATGGAGGTCTTCAAGCAGAAGCTGGACAGACATCTGCCTGGGATGGTTTATGAAATCCTGCAATGAGCAGGGGGTTGGACTCAGTGACTCTAGAGGTCCCTTCCAGCTCTATAATTCTATGATTCTGTGGTGACAAATTAATCTTTGATTGAATCCAACTGATCTGATCAGTTTGCCACGATGCCAAAGACCTCAAAGGTCTCCAATGAACTGCTGTGCATCAGTTATAGGTGCTTCTTGCGCATCCTGTGCTGATCATCACTGACATTAGTTGGTATGAGGGGATCTAGTGCCACTCTCTCCTTCTGACAGGCACTAGCAGAACTTCTAGCCTCAAATTAAATCCCCCACACTGCCAGACATTTTTCAGTCATGACGGGCAAGGATCTGAGAGGCATATGAAAAGCTACACTTATCTTCATTCTTGGGTTCCACTAACTGAAAATCACTCATTCAAACCTGACCATTTTTCTATTTATGTATGTTTGCTGGACGCCTCTTTTCATCACACTGCAGTGTAGGCCAAGACTGGAACGCTGATGTAGACTGGAGGGGAATCGCAGGGCAGCTGCTGTACCTCTGCTTTGTGAAGACTTCAGTTGTGCAGCAGGGAGGTAACTGTGAACACAAGTCACCTGGAGACAGACTAGGGAAATGACATCACAATGAAGCGGGTGGGTCACAAAAGTCAGTCTGGATATGGTCAACTTACACTAGCTGGAAAGTTAATCTCATGGGAGTAAGGATGGGGCAGGTAAGTGTGGCTTGGTGTCCAGTGGCACTATTGGACTGGACCCTGAAATGTCAGGGATTTATTATTGGCTCATTAGTTAGTTTCAGTGGCAATGTTTCTATAATTATACGACTTCCTTAGTATAGGCAGGAATTCTCATTCATGCTAATGCTGTAACTAGACAGATAGACCCCTGTTTTGACCAGGCAAGGCGTCTCATGATGATGCACACTGAAGGAAAACAGTTACCTGTACCGTAAGTAAAAATCACAGGCTTATCAGCAGAGCTGGCTGTAAAATCTACTACTAAAACCTACTTGCTTGAAGACCTATTATTCAAAGGTCCGCTTTGAATAACTCATTCATAAATTAAAAATAAGTATCTCGTTTTTCAAATTGCTGTTTGGGTTACCCCATTTTAATCCTCATTGTAATATTCTAGCAAGCTTCATGGATGAGAGATAGTATCATCTTAAGGTCCATTCATTCTTCAAGAGGTTTTATGAGCAGCTTTTATGGCAGTTGCCACACAACAGCATAACCTGTGCTGTAAATGAAGATTGCTCTTCATAGGTCTCAAAGTCACTTCCAGTGATCATACTGTGTTGTTCACATCTCTTTCCGCTGCTCTAGGCAAAGGGAATACTGAACCAGGATATTTTGTTCCCCAGTTCAAAGCTTCTGCCTGGTGTCTTCTCAGAGACCACAGGTAGTTGCCATGGAAGTCAGCCATTTTCCTATGCTCTCTGACAAAAACCTCAGCAGACCAGTGAGGTCTGAACAGGACAATTCAACCAAACTACTGCAGAGCACTGTCTGAGCTCTCCTTGGTGGGTTAGCATTATAGCACTCTAGTGAACATTAGGAATGCAGGAAGTACTCCAAGGACACAGGATTGTGCATATCCTGCACTCTACTCTTATGGTGCAACAGGGCTGCACAGATGTGTAACCAATGCACCACCATGATCCAATGATCCACATTCATGGTTGAGAATTCAGGTGGCAATTGCTCCCTGATCCCTAGTGTTTACCTTGGTCTTTCTCTTCCATGACTAGTTACACACTGGTAACTAGCTTTGGCTTCCCATTTACCAAACGATCTGACATGGCTTGATTCAAATGCTGCAAAAATTGACCCAAGTAATGGATAGTTGGGATAGGATGAAAGGAACACACATCAGGTGGATGACAAGAACTCTAAATATAGAGTCCTTGTGTGTTTTTCCACTGTCATTAAAAGTACCCATTAAGTACCCACTAATGGATACGAAATGGCATTTTTGTACCCATTAATGGGTACTTATTGGGTACTTCTAGTGACAGTGGAAAAACACCCCTTGATGGGGTTGCAATGGCCTGGAAGGGACAGGTGAGTAACTTGGGGATACTCCTGGACTCTGTACCTACTCCCAACTACAGCTGATATGTCAACTGAAGGAACACTTTGTCTCATACTGACCTGCCCGTGCCTTAAAATCAAGCAGTGAGGCCCTCCCGGTCATCCCACCACCTTCAGTAGTGATGTTGGTGGGCACCCAGGAGAGAGCCTCGTGGGGCGTCATGCCCCTTCCTTACATATATTTAGGAAAGTTATGAAGACGCACCTCTTTACCCTGGCCTTTGGCTATGATAATTATATTTCCCATCCCAGCACAGATACCATTATTTTAGACATGCTGTGTATTGTTTTAGATTTGTTGATTTTTAAAAGAGTGCTTTTAATGTATATTCTGTTTTTAATCTGTTGTTTTAACGGTTGTTACCAACCCAGAGACTTTCGGGTATGGGGCAGGATAGAAATGTAAATAATAATAATAAATAATAATAATAAAAGCTAAACTTAAAATGAAAATAGTGCTTGAGTGAAATAATCTCCAAAGGCTTTAATAAAAAAGCAAGGTCTTTACTAGGCACATAAAAGTTAGAAGACTGGCACTCATCTGGCCTCCAGGGGAAGGGCATTCCATAAGTGGGGTGTCATGGCTGAAAAGGCCTTTCCCCATGTCCCAACACAGCTGATTTCTCTAACTGGTGGGACACAGAGGAGTCCCCCTCCAGCAGATCTTAAACCATGGGTAGGTCTGTATGAGGAGGTATTCCCTCATGTATTGAGGTCCCAAGCCATTTAGGGCTATAGAAGCTGGACTCTGCTGTCTGACAGAAAATATAAGGACCAAACCCAACAGGTCACTTCCTGTAACACCAGAACCACTATTTTCATCCGTTGTGTATGCCCAAGAGTGCCATTTGTGTGAATTACAAATCATCATTATCACATGCTGGATGTCTTTAGAACACATTTATTATTCTAAGCATTCAGGCCATATATATTTAAAGACCCAACAAGAGAAAATCAGCTTGTGCCAATGTAACACTAGGTATATAATTAGCTAGGGTTAAGTGTCATTCATGTGGCAAAGCTAAAAACAAAACTCATCTCGGTTCTTTAAATTGCATGTTGACGCCTGTATTTCTCATGTTTCTCTCCACACGAGCGGTGTAATCAGTGTTTCCCAATCTGATCTTGAATCCCCTTCTTTAATTTAAATTTGGAGCCTCCCCACCCCAGCTTAATCCACAAGTTGCCCTGTAGGATCACAGCCTGCCCCATTGCTAGGTTCAATAGCAAAAATAGGAAAGACAGAATAGAAGACAGCAGAGTAACAAAATTCAGCTTAAAAACAAGGCCTCTCTCTCTTGGCATAATCTCCCTCTTTTATCCAAAATAAAGTACTCAGACCAGATTCAATGCAGTTTAGGAAACAGCAGGCACCATCTCCAGCTTGGGAGACCCAAGTGACTTGTGTGGCATTTCTGCACTTGCCTTCCCATCCGTTGGATGGGAAAAGTGCACAAGAGACTAACGTGTACTAGCGGTCATACTAGGTAACAGTACTACACAATAGGCTGGCCCCGCGTGTCCTGAAAATTACTTGCATCTGGTCATGCATCTGATCTTCTGCAGGGTGCCGCCATTTTAATTGTGGCACCTTGCATGACTGTGCATGCACTGGTGTTGTCACTCAGGTGACCCCTTGCACTGGAAATGGTGTGAGTGGTTGCTTCAGGGATGCTACAGGTAAGTTGCCAGTCAATTGGTTATGAGCATCTCAAGCAGAAGACAAAGGTAAAACCCTTAGATGCATCCTGCCTGTCTTCCGAGCCTGGAGGATGTACCTAGGCTTCTATTCTAGCAGCCATTGATACACCTGTCATCCATGAATTTGTCTAATCCTTTCTTAAAGCTTTCTAGGTTAGTTGCTGTTACCACCTCTTCTGGCTGCAAATTCCATAGGCGACTGAGTGAAAAAATATTTCCTCTTGTCTGATCTGACTCTCCTACGCACCAGCTTCATAGAAAATCCCCTTGTTCCAGTGTTGTGAAGTAGAGAAAAACATTTTCTCTTTCCACCTTATCTGTTCCATGTATGATTTTATATATTTCAACCAGGTTCCCTTTTTTATGCCATCTTTCAAGGCTGAAGAGGTCTAGACATGTAAGAACACTAGAGGAGCACAAGTACTAGGTTTCTAGCAAGCCATAAACCCCTGAGAAGCTTGCAAATGTAATGCCTATGCTGTGTCTGTGGTCTGCTAGTTCTTAGCAAACTAAGCTATACTGCTGCTAATCATGGAGGCTTCATTTGGCTTCTCACTGTTCATATCTATTGACCAAACTTTCTGAGTAGGTTTCATGCACTTTTTAAAGATGCATGAATGTTCCAGATTCAGAAGGTTTGCTGTGAGATCTATTTGAACTGAACGCTTTTGACAAGGCAAGCATTTTCTTTTTTAGAAACCACAGATCTGATTACTCCAAAAGACTATTTCTTATATGCTTAATTTATGCCTTTATAGTGGTGAATTACCATTCATTTGGATGTACGATTGAGTCAGTCTGCTACATACAGAAAGCTGTAAGGCTAATTTTGATAATTATCAATTTCTCTGTTCTTTATGCTTTGTTCAAATTACTTGCAAAATGTCCACTCGCAAATGGGTTTTGCCAGCATATATCTTATTAACCCCATTTCAGCCAAGCTTTGGTCCCCTCACTTCATCATCCGTGTTCCTGTCAAGGCAATTTATACTACTTATAAAACTTTAGATTGTTAGATATATAATGGGTTTCTATTTCATTATTATTACAACTAGCCTTGGCAAAGCCACTGTGGTTTGGCAAATCACAGATTAGAACTATTGTATACTCATTCAGCTGCTGAATATGTTGGACAATAGCTCCATTCACTTAAGCGAACATTTTTAAAAAATCATGGAGAACAGAGGTGTTTAAGGAGATCATGACTGATGCAGTCATTTATTTTTACAGAGAGGCCGGCAGACTCTATCAGCCAGGCATTTAAATGTCAATATTGAAACAGATACACACTGTAATGAGAGCCCCCTTCAATATGAATATTAAGCCCCTTTCCTCAGCTCACTTTACAAGTTTAAGCCTGCCCCATAAGGCTGCAACTTATTGCCTGCTGTTGGAGCTATTGGCAATGGCAGATGAGCTAGAATAAAAGGAGATATCTTCTTCGGGCATGTCCACATGCTCAAAATAATCCGAAAGGATTCTGTGTCTGCCTCGGGAGCATCTGCATGCAAGCCCCTAATTTGCGCTACATCTGAGTCAATACGTGTTAAAAAAAACCCCACTTAACAAGTGTACTGCATTCAAAATAAGGGGCTAACACGTACTGTCACGGGGGTCATGGGGACACTCCCGGGTTACTTGGGGCAGAGCTTGGCGGCCGCGGCCACATTATTAGTGGGCAGGGTTTTCAAATGTGCTCCATGTTCCTGCCATGCACGCTGCGATCAGCAGCCACTTGAGGTTTTTTTTCACACGAACTGAGGGAAGAAGTAGATGAGCTGTCATGTGAAGTGGATGAGCAGATGTGCACACATTTGCTTGACAGCTCATCTGCTTCAGCACAAACTTGTTGCCTTACCAGAAATGTGAATGGAGGTAACGTTACTGGCAGAGCGAGTGAGCAAGGTTATTTTCCCATTGATCCCCTCCTTGTCCATGGCCGGCATGGGAGGAGGGGATGAAAGGGAAAATAACCTCGCTCGCTCACTCTGCTGGTGGGTGGATGAGGGAATACTGCAATGCTCCTCTTGCCGCCGTCATCACTGCCGCTGTTCCCGCAGTTCCATGGGGACAGGCAGTTACGGTTTGGATCTGTGTTGCCCCAAACCACATGGGGATGCTTTATTCCACGTTACAACACGGATTTTTATCACACGTGTCCAAATCGCATCAGCTGGCTCGCATGTGGACGTGGCCTTCTTCTTCAGGTGCCACGAAGGCACCACAAGATGGCAGGGTGTGGACAGCCTTCTCCCCCATTATGAATTTGGTGTGCTTGATAAGTGTGTTATCCACATGGAGCTCCACTTGCTGGCCTTAAACACTGCTTAAAATGCTTGGGTGGCAGAGAAAGAGAAAGATCTCTGAGATTGTCTTCCTGTGTTCAGTGAACCCCCCACACCCATCAAGACTGAAGCTTTAGAATCTCCAGCTTGAGTCTTGATGGGCAGAGTCTTTGGGAGGTGTGCAGACTACACCCTGCCATTTTAAGAGACTATTACAAATCTAGCACCCCAACTTCATAATACTCTTTTCCAGTGGCATGCAGGCTCTGCCTAAGATGTGATTGCACCCAACTTTCTTACTCATGCCTGTGGTCCCCAAACAGCCTAAAAATACACACTGAAAGTGTCAGTGACACATGTAGCCTTGTCAAAGAACAGACTTGGAAAATTGTAGGAATTACCTTTGCTTCAGGAATTGCCCGAAGGGTAAATAAACCTGGCTGAAAAAGTTAATCTTGTATGAACCAAAGATGACGGTAGGTAAGTCAACAGCCAACACCTATTGTCCAAGAATAGGAGTTCTGTTTGAAGGCATAAATTAAAATTCCCAAGGGTATCTTGTTATGCAGCTTTCACCTTAGCTGAATTCCCCCACCCACCCAGTATAGTAGTCCAGCTGGAACACACACCACATGATAATTATCCCTCTGAAATCCAGCCCAAGTTAGAAGGAGCCAGCTGGAGATCTGTTCTGCAGTGCCTGTGTCAGACTCTTCTCAACCAGGACCTTATGGGACTCCCTGGAAACATCTCCTCCTGATTTGCTAATTCTGGAGTACACTTTCACCATAGCTGTCAAAGAAGTCCCATCCCTTCCTGTTTCAAGGAACACCAGAATAAAGCTGTCTGTGAGCACAGAATTGACTTTACAGAAGTCCAGACAGTGACTATAAGTGTCTTCCAGAGAAATCCCCAGTGTCTGGATCTTCTCAGCCTCTTAGGCCATGTCCCCATGCATGTTTGGTACGGTTCCAAATGCGGGGTCGGCAAGGGGCATCCCCATGCATTTTGGATTTGGTCTGGTTTCCGCGGACCAAATCCCCCCAAACCATGCCAGACCAGGACCAAATTTGGTACCTGATAAAACAAGTCTGAGCACAGTTTGGGGTCCTGGGAAGCACTGATTAGTGAGCCAAACGGCGCATGGGGTCGATCGCAGGCTATCCTGGGAGGAGATTGGCACTCACATCATTAGGAGGTGGAGTGTGCTTGCCGTTCCTGCCCTCTGCATTGGAAATCGCAGCTCCTGACATTTTAAAATCCCAGTCGCCAAGGCAGGCAGGATACTGGCTTAGTTTTTGTGCATTTTCCACAGAAATATTTCCGGTCCCGTTTCCTGATTCCCAAGACGCCCATGAAATAAAGGCTTGATTTTCTCCCTTTTAAACTTGGTGAGCATTCTCACGGTTCCCAGAGGAGTGGAGGTGTGCAAAACTGCTCAAGCACCTAACTACTGCTAGACCTCCTAGCGGTTTTCGGTCTTTTAAAATTATTTATAAATTTATTATTATGAAGTAAGCTTTATTTTAACTTTTTTTTCTGTGCCTCCCAGCCCAGTTCTGGCTTTCAGTGCCACTAAGGTAGGGGGAAATGCGGCACAGGGGTGGGCTGATGTCAATCCTGCTTCCAATGAGGAGAGAGCGGGTGGAGAGGAGGGGGCGCTGCTCCCCCGTGCCAGGGTTTGGTGTGGTTTGCATGGGGATGGCTCCATCTGTGCCCAACCCACACCTAGCCCACATTGCCAGGAATAGCATGGGGACAGGCAGGGAGCAATCTCAGACCCACTCCTGGTCCCATGTGTTCCAATACTTCTCCAAATGCCTTGCATGGGGACGCTGCCTTAACGTATCAGCTTCTCCAGTTTCTGCAATAGCCCCTGCCTCTTTAGTTGTAGCTGTCTCTATTCTCTAGTAAAGTGCTGAACTTGGGTTCAGTATCAGAAAGATAATGGAGCTTTGGTCCAATGAAGCCAATTGAGGAGGCCGGGGGGAGGGCTCAGCTGTCAAAGAGGGAGAGCTTTCTGCGCAAGCACTACCCTGGCCAGTTGGTGCACCTGTGCAGAGAACCTCCTGACGGCAGGAGCTGCCAGAAGCAGCTCTGACCAGTCAGGAGGTGTGCAGCATGCAGGCGCGCCGCCTCCTGGAATTCCCCAGCCAGAATCGGGGCGATGCCGAAGAGGTAAGGAGGGGATTGCTCGGGCTCTCCCCTGGGGGGGCTAGGGAGGGGTTTGGAGAAGCTTCCCCTGGCTCCAGAAGCAGCAATCCGTCGCTTCTGGGATGAGGGCGAGCCGCGACAGCAGAGTCCCCCAGCTCGCCATGCTTGTCTCCAAGGAGCCAATCATGGCGGGCCGGGGGAGGGCCCTGGGTAGGCAGTTTCACTGTGAGGACGCATCCTAAACGGATGCGTTTTCACAGTGAAACACCCTTTAAGGTTACATTATATGTGGTGTTTTTTTAACACCCATTAAGCACACATTAGAGACAGATAGGTGCGGACGCGGATGCCCCTATCTGTCTCTAATGGGTACCGCTGTGCGGACACAGTCTACCCATTCTGTACTTAATGGGTGCCGCTGTGCGGACGCGGTTTCCCACATGTGTGCTTAACGGGTGTTACTGTGCGGATGCTCCGTACTAAAAGCGGCTTAAAAAGGTGCCGCTGTGTGGATGCATGCTTCCACGTGTGTCCTTAATGGGTGTTTAAGGGCATGTGCAGAAGCACCCTAGGAGTCTTAGGCTGAATTTCCATGGGTAAAATTGGATAGCCCCTAAGGAGCTCGTGGAGTTTAGCAGGCAAATAAGCTTGATCACCACAAGACCGCAGACTGTCCCAGAGGCATGGAATCCACCTTCAGAGTTACCCTTGCTGTAGGTTGGGCTAAAGCAAGGGTAGATTGTGGCTAAATTTGGCTCCTGTTCCATCATGGAGAGGGAGGGAGGAGGCAAATGAACAGGGTGATTCCTGTCAATGCTAGTGCTGTCTCAGCCCCAAAGTTGCTGATGTGACTTCCAGGACCATTTCCTATTCAGTGCAGAAACCAAAAACTTTGTGGCTGCATAACTTTTCGTTTCACTGCTGCAAGGATTTTGGAGGCCAAGAGGTATTGGGCATGAGAACAATGTGCTTCCCACCCCTGTGGTAGATCTAGAGCTTCCTGCTTCTGTAGCAGCCATTTCTGTGGTTGTCTGGAGTGTAAAAATCTTTTAATGTTTGGTAGCCCATAATGGATAGTTTAGATACTTGTTCTTGTGAGAAATAAGTTACTTGGACTAAGATAGTTCAGAGAGTGTGGTGATCTTCATTTTGGTTTCCAGTGGAGCCAATATTGGAACATAGTTTGGGAGATGATGATGATGATGATAAGAAGAAGAAGACTTGGCTTTTCTACCCCACCTTTCTCACCCATCTAAGGGAACTCAAAGTAGCTGGCAAAGCTTTCTATTCTTCCCCCCACAACATAACACCCTGTGAGGTAGGTGGGGTTGTGAGAGCTCAGAAGAGAGCTGTGACTAGCCCAAGGTCACCTAGCTGGTTTTCTGGAGGAGTGCAGAATAAAACCCAGCATTCCCCGATAGGAGTCTGGCTCCCTAACCACTAGACAAAACTGGCTAGAAAAGTGAGCAATAAAGGGATCCGCTAGCAATTCTGGAGCATCTTCTAACTTGTATTCTGCCCACTTTGGCGAATTAGCTAAATTTATGTGACATGGCTGCCTTAACTGGAAAGCTGTAAAGTGATTAATCAAAAACAGCACTCCACGTCCACCTTCACCGATTGATATTTGCCTTAATGCTCCTGGGAATCGTGGCCTTTTATCTTATATTTGCCCATTAGTGTCTCAAGGTTTTTAAATATTTCAGCATTAGGGATGTAAGGTACCATCTGGAAAAGGATTTTTTTTTTCTTAAAACATTTCTGTACCACTGTTTTTTTAAAAAGATCATTTACAATTATAAACTTTACAACAAGGTCAAAAACAATATAGACAACAAAATATTAAAAGCATGATAAAAAAAAGGACAGTCTCTTCCAGCCCCTTCACCGCTTTAGGAAGCTCTGCTAGATAGCTACTTGAGGCTCCAATGGAGGCTGTAAAACAGAATGGCCAAGCAATGGGTAAGATTATGTATTTTCATGGATGTTTGGTCATTTTTAGTCATCTCCTGACCCATTTCATCATGCAAAGCTACGCAGAAGCCAAGCCCCAGATCATCAAAGTAGAAGGGACATCAGAAATATTTGTGTCAAAGGTTCATTGTCTGTCTCTGTTCCATAACTCCAAGGGGTCTTGACAAGATCTCCAGCTCTGGCATCTGGAAATTCCCTCAGAGCTTTCAGGAATTTTTCAGATACCATAAGTCTAAGGGAGCAGTTATCTTAATAGGTTTGCCATCCTTGTAGGAAGGGTTTTAATGCCAGGGTTCACCAGATGGTGGGCTACCCAAGACAGCAGGAAAATTGTAACATCCCATACATCTAGGTTGCATCTTTGAAGATTTATTTATTCCCCATCCCAATTTAAAATCCAAATGTTATAAGATTTATTTACAATATTCATATCAGTACACTATTATTTCAGCAGTCCATCACTGAAGGGCTTTGAAGGAGCCTGTGGCAACGTCTGAAAAATTCCCATGTCTCCCTTATGTAAAGACACTTGCCTAGTGAACAAACTGCCATTCACTAAGATTTATGTGTGAACAAGCCCTGAGGAACAAAAGGCCATTAGGCAAAGCACTAGAGATGGCGATGGAAATCAGCCATTTTGGGTGCTTTGATTCATAGCCCCAAGCAGTGACAGTGGAGGTAGGGTGGCATCTCTCCACATAGCAACCATAGGAGAACCTGGAATGTGCTCCCTTTGCAACATGGTTTTTGCTTTTGAGAGTGGTTCCCACCCTCAGGAGTGGGCTAGGTACAAGATTTTGATGGTGATGTGCTGCCACTGAACTCTTGGTGGTCTTTCCATTTGGCTCATTTTGACCATTTAGCCAACGAGTTCTTACTGTGGGTTCAAATTCTTTCTTGCTCAAAAACTTTCCTGGGCAGCCTCAAGCTGGTTACTGTCTTGTAGCCTAATTTAACTCTGTTGCAAGGACAAATGCAATTGAGTGCAGTGACCTAGAGGGAGGTCCCACCACTTTGAGCTTACTGAAGGCAAAACAAAATTTTTAAAAATGTAGCAAAATGCACACTCATTCAGGCTCTCAATGTACTCAAACAGGTTAGGATACAGAAGGCAAAACAGCAGCAAAATTATTTTTAGTTCCTTGAAATGAGAAGGTTGGCTGTCAAACCACTGGCATTCTGCTCATTGAAGTCTGGTGTTTTGGCTTCAAGTTTGTTTCTCCCTATATCCAACAGCAGGTCAACAGACTTCACCATGGCTGAGTTTTCTGTCTGGAATTTTTCCTCACAACAGTAAACCTCAGAGAGCTGTATTAACTCCAAAGTGACATTTAGCTTTGCTTTGTTCTCCTCTCATTCCCAATCCACAAACTTTCCCAAGTCTCTTTCTGCTAAGCAGCCTTGCTTTTATCTAATTTACCAATTAAAGTATTACTGTACCACACTGCTTAAGCATCATTTATCCGTCAGGGTATATCGACAGCCGTGGTGCCTAGATGCAGCCAAATTATTTCAGAAAAATATTGTCTGGATTGAAAATACCAAGTTCTGCTGGATGAACAAAGAATTTTAGAATGCATTTCCTTAATTACTTTCTAATTGCATTTCTCTTCAGCCCTATATCTTGAGGTTTCAGGGCTGACTATGACAATTAAAATGCATTAAAATAAAAAATAAAATCAAGGAACTACTCAAAGGGACCACTGAGATCATCCAGTTCAACCCCCAACTAGAAAACAGCAAAACCAACCTCAAGATGTGGCCTTCTAGACAGGATCTGCATACAGTAAAAAATAAGTGCCATGAAAGTAACTTAGGGTTGGTACCATCCAAACATTAATGAATCTTATTCAAATTAAAAATCAAAATGTACACTTTGAAAAGCTTTTAATATGGATTAGAGGTGGGATGGGAATATAAACTTCTATATCCTATCTTTTCTAAGTTGCTTTCAAGCCACTTTTTTCATGTGTGCGGATGCACCTGTACTCTGCATTTGTTTTTAATGTTTGGGGGAAATTCACTTGGAGGAAATTCACTTGGAAGGCTACATTCCCACCTACAGTGGACCTAGGAGCGAATCCAGATTACTCTGATCCAGAGTAATCTAGGTTCTGCTGTGGGTTAGGGTTGGAAGCCGGGAACAGCACTGAGTGCACATCAGGCTGTTCCCAAACAGAACCAGCAGGTGTGCAAAAGCACACCTGTGAGTGGTGTGGCACGGCTAGCTGCTGCCACCAGCCTCCTCCTCCTCCTAATGTCCCCAAGTGAAGGAGGGCAGCTAGTGGCGGGGCGAGCAGGGTAAGTGAGCGAGTGGGTACACAGAGGGGAGGCCGCCCCTTGGATATGGTGGCATTGGGCGGCAGGCAGGGGGGGAGGGAAAGGAAAGGCAGGCAGCCACATACCCCCCTGCTCACTCACTCACTCACTCACTCACTCACTCACTCACTCACTCACCGGCTCTCCTCTTTCCTGGGGTGGGGGAGAATAAGGAATCCCTCCCCGGGGCCCCTGCCTGCTGCCCAACATCTCCTGCCTACCTGCCTGCCTGCTCCTCATTGTGCCGCCCTAGCGTAGCCCAGCCTGGCTGTGAGGGAGGGAGATGATCGCGCCGCCGCCCTCTTCCTTCCCTCCTTCCTCCTCAGGCTTGGTGCAGCAACCTTGAGCTGCCAGCTGTCCTCCTTGGCTCAGTTTTAATCCGAGTCAGCCAGAAACAGGGGTTGAAGCAGGGGTTTTCTTTCCCTGGATTTTCCCTGGAAAATCCAAGGAAAGAAAACTGGCATGGGAACAGCGCTGGACAATCCAGAGTGGATTTGGAGTATGGGGGGATTTAATGGGAACCCCCAATGCTGAATCCGAACCCACTCTGGATTTTAGCCCCTATGGGGACTCGCCCTGAGTGAAGTTCTTCCACTGTTTAATAGTTCTTATAGCAAGAAAATCCTTTCAAATGTTTAGCCATCCAGTGCTCTAAGAGTACAATCAAACAGAGCATTTTTTTTCGGGGGGTGGGGTGCTATTTACAAAGGATTATCTCCAAGAGAAAAACCATTTTTAAAATAAGCAACCTAAAAAGCCTCCTATCTTGTTTTTCTTCTTTGTCAATACTTTCCATGCTCATTTCCCATTGCCTGCCACTGGTCCATTTTTCCAGAGCTCCCATTGGCTGGCCAGCCATTTCCAGGCTACGAGCCTCTACATTGGCTACAGAAGCTTAAATCGACCACTGCCCCGTCTGGTTGGATGTGATGGGGCTGGAATTTGACAAGCACAGAAAGTTCCTGGTCCTAAAGTCTCCCCGAAAAACCTATGTTGTCATTTTTTTCCACCCTGCACCCTAAAATATGGCAACCACTGTCCAGATTCAAATGGCCTTCCTTAAAGTTTCTCTCAGCATTGTTTCTCCTTTGGACCAAATAGCCTTTTCCAAGCCATAAAGTCAGCCTGCTGAGAATGCCTTCTAGAATGAATTTTGCCTCTGGCTAGTTCTTGTACAGCACACCACATCTGTCCTGGCATCCATGTGAAAACCTCTTTCCCCAGTCTCCCCATGCAGCTTACACAACCCCACCCGCACCCCCACCCTTCCTTCATAAGCTTGAATGAGACTTTGGTCCAGGAAGCCTTAATTCAGAGAAACATCCCAAGGTCAGCCCTGAGAAACCGATTCAGACACTAATACAAACAAACACCCTGTGGAAAAACAGACAGGAAATCAGGAAAGCCCCTTTTGTGACTAGACTATCAGTTTCACTCGCATCATCCTCTGGATTTTAAGCTCTTTCTATTGCTAGGGAAAATATATAATCAAGGCAAACTATAACCAAGACGAGATTTCCGGCTCAGCAGTATTTTTTTCCCTCCTAAAAATCAGCAAAGAGGTATTGAATCCTGGCCAGTTTCTCAGCTAAAAATGCTTAAAATGAACAACAAGGAGGACACATCTGAAGGCTTTCAGGGTGTGTGTGGGTGAGTGGAAAAGGGGGAGGCCAGTTTGTTTTTAAAAGTGCTTTGCCTTTCTGAACTTTGTGATGTTGAGTTTTTAAGTCTGTACTTTCAGGCAGGTATTGTATAGTGCTGGAAAACACAGACACAAGAATGAAATTGCCAGCATATTAGGTAGAAGTTAAAACTTTTCTTTGTTTAATATTCTAAATAAAGCATTCATGCTAATTATGCGCATATGTGCATGAATGCATTCATTTCCCCCTCGTGTTCTCTGTGGTACATTCACCAAAGAGGAAAGTTTGGCCAGGACAGGGACTAGGAATGTGCACAAATATTTGAAGATATTCAAAATTTGATCAGATTCGTCAGAATTTTGACATTTGAATTCAAAGTGAATGTCCATAAATTCAAACGTTTGAACGAATTTTGAATTTTTGAACCTTTTCATTCAAATTATTTGGACATCCGTATGTGTATGGGTTTGTACACGATACGTAGTTGCACGTACGCATATTTCCTGCATCCATACGCATTTGTACAGGACGAAACAGGTTACATATAGGATAAATACAGGATGCATACTGGATGAGTAACGATGCGCATGGGGACATACAAATGTTGTCAACATTCAAAAGTGCAAATTCGAACCGAAAATTCAAATGAATAGATTCAAATTTGCTTAATTCAAATAGAATTTGGATAAATTCGAGTTTTAAATATTCAAATTGAATTGAATTTTTGGATATTCGATTCGAATGTGATTCAAATATTGTGTTTGTGCACACCCTTAACAGGGACAGAAGGGTATACTACTAGATAATTTGGGAAGCCCCTTTTCTGTCTATTGAGCCCAGAGCACTAAATTAGACTTTGACCAGGTTGCCAAAAGCCCATGGGTCAGCTCTGCACACATGGATTTTCAGCCATGGCAGCCTCTCCAAGAAGCTTCAATGCAACTCGAAAAGTTTCTTGCCTCCTCCCCCCGTTGGTAAAAAAAAAAAAAAAATCCAAATACTGCAATTCATTAATAAGGCCCTGGTGAGCTTCTTCCCGAGGCTCAACCAACCTGGAACCTTTTAGCGTTCAGAGAAGTGGGGAGAAGATTCCCAGTTCTGGGGCTATGATTTTTTTTAAAATGACAATTTGATGAGTGGGTAGATGAAATGAAACCCCGCTGAATGAGTTCTGGGGGAGGAATGAGAGAAATTTCTCTGATGTTTCTTGCTCTGCTTAAATGAGGTGGCTAAGGATTTCCCTCTTCCTTTCTTAATTTACAAAAATAAAAAATAAAAAAATCATACAGGCCTTGGTTACCCCTCTACTTTAATTCTTCTTCAGCCCAAATTCCAGCCCATTTGGTTACATTTTTAAATGCTAAACCTGTTGTTTTGTTCGGGATTTTCCTCCCTCTATCCAGGTTTTCCTTCGTTCAGGCCAACACAGTATTAACATTTTAATCCCCTTCCAGGAGGCCACCCTTCCAGCTCCCTGGCTGCCCAGAAAATGATACCCATGCAAGCCTCTGATCTGAGTCTTGCCCCTCTCTCCTTCCCCATGCCGTGACAGTCCTTTCTTTGCCTCCTTGTCCCCCCCTACTGCAGTTCCCTTTGCTCTGTCATTGGATCTGCCTCCTTGCCCCCCTTGCTATGATTCCTTTTGACAGCACCAGGAAGGTGTGACCAGGCCATTGAAGGCCCCGCGCATCCGCACACATGCTCACCCTGTTTGACAACTGGATCTGCCCACTGGCCTGCGCCATTGGCTCCTTCGGATCCGCCGCTTCTGGGGCCAGGGCGAGCTGCGGCAGCAAGGTCCCCCGGCTCACCATGCTTGGCTCCAGGGAGCCAATCATGGCGGGCCGGGGGAGGGCCCTCCGCCCTGGTTCGGAGCCAGGTGCTGCGTCTCCAAACCAGATTCCTGCCACGTGTGCAGTGGCAGGGGTGCGGGGTAGATTCGGATCTCTTAAGTCTTTTAAACCACCCTGGATATTCACTGAAAATGAAACACAGAAATGAAGCAAACAACAATGGCGGCAGCAGCCACATTACAATGGAAATTGCCTCTCTGCCCACAGATTGTGGAGGGGCAGGAATAAATGCTGTGAGTTTAACATGGAAACTTCCCAAAATGCATCTGACATGATTTATGGACATGAACTGAAACAAACAGAGCCACGGAGCCCATCTGTCACCGTGCCTCAAATCCATATTTTCATGGTATAATGGAATTAATAAGCACTGGACTACTGATATTGTCTTTTTTTAGCCCCCACCACCACCACCCAAGTTTTGACAGTGGAGTTAAATGTGACATTGCTTAGTGGAATTTGGGGGAAGGTGAACTTAAAAAAAAATCTGGTATCCAGATAATTCTTTTTTTAAACAAGTCATGGATCCAACTTTTACCAGGTTCCTTTGAAATCAAATAAACCAGGAGACTTGATAATAGTATTGTACTGGATCACAGCCTTGTCTTAATCTATATACTGCCCCCTCCCTACTGCAAAATAGTTACTGTGCCTAGGAGATTTATATGTAAACACAATGCAAAACCAGCAGTAGTGGGTGTCTCCAAATCCAGCAACTATGTATGATTTTAGTGATTTTTTTTCTCGGCCAGACGTGATTTTTTAAGCTTTAGAAGAACCCAAAATAATTGCCAGACACATTCTCTGGATGACTCAGCTTGTTGAACTGAACTCAAACATGTGCTTGTCATCAGGAAATGGAGACATGCAGCCCACTGCTTAGTAAATCTTGGAATACACAGCTGGACTGGCTACATAATACTCTTAATTGTGTGTGATCATATAGTCAAAAGTCAGTAGCATTTCATGAGTCAAGGTCAACACAGATATTCCCCATTCTTTTATCCCTGCTTCTGCATCGACACCCTCGCTAGCATCTTTTATCCCCTACTGGGTGGTTTCTTACATTATTGTCTTACTTAGGGACAAGGCATTAGAAATCTAATCAAATGTTCTGAATTTCAATGTTCCAACTCAAACAGAACGTCCCGAAATTCGAATGTAAACATTCAAATTGAATTTTTGATCTATTTGTTCAAATTATTTGGACATTTGTATGTGTACGAGTTCGTACATGATATGTATTTGAAGATCCGCATCTTTCCCACATCGGTACACACTTGTAGAGATCCATACAGGATGAAAATGGGTTGAATACGGAATAACTATGGGATGCATACGGACATGTACGGATGTGTACAGGTGTGGGAAAGATGCATACGTGTATGTACGAGTATTGTTGACATTTTACTGTTGTTGACATTTGTATGTGCAGATCTGAATAAAAAAATTGAATGAATAGATTCAAATTTGGTAAATTCAAATTGAATCTTGGTAAATTTGAAGTGAAAAGATTCAAATCAAATTGGATTTTCAGGTATTTGATTCAATTTGAATAGAATGTCAAAAAAAATTCATGGACCTCTCTATTCTCACTTTACTTCTGCCTTAGAAGTTACGGCAGGATGAATGTAATTCTTAAGCAATATGCCATACAGATTCACACCTGCTTGAACTTCAGTTTCCTGTTAATCAAATTACAGATTATGTACCTTTGTTTCTCCATAGCAGCCTCCTCTTCATTTTTCATTTGTTAAGTACTCTATACTTTGCAACCTGTAGGTGACTGTGCAAACTGGCTTCTCTCAGCTACCCCAGCTGAACCTGAATAATAAAAGAAGGCCACCCTGTTAGAGTTGGACAAGTCACCACCTCCACAGTCAGCTCCAGAAGGGTGTACACCCTTCTGATAAACAAGTACACTTCACTTCCCATAGACGGAAAAGGTGTGTGATGAACCAAAGTTGACTATTACTCACTCGCACTTGTGACTGCTCGTTGCTGACAGCCCACCCTCCACTCAATCAACCACTCACTTGCGTTCAGTCACTGGGCTGCTCCTCTGCAGGGCACCGCCATCCTGAGGGTGGCATCCTGTGCGACTGCATATGCATCAGTGCCATCGCTATGATGACACTGATGCTCTGTGCAGTTGCATCAAGGGGTCAAGTGCGTTTGCGCAGCAGCTCCGATGACCTCTCTAGCTGGCAGGGTTGTGAATGATCACCAGCTGCACACTGTCAGGTAAGTTCCGGTTGCATGGGGTAAGGGTTGGTGAGCTTGTGGTGTGCTGTTGCAAGTCTGGCTCTTGCAACCGAAATCCACGGGCTCTGGGAAGCAGAGGGGAGCAGGTGAGAGGCTGCCGCGATCGGGACAACAGCTGGAGGGCTCCTGCGATTTTGTGCCGGGTGTTGCGATAGATTATTCCGAGCTCCTGACTGGTCCAGGTCCTGGGGATCAACCATGTGTTAATGGCTGACCTGATAGGCAAGAAAATGGGGAAAGGGTAAAATGAAGAAGCTGGAAACAGGTTTCAGGTGGAAAAAAGAAACAGTTTAATGGTGCAAGGGGTTTTTACACAGCACAAAAAGGGGACATGGAGGAAGTGACATCAAAGCAACATTGATTGGAGGAAAGCTGATGTCTTCTGGATCAGAGGTCCTTCTGATGTCACATCCTGTGGTAGCAGGAAGAGAAGGAAGCTGTACTCTTAAGACCATGTGCTTTGTGGACTCCATAATTGCCTAAGGGCAGCTGCAGGGAGTGGAAAGAATTCAGTGCCCTGGTGCTGCTGAGCGTGTACTATAAGTCTATGGGACAGGAAAAAAGTCACTCAGCCATTTGTCTTCTTGGTCAGCAAGGGGCTAAAAATGAGGCCAGGGGGAAAAACTGAGCAGCTTTTGTGGTTTCTACAGTGCATGATGTCCTGTACTACAGCTAGTTCATGACAGATGAACATCTGGGGAGGTAAGGGGTGCTTGTAGGCTGTAAGTGCCTTCTGCAAGTGCAGATGCACTTGCCCAGATGTTCACCTATCATGAACTATGGGCTGAAGTGTGAAGGACTCCGAGCACAGTTTTTGCTCTCGTACCCTTAGTGCCACTGTCTAGAGAGATGGCGGCAGATCATCCTTGTTGATTTCTGCCCAGTGCAAATTAGTTCTGGACACAAAATCACCAATTTCCAGGTTCGTTTCTTGTCTGGTGTTAACTCAAACCATGCAGACAACTTTAAACCCACAAAACTTTTCTTCTGTAGCTTTGATGATTGTGGAATTGGGAGGGGCTACTTGTGTACCAGTTGCAGCTTCTAGGCCCAGTGGCAGGATCAGTGGACTCTTGATATGGATGACATTTTTCTTGGCCCTAAATATGTGACAGGAATCTCTGAGGTGACAGATCCATATGTGCCTATTGTCAACTTTGGCTGGTATACCAACTACACCCTTACCTGGATAAGAATAGCCAGTCACTGTTTTCCGTGCCTTGATAACCTCACATTTAGACTACTGTTATTTGTTCTAAGTAGGGCTGCCCAAAATGTGACCGCCAGATTGTTGAGTAGGGTACCTGTGCTTAAGCAATTGCACTAGTTAAGAACTGATCACAGGGCCAGGTTCAAGGTTTTAAGCTTGGCATATAAAGCCCTAAACAACTTGGGACCATGGTACTTTTAAAAAATGTCTGCCCCATTAAAAGCCTGGAAGAGCCCTGAGATCATCTGGAGAAGTCTTTACTGCAGGTTCTACGTAATACAGAATGCCATCCTAAGTTGGCTCACAGTTGGGCCTTCTCAGTGGTAGCACCTTCCCTTTGGAATGCCTTCTCCTCTGCTGTTCATGGGATGCCTACATTTGCAGCTTATAGGCACTTATTAAAGACCCTGCCTGTCCCCATCCAACCCAGTTTTTAATTTGTCTTAACTGCTGTTTTTACTTTGTCTTTACCCACTTTTAAATGGAAAGCAGTTTGTAAATGTCTTAAATAATTAATTGTAGGTAGCATACATGAGCTATGAGAATCTGTTTAAGCAAATAGATTTGAATGAAAATAGATTCATTTTATTTTCATACATTCTAGATTCATACAGCTTTAGTGCTGTAGATGCCAAAACAACATGAATGTGATCCATTCTGAACACTGATCAATTCACTCTGGTTTGGTAACCACTGTGTGAAATACTCCTTTGGAGGAAGCTCACTGAGCCCTTGGCCTTTTCCAGTTCCAGGGCTAAAGTGTTTGCAGTAGCGGGCTAGCAGATAATGTTTTAATGCAACATTTTCAACATTAATAGGACAGGTTATTGTGCAATGCTTTTTAATGTAGTATGGCTTGTTCCAATGGTAGGCAGATTGGTACTCATAAGAAAGCTATACAAGAAAAAGCAAGGCATAAGCTAAGCAGGGCTGTATAATATTTGATCCTACCAATTCAGTTGTCTGGCAACCAAAACACTTATCTTCTGTGTTTTGCTCCTTGCTTAGGACTTCAGGTTGTAAAGAACTATATTAGAACAAAACGAATGCATTAGAGAATAGAGATAGCATATTTGATCTGCTCAGCTCAAATGGTGAGGGCCATTGGCTTGCTTGTGTTTCTTCCTTGCCCTGTCTGCTACATTCTGAAAAGAAAAAAAAACCCAAAGCTTGAAATTGGAGTGAGTTTGGGAAAGAAAAGAAAATCAAGTCATTTCCAAACTCCGGATATGTCTTTTCTAGGAAGCTGTCTGGCTTAGCCCAAAGTCTAGTCAGTTTGCACACTAATTGCCAGTGCTGACACTGACAGGGGAAAGCAGAATGAAAGCCAGCTGCAAATGATTAGGCATAGGATTTGTGGGGACAGACAGCGGACCATGGATGCTCCTGAGCTCTTGGTACTGGCAGCAAGTTGTCCTCTTCTCGGTGGCAAACATCACTTTGTTTCAAGTTTTTTACGAGGCCAATTTGAAAAGTGGGGGATAGAGAGGAAGACAGCTGTCCTCTTACTTTGAATTTCTCCTCTGGCGTGTTGTTTCCTTTTGCACTATTGTATGCAATCCCTTTAGGGTTATTTCTCAGTACTAAAATAAGAGCTCCTATATGGGGAGCCAATCAAGGCCTTTTGTACCAAGCTCCAGCATCTCGCTCTCCAGAGATTTATTGCAATCACAAAAACTGGAGCAGTTAGTTACTGCCATCTCAGGCGAGCAGTTAAAAATCAGTGGCGACTAATAGTTTCCCTTCTGTCGTCTGAAAATGCTGAGATCCTTCAGCCTTTACAAAATCAAAACCTTTTCTTGACTGAAAGAGCACAGCATTTCATTGCAGGTTGAGATGGCAGGGTTTATTTATTTATTTATTTATTTATTTATTTATTTATTTGTTTGTTTGTTTGTTTGTTTGTTTGTTTGTTTATCCCACGCCATACCCGAAGGTCTCTGGGCGGGTAACAACATATTAAAATAGAATATACATTAAAAGACATTAAAAATTAACACAAGTGTAAAACAATATACAATATGTTTAAAATGACAGTGTCTGTACTGGGCGGCGGGGGGGGGGGGCATAAGCAGCTCAGCCAAAGGCCAGGGCAAAGAGGTGCGTCTTCACCGCCCTCCTAAATATATATAAGGAAGGGGCATGACGCACCTCGAGGGGGAGGCTATTCCATAGTCTGGGGGCCATCACAGAAAAGGCTCTCTCCCGGGTGCCCACCAACCTCACTACTGAAGGTGGTGGGACAACCAGGAGGGCCTCACCACTTGATCTTAAGGCACGAGCAGGTTGATATGGGAGAAGGCGTTCCTTTAGATATTTGGGGCCCAAGTCATTTAGGGCCTTATAAATCAGAGTCAAAACCTTGAATTGGGCTCGGTAGCGAATTGGCAGCCAGTGCAATTCTTTTAAGACCGGCGTGATGTGCATCCGGCTAGGTGTTCCGGTCAGCATTCTAGCGGCTGCATTTTGCACTAGCTGCAACTTCTGAACCGTCTTCAAGGGTAGCCCCATGTAGAGTGCATTACAGTAGTCCAATCTAGAGGTTACCAGAGCATGGATAACTGTGGCTAAGTCGTCTCTATCCAGAAGAGGCTTCAGTTGCCGGACTAGCCGTAGTTGGGAGTAGGCGCTCCTGGCCACAGCCTCCACCTGAGCTTCAAGTGTTAGCGTGGAGTCCAGGAGTACACCCAGGTAACGGACCTGTCCCTTCCAGGGCATTGCAACCCCATCAAGGACAGGGTATCTCCCAATTACCCGGAGCCGAGACCCTGTAACACACAGCACCTCTGTCTTGTCTGGATTCAGTTTCAATTTATTCACCCTCATCCAGCCCATTACTGCCTCCAGACACCTGTCAAGCACTTCAACCACCTCTCCTGATTCAGATGGTACAGAGAGATAGAGCTGGGTATCATCTGCATACTGATGACACCTTACTCCAAATCTCCTGATAACCTCTCCCAACGGCTTCATGTAGACGTTAAATAGCATGGGAGATAAGATCGATCCCTGAGGAATCCCACAGGTGAGTTCCCAGGGAGTCGAAACAGTATCTCCCACAGCCACTATCTGGGATCCATACTGGAGATAGGAGTAGAACCAGTGCCATGCATTGCCTCTCACTCCTAAACTCCGTAGTCTCTCCAAAAGGATACTATGGTCAATGGTATCAAAAGCCGCTGAGAGGTCCAGAAGAACCAACAGGGTAGCGTTCCCCCTGTCTCTCTCCCGGAGAAGGTCATCAACCAGGGCGACCAAGGCGGTTTCCATGCCATGACCGGGTCTGAAGCCAGATTGAAATATGAGGCAGGATCTACACTGGAGATTCTTGTCAGCATTTCAACCAAAGCACTGTGAGGAATTGTGCCAAGAGCACTACCTACAACTGTTGCTGGGTTGGGGTTGTTGACCCATGAGTAATTTCCTGTGCTTGAAGACACAGGGCCACCAGCAGCAAGAAGGTAGAGGACCAGGTAGGTCTACTCAAGCATGGCCATAGGAAGAACTGAAATAAGCCCCAGAGAACACTTCACAGTTCTTTAAAGAGTGTTTACAGTGGGACTGTGACTGGATTGGTCCATGCAGACACCACATTCATCCATCACATTCCTTGTGCCAGAAGAAGCAGAGCTAAGAGGACCTATGTCCTCCATCCTCCATAGCACCATGCAGAAACAGTCACTGGTATGGACAGAGATAAAGACTGCAGTTTGCACCTTCCTGCTTTGTCCCTTATACTGGTTAATGCTCTGAACATGAATCCTAATTCTCTTCACAGAAAGCCCAGTCTCTAGAAACCTGAGCCAGTTCAAAATCTGTGGACACAAGAAACTTCAGGTCCACTTAGAGTTAGGGAAGACGAGCGCAGTTCCACTCTTTCCCCCATATGGAGGTCTATCTGAAGAGGGCATTTAGAAACAGGCAAATTATAATGTGCACAGAAGTGAGGAAAGAACCCTCGGGTCAGAGTATTATTTTTCTGAACAAAGAAACATGAAAATGGTTAATAGGATTTGAAGGAAGCCTAACATCCTTTGAATTCTATTTTTAAGCACAATTAATTTAATAGCGCACAAGGCCTAATTTCTGTTTGTTCATCTTCTGCTTTATGCAACAAGATTTGCTCCATATAAGAATCATAATGAAGCTATCGCCTGATTCACATCTGGAAAGTAGTTGGGCAATTTTTGCCATGTGGAGCACCTTACTTGGCTTAAAAATTGGTAAAAGCATTCCTCGTTATAGCCACTTCTGAGTTCAAGGGTATAAACTCAACTAAGAAAGAAAAGAGAGGGGAATGGAAATAATATCGAGTAACATAGTTACTTTTGATATGGAACTTTAAAGGTTTTGCTCCAAGAGGGTTTAAATAATTGAAAAATCCAAATTAGTAGACAGTGCCATAAAAATTGCAGTAACTTCACAGAGAATACAGAACATATTACTTTGAATAATCTAAGAAATAGGATCTCTACAAATCCTTTCACAGCTACATTTGGCTGTTTCCATCTCAATAGAATAATTAAGGCTAAATTAACTCAAAAGAAAATTATATAGAACTCTATGGAAATTTAAAATGTAAAAGAACTGGGTTTAAAACTCATCGTTTTAAGAGTATAATGCAGGTGGAGGGCATTTTGACTAGCAGAGACAAAATTGAAATTGAATAAAGATACATATTATGGGCAACCTTTCCCTACCCAGCCCATCTGCTGTCTGAATGTTAATGAGCAGAATATTACCTCCTTCAATGGGAGTTCCAGAATGCCCAAACTAGCAAGCAGACTATTCTGCTGAGATTACAAAGGAATCTGTGTACAGTACTTTAATGCATTTCTTAGCATTTCTAGTAAAATGTTTCTGGTTTTATCCTATGATGAGTTTGACCAAAATGAGAACATTCGCCCAGTTTATCCAAAAAACATCACCAGCACTTTCAGTGCTTAAAAGTGCATTGTTCTTACCTGCTCTGCATAACCTTCAGTTTTTGTGTCCAAGTATACAGAAAAGATGTCTATTTTTATGTAACAGTTTTTGTTTCAATCAGTTGCATGAAGAAACATTACCTTACTTGTTTTTCAAGTCCCATTGCTTATGGGAAGTTTCTCCAGAATTTGTCTGTTCCATAAAACTCTCCATAACTTTCAACAAAATCAGACAGGTAAGTGAAGGAATTTTAATACAAAATTTAAATTTTGGGAGACTTAAAAAAGTTGTATTTGCTTCTCCCATGCAGTTTCACACTTAATGTCTGTTAACTTATATATAACAGAAGTGAAACAAATTTCCCCAAAGAAGGATCAGTATAAGGGCTGGTGAGTTAAGAGAAATGTAAGGGCTTGAGACCAACTGTTTGCAGCAAAGTAAAACTGGTTAATTGTGGCATGTTGCGGTTGAAATTACAGTGCTGGTAGTTGATGACCAGGGTCACACTGTCTCTGTAGCTTTGATGTTGCCTTAATTGTTCTGTGTTATGATGACATATTTGTATTGCCATGGCAAATTTGTTCTGTCATGCCACATGTCAGATGTATCCATGGCTACTAGAATGGATACCTAGGTACTGCTTCCAGGTTGACGAGAGAGGTGAGATACTTCTAATGGCCATTTATAAGGAGTTGAGAGCAGGTGAAGGATTTGCCTTTGTCTTCTGCTTGAGAATGCCTTGGAGCAATTGGTAGGTCACTGTGTGAGACTATGTTCTTATGTTCTTGCCACTTTAAAATTTAAACTGTAAACCTGATTAAAAACATGGCAGATGTCTCTTACAGTTTAGTGATATGCTGCTCTCTCCAATAATCTCTTTTCAGTTCTTGGCAGAGCATTTGGGGCAGATATCTTAAGCCTATATTCTCTCCCCCCCCCCCAATCTTTTTTCAGAAAGGGAGCCTGATAAACTGAGGCACATAGGTTTCACAGGGGGAAGAAGCCCAGGGCACAGCATTCTCAGTAGTGCCCCCCAGATTTTGGAACAATCTTCGGCTGTGTCCCCATGGCTCTTTGGTATGGTTCCGAGTGCAGGATCGGCAATCTCTGTTCCTATGGGTTTTGGATTTGGTCAGCGAAAAGTGTGCCAACCTCTCCCAAATCATGCCAGAAGGGTGCCAAATTTGATACTGTCATGGATATTTTAATCTGTTATGTATAATCTCAATTTAGGGCTTACATATAATCATTAGTTTTATTTAGGTTAACCTTTACCCTATATAGTTGGGTGCATAATAGGATGTGATTTATAAGTTTGTAACAATGCTTGTCCAGAGTAGAAGTAAACAGACATTTGCGGTTAAGTTGTCTGAAGGGAAAGAGGAACTTTTCCTTCTCCTTTCCCAGTTTCTTTATGCCTCTTGAGTTATTTTGAATGTATACCAAATTAACGTTTCTGCGTCATTATTAATCTTTTACCTATATCTGATGTACTGTTACTATCCGGAAGGGGCATTAATTTTTGGCTATATAAGTGGGACATATCTCTTGTATGTTAAGGAGTACCCAGGACTCCTTCCGTGACTAGTCATGTAAAGCGCTTTAATAAATCTTACATCTTGATGAAGGAAATACTGTGTCAGATCCTGCTTTAACAGTTGGTGTTTCTGCCCGGTTCAGGAAGGCATTTTATTTAATGCCTGCCCTGTTTTGGGAACCAGGAAATCTGACGGGTTTGATCGTTGAGCTCAAGATTGCAATTTTGGCAGATGGTATTTCTGCATTTTGAGTGTTGCAATCGCCTGGTACCAGGTTTGGCGATCAGGTGGATTCCTGATCGGTGCGCGCAGAGATCGGGTGGATTCCTGATCTGATCGGGTGGATTCCCGATCGGTGGTCCGATGTGCACTTAGGATCACACATAGACCCAAGGTAAGGGGTCGAGCCCGGAGGGGCTACCAAGCTGTAAGATCGCTTGTGGTTCGCCTTTTGAAGGCTGTTTGGAAGAAAGAAGAGACAACAAATGTGAGCTCTACGGAGTAATTGAACAGCTACATCACCCTGGTGAGTATGTTTCCATAGGAATTAGTGGAAACTTAGAACGGCTGTGTGAGTGTGAATGAGAGGGCAAATTGCTGCCCAAGCGAGTGGGACTTCCTAGTAGCCGAGGTTTATCCGCGAGGAAAACCAGGTGAAAGGACAGGAAGCGTTTGCCGTTTTGTGAAGCCTTATGTTCCCCCTCCCTTCTTTTTGTGCTCCTGTCTTTGAAGTGTGACTGAAGCCGAGATAGGCAGGAGGGGAGGGCAAATGGGAACAGTTGCCTCACGTCAGGTGAAGGTTCCCGAAAAGGGGACTCCGGCTTATCAGATGTATAAAAACATCCTAAGTCTGTATAGCTGGAATTCAGTTATTGCTAACAACTTCAAACTTTGTTTTCCTGTAGAAGGAAGTTTTAACCCGGAGCATTTGAACTATGTTCGGCAGAAGTGGGCTAAATAAAGGCTGCTCCAAAGCATTTTAATTGTTTGCCTCACAGAAACGGAACTTTGAAAATGATGGGGAAAAAAAAAGAAAAAAGAAAAAAAAGAAAAAAACTCTTAAGGGTTGGTGGGAAACCCTAGAATGGCTGTGGGTGAGTAAGAGTCCAACAGGCAGAGAGGAAAGAAGGCGGCTTAAGAGAGTAGAAAGGAAGGCATGGTAACGAGAGGAAATTCTGTGGCGCTTTGGGTTTGTTACCCAGCCCCACAAGATTGGGTGGAAGGTAGCTTAGAAAGAGTGCCAGGTTAGTAAAAATGATAGAATATACTGGTGTTAGAGTTAGGTAAGTAGGAATTTAGTGGAGTGTGAAGAATGAGAACATAGGATCAAAGTGAAGGATGCAGATATTGGAATTAGTATTGTATTTGGTTGAATGTTATTGATGATTGTTTGAGTGGCTTGGTTGTAATTGGTGAGTAACAGGTCGACCAGTGTGGAAGCCAAGGAATTGATAGTTTGTATGAGTGTTTAAGAACTGGACCCGAGCCCATAAGGACAAAAGGAAACTGACAGAGATTTGCCTGCAGTTAACCTGCAGCACCAAGAAGTCAACTTGCAGCACCATATTTGGGATTTAGAGAGTTATTCATTAGAGTAAATTGGAGGTTGTGTATATAGGAATTGGGGACGGATTGACATTATTGACCAAAGACCCTTATAAGTAAGCCCTAATCTGATGGAAACGCCTCCCACACAGGAGGGGAATTACAATTCCCCTAGTTGTAGGATTCTGTCTTAGAGGAAGGAAGCTCCATTTGACAGAGCTAGTGATCAAGAATTCAAATTGGGTTTTGGAGAGATTGGATTTCCTTGTACAATTGACCGATATTAATAAGGGTTGAAGTATAATTTAAAGTACTATAAATTGCCAGGATTCATCCCTGGCTGAATGAGGCTGAATCTCACTTAGGAAAGGGAAATTCTAGGTATCTGGAAAGAGAAACGAGTAAGCTATATAGTGTGTGGGGATAAAATCATTTTGTCCCTGTGACATCATATAGAAGGTGCCCAGCATTTGACACTTCCTTTTTAAAGCTGTATGCAAATTGAGGAACTAAGAAAAGAGTGAAGTTTTATTTGAAAAGTGTTTTGACTAGTGTCTGTTTGTTCATGAACAGTGGCGGCTGGTGGACTTGTGGGTTGGGTGTTCACAGGCAAGGTGAGGAAGGGTCATGGGGGGTGGGGCCAGGTCACGTGGGTGGGGCCAGAGGTCATGTGGGTGGGGCCAGAGGTCACATGGGAGGGGCCAATGTCACGTGGGAGGGGCCAATGTCACGTGGGAGGGGTCCAGGGCCAGAAAGATACAGAACCAGATAAAGAAAATAATTTGTGCATAGAATTGAACTCATGGAATCAATAACAATATAAACCTGCTTTTTATGCATGCATGTCCACACTCTAAGTGCCATAGGATTTGCAGCAGAAAAATTGGTAGTGAAAGAATCACAAAACAGCAATAAGAACATAGTTCCTCCTGCTGGATCAGACCATAGCCCATCTGGTCCATAAGAACCTAAGGGGAGCCCTGCTGGATCAGGCCACAGCCCGTCTAGTCCATAAGAAGCTAAGGGGAGCCCTGCTGGATCAGGCCACAGCCCATCTAGTCCATAAGAACCAAAGAGGAGCCCTGCTGGATCAGGCCACAGCCCATCTAGGGGATAGATATTGTGGAAAGAAAATTACTGGTCACACGTGGCTACTATCTTCTCTAGCTGTGAAAGTGGACTAAAGCTAGATTAATCCCTAGAAGAAGAGGAAGAGGAAGAGGAAGAAGAAGAAGAAGAAGAGTTGGCTTTTCTACGCCGCTTTTCTCACCCATTTAAGGGGACTCAAAGCGGCTGACAAACTTTCTGTTCTTCCCCGCACAACAGACACCCTGTGAGGTAGGTGGGGCTGTGAGAGCTCAGAAGAGAGCTGTGACTAGCCCAAGGCCACCCAGCAAGCTTGGCTCATGTGAAAGTGGACTGAAGCTGGATTAAACCTCAGGTGTGAGTGACCACAGCCAGTGTGAAAAGAAAATTACTGGTCACTTGGCTAATGTGTTCTCTGGCTCTGAAGGTGGACTAAAGCTGGATAAATCCTTAGGTGTGACCACAGCCAAGCTTGGCTAATGTGTTCCCTGGCTGAGTGTGTTTCACTACCCTAAATAATTTAGTATCATCAGCAAACTTTGCTATTTTACTATGTACCCCTTCTTCTAGATCATTGATGAATAAATTAAAAAGCATTGGTCCCAACACTGAGCCTTTGGGGACCCCACTTTTTACCTCTTTCTACCCTGAGAATTGGCTGTTTATTAGTATTCTCTGCTTCCTACCCTTAAACCTGTCACAAATCCAGGATAGAACCTGTCCTTTTATTCCATGGCTGCAATCTCTATGTCTTCTTTAATTATCCTTTCTGTCCTTTACCATCTAATGGTCCAACTGCTTTCCTGGTTGGGTTCCCACTTCTGATATATTTATAGAAGTTCTTGTTATTTCTTTTCATGTTTTTAGCAATGTGCTCCTCAAAATCTTTCTTAGCTTTCCTAATGGTCATCTTGCATTTGTGTTGCGGGTGTCTATGCTCCCTTCTGTTCTCCTCATTAGGACAAGCTTTCCATTTTCTAAATGTTCCTAACAATGGTTAGTATGTACTTCAGCTCACTCAAGTTGAGAAATAAATGGTGCTAATTAAAACTGATATGTCCAGAATGCCCACTTTACACTTGTATATCACATCCCCTCACCTGATGCCAGAATGTGTAATTATTAACAGAGGCTTCTTGTCTGAGATTCAACAAAATTATGCTGCCTTTGTGTTGCAGCAAGCCAACAAGTTAACACTGAGAAGAGGGACTAGAGGCCAAATGCATACTGGGAGTGGGGTGTTTCCATGTCACATTTTTAAAAATAGTCAAGGTATTATCCAAAGTCCAAGATTACATTTCATTGTCCTTTGAATGTTCCCTTTCTTGTAATTTACCTAGACATGCATATTGCATTAATGTGTCTTTTTGCAATATATTTATAACAAATTGCAGCACAGTCCAGGAATACAAGCACTGTTGCAAGATATTTAATTGAATAGTTGATGTATACACCCCCACTACAATATGAACATAGTCTCTATTGCCCTCCAGGTGAAGAGCAGGATAAAAATAAATAAATAATAAATAAATACCTACATAGGATGTATATTTGAACTGAACCTAGGAACCAGAAATTGTACGGGAGGAATTGCTAACCTTATCCTACAGGATAAGAAGTTCCAGTGTATTTAAGAAAACACATATATGCACACAATATATATACAGTAAAATTGCCTAGGGAAGAGGCAAAATGAAAAAATTGATTGGACAGATTCTAGTGCAAAAGCTGAATGCTCTTCATGTAACCACTCTAATATCAAAATGACAGACTCTTTAAGCAATCTATATAAAGTAAAAATGGGAGAAAGGCAGAAAATATCACCATATATCTGGTTTCCATTCATCAATATTCATACAAGACACTATATAATGTTTCACTTACAACATTAATTCATTTTATAAAAAATTCTACACGTTTCAGATCCACTTGCAGTAAAAGTAGTCATGTGCACAAGAATACATTTAATTTCAGTGAAGATTTTCTTAATGCAAATAATCTAAGAAAACTGCATATTGACCAATGTTCCCAATATTTTTACAAGACACAGAAAATACACTTAAAATTATTGGTTTTGTAAACAACAGATATTAAATCACAAGAATCAAAACTTAAATTACTTGCAATTAAGAAGAAGAAAAGCTTTTAAATTAAATCAATCAGGTTTCTCCCTCGCAGAGCCATAAAGCCCAACACCTCGTGGCTCGCCCACCTCCTCCACGCAGCTACCCAAGCGGCGATCAGAGGAGCCCCTCTGCAGCAAAGGACGGTAGATCTGAGGCATCCATGGCCGAGGGAGGCCCAATAGGTCCCCGCGACGGCTCGGTGGGGCTCAGCCAACCAAGCTCTCTCAGGAAGAAAGCTAAGCGTGAGGGAAGGAGGGAAAAACAGAAAGAAGGGAAAGAAGTTAAGAAAGAGGGGAGGAGGCGGGAAAGAGAAAGAAGGGAAGAGAGAGGGAGAAGGAAGGAACGGAGGGAGGGAGGAAGTGAGAAAGGAAGGTCTTAATGTCCCGAGCGAGGCACGACGAAAGAGAGAAGGACAGAGAGAAGGGAGAGGAGAGGAAGGGAAAGAAGGGGTTTCTGGCCTCGGCGGGTGCCTGTGTGGCGCGGGCGGCGCCGAGGGGCGGTGGCGTGGGCAGTGCAAGTAGCCAGGATGGGCAGCGTTGGCAGCACGTGTGACGAGGGCGGCGGCGAGGGCCGGCGGCGCGGGAGGCCACGACGGGCAGCGGCGGCGGCACGGGTGACGAGGGCGGCGGTGAGGGGCGGCGGCGCGGCGCAGGAGGCCACGACGGGCAGCGGCGGCGGCACGGGTGACGAGGGCGGCGGTGAGGGGCGGCGGCGCGGCGCGGGAGGCCACGACGGGCAGCGGCGGCGGCACGGGTGACGAGGGCGGCGGCGAGGGCCGGCGGCGCGGCGCGGGAGGCCACGACGGGCAGCGGCGGCGGCACGGGTGACGAGGGCGGCGGCGAGGGCCGGCGGCGCGGCGCGGGAGGCCACGACGGGCAGCGGCGGCGGCACAAGTGGCGCAAGCGGCGACGAGGGGCGGCAGCGCAGGTGGCCACGACAGGTGGTGGCACGGGCGGCGACAAGGGGCAACGAGGGCCGGCGGCGTGTGTGGCCACGACGGGCCAGCAGCTGCATGGGAGGGAAAGGGGCCAAGATAGGGAATGAGGCGCCTCTTACCTTGTCTCCTCAGAACCTCCTCCACAACACGTAATGGCGCCAAAGCTGTGCCTCTGCGTGTTGTGTCGGGGAGGAGGGGGCATGCCTCATTTACGAATTTTAGACCTCCCTATTGGCCAGTTCGCCGAACCCAGGGAGGGCTAAAATTCCATGCCTCCTCCAATGGAGATACAGGATATCTCCAGCCGTTTTTCTGATTCGCTGGAGGAATTCTGTATCTCCTGTATCTTCCCCCCTCTTTCTCTCTGTTCTTTCGCTCTCTTTCTTTCCCCCCCCCCAGCCACTGGGTGACCGGCGATCACTGCGGGCTTAACGAGGCCCCGCCTCTGTTCATGAACATTAATTGTCTGAATTGTGAGTATGGACTCTTGTTTTATTGGGTTTTGTTTGTATCTGCATCTGTGTGTTTATGTTGTGTTTACAGAAAACTGAGACCTTTAGAACTGTTTGTCATGTCTTTATGTTGACCGATAATTGTCCTGTGTGTGGATTATAATGTGAAAGAAACAAAAAATGGCATGCCGAGGCTTGAGTCAAACTGCTAGCCTCTTGAAATGAAGCTTCAGAGTATTAAAGTTTGTGATGCATATTAGTATTTGATTATGTTAATATTTTAGATTTGGGAGTGTGATTGCATGAAAGGTATGTTTGGGGGACAGATACTCTTTCTGTTTAGACTTTCTTTAGTATGAATGTTAAGGGAAATTAATTTCCCTCCAGATGTTGATTGGTTAAATAGCAATGAAGGGTATATTTGGGTCAAATGGCAAGTGGATGTGTGTTTGAAAGTATAGTTTGAATATTGTGTGAGTGTCTAAGGGAAGCATGTATGTGCTTAATATTGTTTTAAATGTGTGAGCCAGTTTGGTCGAGTGGTTGAGGAGCATGACTCTTATCTGAGAATACCTGGTTTGATTCTGCTGTCCTCTGCAAGCCAGCTGGGTTGCCTTAGGGCTAGTCACAGTTGGCTCCCTTGTTGGCTCACAGTCCCTCACAGCTTTCTTCCATGCTCTCACAGCCCCACCCGCTTTGCTGAGTGTTCTGTTGTGGAGAGAGGAACGGAAGGTTTGTCAGTCAATCAGTCTTCTCTTCCAGAGCTCTAAAGGAGCATTGGCAACGGCACCAGTTTTGGGTTTGCTTAACCCAAACCTTTCACTTTGCCTAACCCAAACCTTTCCCCTTTCACTTTGTATTGTCATAAGAGGGACGGGATTGCTCAAGGGGTGCTAACCCAGAAGCATGGGGATTTATTATAGCACTGTGCTGGATCCTGTTGCTGTGGGATTACCACCTTGCCTCCGGGCTGTGGCTGCTGTTGCCACGTTAGTGGAGGCCTCTGTGAATTCGGTCTTACAAGCACCTCTTACAGTAACTGTCCCTCATGCTGTTACTACTTTGCTTTTAAGGGACAAACACAGCTTTTGTCAAATTCTTGTCTTACTAAGTATGGTTGCTGCTATTGAACGCTGAACCCCACTTCTTTATTGCCCTTGCCAGGGGCTGGGGGCAGCGCATGGGCTGAGCCATGTGGGTAGGATGGGCATGATAGCATTGTTGGTCAAAATCTGGTATGCCCCGGGTGTTACTGCAGTTGCCCAACAATATTGCCCAATCCTGCCTGGTGTGTCTGGCCCATAATGTGGGGAAAGGAGTTACCACTCCTTCTGCCTATCCCACGCCTGTAGGGCCATTTACACATGTTCGAGTTGCCTTTCTTTGGATGCCACCCTGTGCTGGCTACTAATATGTTTGCACCTGTCCCTTTGGTAGATGGGTTGGGGATTTTACCTATAAAAAATGGACATGACAATGGTCGCAAAACAATTACTGACGGAGTTTGTACCTCGGTATGGCCTCCTACTACAGATTTCTTCTGATTGTAGCACCCATTTCACAGGACAGGTGATTAGACCTGTTCTGAAAGCTCTCAATGTTCCTTAGCATTTCCACTGTGCTTATCACCCGCAGTCTGCCGGTGCAGTGGAACGACAAATGGAATATTGAAAGGGAAACTTGCAAAGGGAAACTTGCGAAGGTTTGTGCAGCCACGTATCTGAAACAGGTGGATGTCTTACCGATTGCATTGTTTTCCATGCACTGCACTAAGCTGTCACTGCACCAAGCTGTGCATGGCCTTTCACCACATGAGATAGTGATAGGTCATCCTATGAGAGTACCAACTGGTCCGCCTGTTGTGCAATTTGATCATGGCTTAATGGATGAAACGCTTACATCTTGTTGTCAAGCTTTGATTTGTTCTAATAGGTTCCTTCATACCCGAGTCAAAGAGGCTTTGCTGCTGCCTTCTGTTCCTGTTCATTCGTTGGGACCCGGAGACTGGGTTATGGTGAAGGCGTACCTGCATAAACCGTCTTTCTCTCCACGTTGATGGGGGGTGGGGGGCATTTCGTATTTTATTGACCTTAAATTCTGCTGTCAAGTGTGAGGGTCTTCCATCGTGGGTGCATGCCTCACAGTGCCGAAGAGTGAAAGGACTACAGCCTGACTCAGAGCCTGTACTGAACGTGGACTGTGACTTGGGATGGGATACGAAACCTCTGGAACTGCACACCTATAATCTGCACCTTCGCAAGGCACCTACCACCCCTCAATAGTGTGAACTTTGGGGGGACACCATGGAACCCAGTAGCATTCGCACTCCGGAAACCAAGCGTGTTCAACTCTCTGGGCAATGCCACACTTTTACTGTTGTTGCGTTTTTACTGTTGTTGCTTCTTTTGAGTATTCATGGTACTGTTTTTTTTTCCATGGGGGGCCACAGAGAATGAGCCTGAGGCAGTGGGTACCCCACAGGGATTTGGATGAAGGCCCTGTTATATGGTGGATACCATCCGTACTAGAGGGGGGAGAAGTCTCTGAGAAAGTACGGATGGGCAAGAACTGGGCTCTATTCCCTGTGGGATACAGGAAACTCAGGTGTATTCCCTGACGTCCAGTGTCAGGATCTACAAATTAATCCTACACAAGGAAATTGTACAAGCCTTCTGACAAAGGTGACTGATATTGGCAGGGTCCAGTCAGTCGCAATTGTCCGAATAGCGTAACTCAGAAGGATTGGTTAGAGGATAGAGGTCTGCATACATTTCCAGGATGGGAAGCAAGCTTGTCTCCCGTATCCCAAGACATTGGGAGATTGGAGAAAGGCTTTAGGGAAAGATGGCCTGGCTGTCATCTGTAAGGTTGTAGATTCTGCCCTGATAAATGTGGACTATAGATATGATTGGAATTGTATGGAGGGAATTGGCCTTGTTGCCCCAGGACGGTGTACTTGCAAGGACATCTCAACCCTCCTTCCAAGAACTTGGATAAGGTTAAGAATGTAACCATTATGTTTAACTCTGAGTGCCCGGAAACATCTGCTGAAGTGGAAATCCATCTGAAGAATGGGCATTCTTGGTGCCTAACGCTTGAATCTAAGTGGACAAATTGGTTAAAAAGAGCTGATAAAGTGGTGTGTCTCTATAACAAGCGAGACCGGGGAACTCAGGGGGCTGCAATACGTGCACTCACATTCTAATAATGCACATTTTAATAACTCATATGTGTGGTTGATGCATAGAGCGGGTTGTTCTCTGGATCATAAGGACTGCTGGATATGTACTCATGGACCCAAACATGTTTAGCAGCCCTTCCCGATGAGGTCTATCCCTGAGCCTTCTTGGTGGGATGGTATGATTAAAATTACAGCCCTCCAGACTGAGTATCTGACTAATTGGACTGCTGAATGGTATAGTACTTGTTTTGGCTAAGCAACACAAAATGCCTCCAGAGATGTTACAGGATGAGCATTTTGAAGTTGTTCCATTCGAGAAAGCACTGCTTTGTGTTAGGGCTATCTGAACTGTTCTTTCCACACAACAAATTTGGACAGCTGGGTAGGAGATTAGGAACATTGTTTATACACTTACTTGGCAAATCCAAATCGCACTTTCCCGACGGTCCCTGACAGTTGGGGTCCACCCAAATGAGACTAATTGAACACTTATAGAAGGTTAGGATTTTACAGTAATCCTCCTTTTCAATTTGAACCTACCCAGTTTGAGTATGAGCTACTTGCTTTCACTATTGCAAATGAAGGGGTTTTCTGGCTGTGTGGAAGGTCTTCTTGGAAACACTTCCAGCTCAGTGGTATGGGATTTGTTCCCTGGGCAGTGTGGGAATTGGAGGGGGTCTATACAAGTCTCTCCCAGTTTCCCATGGCCGTAGGTCCCGGGAAGTAACTAAGTGGAAGATGTTTTGGGGATTTATTTCCCCTGAATATGGTATAATGGCTGCCTTCTCAGAAATCCGGAATATTTCAGCACAAGTTGACCTGTTGGCTAAAGACACCTCAGCTGCCCTTAGGGCCATTGCTGAAGGGTTAAGAGAGCGTTCTACCCTCCTAACTCAGCTAGTACTCTGTATGGACTACTTGCTTGTGCAAGCCGGAGGATTCTGCAAAGTAGTAGGCCAACAGTGCTGCACCTGCATAGATGAAACCTCCGAGGTTATTTTACGTCATGCTGACCTTATTGAGCATGTGAAAGATCATGTTCAGTTGTCAGCTTCCTCAGATGGAAGTCCTGGAGACGGCTGAGAATGGTTGGGAGACCTTTTAACCTATATACCTGCATGGTTGGAAAAGGTGCTTCTTGCTGCTGTGGGGATTATTGTGGGTGTGGCAGCCCTATACCTGTTTATAAGACTCAGTTGCTTCCTTGGAACACGGGTGTGTAGACATCCACACAGTCCTGAAACTATCCTGGTCATACAAGAAATATCCTGGCTAACACATACCGATAGTCTCCCTGAGCTTTCCGATCTAGGGGTCCAGGCATACCCCTAGCCTTCTCTCCATCCTGATTGATCTTTAAGGTGGATCAAGAGGGGGGAACTGTCATGGATATTTTAATCTGTTATGTATAATCTCAATTTAGGGCTTACATATAATCATTAGTTTTATTTAGGTTAACCTTTACCCTATATAGTTGGGTGCATAATAGGATGTGATTTATAAGTTTGTAACAATGCTTGTCCAGAGTAGAAGTAAACAGACATTTGCGGTTAAGTTGTCTGAAGGGAAAGAGGAACTTTTCCTTCTCCTTTCCCAGTTTCTTTATGCCTCTTGAGTTATTTTGAATGTATACCAAATTAACGTTTCTGCGTCATTATTAATCTTTTACCTATATCTGATGTACTGTTACTATCCGGAAGGGGCATTAATTTTTGGCTATATAAGTGGGACATATCTCTTGTATGTTAAGGAGTACCCAGGACTCCTTCCGTGACTAGTCATGTAAAGCGCTTTAATAAATCTTACATCTTGATGAAGGAAATACTGTGTCAGATCCTGCTTTAACAATACCTGAAAAAACAAGTCTCGGCATGCTTTGGGGGACTGGTGCGCATTGCTCAGTGAGCTGGGAATGCACATGGGGACACTAGCGGGCTAATGGGGAGGTGGGTTGTGCCTGCTGCCCCTGCTCTGTTCATTGAAGATCTCAGCTGCTGACTTTTTAAAATGCCAATTGCAAAGGCAGGCTGGAGAATGGCTTGGTTTTTAAATTTTCTGCCAATTCCACCGAAGTAATTCCAACCCCATTTCAAGAATGCCAAGGCAGGCTGCATAATGGCTTGATTTCTCATAGAATCATAGAATGGTAGAGTTGGAGGGGACCTCCTGGGTCATCGAGTCCAACCCCCTGCTCAAGGCAGGATCTCCTAAACCATCTCAGACAGATGGCTGTCCAGTCTCTGCTTGAAGACCTCCATCGAAGGGGAACCAACCACCTCCCGTGGCAGCCTGTTCCACTGGTTGATCACTCTTACTGTTAGAAATTTTTTCCTAACATCTAAACTAAATCTTTTCCCCTGCAGTTTCACCCCATTGTTTCTCGTCCTTCCTTGAGAGAGTGAGAACAGGGCTGATCCCTCTGCCTTGTGACAACCCTTGAGGTATTTGTAGACAGCTATCATGTCTCCTCTCAGTCTTCTTTTTGTTAGACTAAACATTCCTAGTTCCTTAAGCCGTTCCTCATAGGACATGGTTTGCAGACCGTTCACCATCTTGGTAGCTCTCCTTTGAACCTGCTCCAGCTTGTCAGCGTCTTTTTTAAACTGGGGTGACCAGAACTGGACACAGTACTCCAGATGAGGTCTGACCAAGGTAGAGTAGAGGGGGATAATAACTTCACGTGATCTGGACTCTATGCTTCTCCTAATACACCCCAGGATTGCGTTTGCCTTTTTTGCAGCTGCCTCACACTGTTGACTCATGTTCAGTTGATGATCTACCAGGACACCCAAGTCTTTTTCACATGTGCTGCTGCTCAGCCGAATTCCTCCCATTGTATATGTGCTTTTTTCATTTTTCTTGCCCAGGTGCAGAACCTTGCATTTTTCTTTGTTAAATACCATTTTATTAGTTGCAGCCCATTGTTCGAGTTTCTCTAAATCTTTTTGAATCCCCTCTCTCTCTTCTCTGGTGTTTGCAATCCCCCCTAGCTTTGTGTCATCAGCAAATTTGATCAGTTTCCCTTCAACTCCCTCGTCCAGATCGTTTATAAAAACATTAAACATAACTGGGCCCAGGACAGAACCTTGTGGTACTCCACTTGACACTTCCTTCCATTTGGATGTGCAGCCATTTAAAGCCACTCTTTGAGTATGATTACTAAGCCAGTTTTGAACCCACCTTATAGTTGCCTTGTCAAACCCATATTTGATCAATTTTTCAATGAGGATCGCATGAGATACTTTGTCAAATGCTTTGCTGAAATCAAGAAATACTATGTCTACTGCATTTCCTTGATCAACCCATTCAGTGATTTTGTCATAAAATGAAATCAAGTTAGTCTGACACAACTTGTTTGATACAAACCCATGTTGACTACTGTTAATTATTGAATTCCTATCCAAATGCTGACATATGTGTTGTTTAATAATTTGTTCGAAAATCTTTCCTGGTATTGAAGTCAGGCTAACAGGCCTGTAGTTCCCTGGGTCTACCTTCTTCCCTTTTTTGAAGATAGGAACAACGTTTGCCCTTCTCCAATCGTCTGGGACTTCTCCTGTTCTCCATGACTTCTCAAAGATTACAGCAAGTGGTTCAGCAATTACCTCTGCTAATTCCTTCAGTACCCTAGGATGTAATCCATCTGGACCCGGGGACTTAAATTCGTTTAAGTTAGCTAAGCGTTCCCTTACTCTCTCAGTGTTGATTTTGTGTCTTGATTCTCCTAGTCCTTCGTCAGTACAGTGAAGGACTGTTGCATGTACATTATCCCTCTTGGAAAAAAACAGATGCAAAATAGGAGTTCAGAATCTCTGCCTTCTCAAGATCACTTTCGATCACTTCTCCATTCTCTCCCTGCAGACTTCCCAAAACCTCTTTGACTTTTCTTTTGCTGTTGACATATCCCCAAAACCCTTTTTTATTGTTTTTAGTCTCTCTTGCAAGCCTCAGTTCATTTTTAGCTTTAGCTTTTCTGATACTTGCCCTGCAGATTGTACTGATTTCATTATATTCCTCCTTAGATATGTATCCCTCCTTCCATTTCTTAAACATTTCTTTTTTCTTTTTTATCAAGTTTTTAAGTTCTAGGTTTATCCACCCTGGTCTCTTTAGATGTTTTCCATTCTTCCTTCTTTGAGGAATTGTTAATGATTGCGCTTCTAATATTGCATTTCTCAAAATATCCCATCCTTCTTGGACATTTCTATCCTTTAGTACATTTAACCATTTGATCCCTCCTAACCTCCTCCGGAGTCCATCAAAATCCGCCCTTCTGAAGTCCAACTTTGAAGTCTGAGTCCTCTCATGCTTTCCTTCCCTTATTATCCAGAATTCAAGGATAACATGATCGCTGCCTCCTAATGCCCCAGAAACTCTGATATCCTCCACCATTTCCTCTCTGTTGGTAAGAATTAGATCAAGGATAGCCAATCCTCTTGTTTCCTCCACCACCTTTTGGTACATGAAATTGTCAGCGAGACAGGATAAGAACTTATTAGACTTGTGACTTTTTCCTGAGCGAGATTCCCAACAAATGTCTGGGTAGTTAAAGTCTCCCATAATCACTATGTCATGCTTTCGTGAAAGTTTAGCCATCTGGTCTAGGAAGAGGTCATCCATATCTTCTGTTTGTCCAGGGGGCCTGTAATAGACTCCTACAATGGTATCCTTTCTGTTGCTCTCTCCTTGAATTCTTACCCATACCGATTCTACTGAGCTTCCACTCTCTGAAACTTGAACCTCTGAGGAGACAATTTCTTTTTTAACATACAGCGCAACACCCCCTCCTCTTTTGTTAAGTCTGTTTCGCAGAAACAAGTTGTAGCTTTCAATGTTTGTGTTCCATTCATGTGTGTTATCCCACCAGGTTTCCGTAATACCTATGACATCATATTTATCTACCTGGGTCAGGATCTCCAGCTCCCCTTTTTTATTTCTCATGCTTTGGGCATTGGTGTAGAGGCATTTTAGTTTGTAATTGATATCTATTGCGAGCTTGCCTCCTCTGTTTTCCTTACAAAATTTATGCGTTTGTTCATTGGTACTATTTCTGGGAGTAAGAATATTGCCTGGTTTGATTGACTGAGTATTTTTGCTTGACTTTTTGTTACCCTTCCCCTTTTGTTTTAGTTTAAAGCTCTCCTAATAACCGAAGCAAGGCGCTTCCCGAATACATTCTTTCCTGTCCCTGTAAGGTGCAACCCATCTCTTGCAAGGAGTCTGTCATATCGGTAGTTTTCTCCATGGTTCAGAAATCCAAATCCTTGCTGCCGGCACCACCGACGTAGCCACTTGTTCACCTCAAGAATCCTATCCCTTCTACTTTTATCGTGACCATCCACCGGAAGGATAGATGGAAAGACTACTTGTGCTCCCAGTTCCTTTACTTTTCTGCCAAGGTCTTCAAAGTCTCTGTAGATGTTTTCAAAGTGCTTTTTTGCCGTATCATTTGTGCCCACATGTATGAGTAATAATGGGTAGTAGTCTGTAGGTCTGAATAGCCTCGATATGCTATCAGTTACATCTTTGATCCGGGCCCCTGGGAGACAGCACACCTCTCGTGTGTTTCTGTCAGGTCTGCAGATAGTTGCCTCTGTTCCTCTTAAAAGTGAATCTCCCATGACCACTACTCTCCTCTTTTTCTTTGCATTACCATTTCTTCCTCTCCATTCCAGAGATTTCTCAGTGCCTATTGGAGTAATATTTGTGGACCTTGTTGTCGACTCTTCAGATGTGTTGTTCTCCTGACTGAGTATCTGGAACTGGTTGTTTAATTGCAAGGGTTGTTTAATTGCTGTTCCATTTCTGTTCCATTTGCAACCCCCTTTTCCCCGATCTGCAAGGCGATAATAAATAAAGGCTTGATTTTTCAGGTTATGGCCATTCTCGCAGTCCCCGGTGGAGCGGAGGTGCACAAAACTGCTCAAGTGTCTACTGCCACTCAACCTTGTAGCAGCTTTCGGCATTTTTTTTAAAAAAATTAAATTATTTTTATGAATTAAGCTTTATTTTTACTTGTTTCCATGCCTCCCACCCCAGTCCTGGTTGTCAGTGCCCCTAAGGGAGGGGGGAATGTGGCACAGGGGTGAGTTGTCAATCTTGCTGCCAATGAGGAGAGATGGGGCGGAGAGGAGGTGGTGCTGCTCTGCCGTACCAGGGTTTGGCATGGTTCTCATGATGCTACTATCCATGCCCAACCTGTACCTGTCCTGCGTTGCCAGGAATCTCATAGGGACACCCGAAATGCATTTCTGCTCCTGTGCCCGGCCCATGTGTGCCCAACCAGTACCCAAAGTGTGCCAGATGGCCAGCATGAGGACGCAGCCTCACTTGCAGAGATGCATCAGACATCAACAGTGAGCAGTTCCTGGCACTTGTTGGGTGCAAACACATTTGTCTAATTTGGTTTTCAATAGATTTGGTTTTCAATTTGGTTTTACATCTATTTTTAAAAAGGTTTTAATCCGCTTTGTTAACCATCCTGATATAATCCAGGATATAAATTATCTAAATAAAGAAAATACTTTAGTATATAGACAAGAGTAAGTAAGACAAGACATATAGTAAACCCTTATTGCCAATATAAACTTCCAGAAATCAACAAGTCCAATTGCCATCTATCAAGAAATATCAAAATACTCCAAAGTGAGCCTATGAAATTCTTTGCAAAAAATATGGAGATTCAGACTGTACCTATTTCTGCACCTGAGGACTAAAAGCCAGTCAATGTAACTCTCTTTTTTAGCAGAGACCCACGACATTTTAAGCCTGTGAGTTTCCAGTCTGGGACGATAGTAGGAGAACTATTCTCATTTAAGATACTTACTGAACATTTAGAAGCACGAGGTTTGCTCAAGACCTTTCAAAAAGTTTTTGATCAAGTCTCTTATCAGAGAGATAAGAGACTGCACTGATCCGGATTATATGGAGATGTGAATCAGATCAGGGTAATCTGCACTGACATTGCTGATCCAGTCCATGCCTCCCTGCACCTGCAAAGCTCATGTAAGCTCTGCAGGCACCACCACCCTTAGCAACAATATTTCCTAGCCTCAGAACCTGGGTGGTGGTGCTTTTTAGCAGTGCTCTATGGGGTGCCACTGAAAAGCATTTCCTGGTAGTTCTGTAACATAGAGGTGTGCTATCTACACACCTCCCGTGATATGGAACAAGGCCCCTGGTCCGCTTGTAGACCCAATTAAAAGGGACTACAATGATCTGCATTAAGGGGCTCTTTATCTGGATCTGTGTAATGCACTCAGAGCTGGACAAGTGGGGGCAAGTCCTCCTTCATCCACATTAACGCGGAAGCCAGGGATCCAGGTTAAGAGAAAGGGCCAAAGACTCCTCAAGCAGCCTAGGAGTCATCAATAAAAGGACAGGTCCTACTATGGATAAACAGCTGGCTAAGGAACAGCAAGCAGAGGTGCCAGGCACATATCATCATCTGGGAATGTCTTCTGAAAAAATACCTAACCTCAATAGGAAAGGAAGGCTCTTGAGATAGGAACAGAAGCCTCCTCCTGAGAAGGCAAATCTCAGGTAGGCGCCAAGGAAAGACTTGGCTTTTTATTATGGCCTTTGGGCACTAATTCACTCTAACACTATTTTAATTTTTAACTTTTTAAACTATTTATGCTGTTTAATGCTGTTTTAATGGGGTATGTATTTAATGTTTTATTTTTATATGGGTTTTTACTGTAAGCTGCCCAGAGATCTTGAGATATGGGGTGGGAGATGATGATAGATAGATAGGTAGGTAGGTAGGTAGGTAGGTAGGTAGGTAGGTAGGTAGGTAGGTAGGTAGGTAGGTAGGTAGGTAGGTAGGTAGGTAGGTAGGTAGGTAGGTAGGTAGGTAGGTAGGTAGGTAGGTAGGTAGGTAGGTAGGTAGGTAGGTAGGTAGGTAGGTAGGTAGGTAGGTAGGTAGATAGATAGATAGATAGATAGATCTCTGTATCCCTCCAAAGCTGGTCTAAAGCGTTGGGGACAGCTTGTTTCAGTTTAGAGTTCTTCAACGAAGTTCTGCTTCACTTTGAACAAAGCCCAGCTTAACATCCTTCAAGTAAGAAGTATTGTTACTTCTTCCAAAGTGAATGCACATCCTTATCTTTACGATCAAAAGCTGCAGCTTTGTGGATCACGGGGAAAAGTAGCTTGCCAGGGATGGTGTTGGTTGAATCCTTCCCTTTGGTAAATGAATATCTTACATATGTGAATTTAATCTTCTAATAGGAAAGCATTCACAGGCACTTCATCATTGACAACCCAGCATGATCCAGTTTGAGAATACACTTGAGTCCTGCCACAGCAATTCCCCGTATAACTTCCTTGAAAGGTCTGAGACATCATAGTGACTTAGAAGGGGAATGGTGGGGCACTTTAAGCAAAGGGCCGTTGTCCCTTTGCATTAAAAAGAAACAAGCACTTCTCTTTAATGAATAGTATCCTACCTGCTTTGTCAAATAGTAGTGAATCCTCAGCCACCATTTGCTGGGGGGAAATTTGGTCCTCCTCTCCGAAGGCCAGCTGTGATTTGATGCTGGAACTCTTAGTTTCAAAATCACAGCCAATTCTGCTTCCTCTTTCCCCCTCATGCAGCCAGGTCAGCTGTATCTTTGAGACTGGAGTTTGAATAACACAGCCAATCAGATGCTTGGGGGATGAGTAAGCCACCTCTACCTGTCAAATGGCAGCAAGGAAATCCCCCCACACACATTATTTGGCAGGTGGGAAGGAGAGTTTCCCTTACCCTCTGAATCAAGCTGGAAGGCAGCGGAGGGAGGGAATGCTGAAGAGAAAACATGAGCATCACTGAGAGGACTTGCGAGTTCTCACGAGCAGTGGCAGTAGCAGCAGGGGTGCTGCTGTGAAAGGGGGGGGATTTGGGCCATTCCTTGTCTTCAAAAACATAAATACTGTATTGTTGAGGGAGACTATGAGTCCTCTTGAGCGGCAGTGGCAGCAGGGGCACTGGTACAAGAGGGAGGAACAGGGGGTTGGAAGTGCCCTCTGAGGTGTCCTCAACCACTGCTGCTACAGCTCTTTAATGATTCTGGGGTGGAATAAAGGGGGATAGGGGAAGAGGGTGGTTTCCAAGTGGACATCATACCCCCTCTCTGTATTGAATGCATAATGAGTGTGCCATGTTGATCAGACACTGTGCCCTCAGTGTGCATTTACGGCGCCATAATGGTACTGTGTGGGTTGCACCTAGTTCTTTTATTTTTAAAAAAAATATGAAAAGCTTCATGAATTTGCGTGTTAGTGGCCCTGGTCACACCTTTAGTTCAGGATGACCTCAGGTTGTCCTCAGATTGTGTTACTCACATTATTTTTATTCAGTTCATTTTCTAAGCCAGCCCCCCTTTAGATCTTTCTAACCGGATTCCTCTTTTTCAGAGGAATCAGCCCATTCTGGCATTCCAGGCCATCTTTGCTTTCTCAATTGTGAGTGGGGAGAATGGGCTAAAGGAGGCTAAACTGTGCTGTGGTGGGTGGGGGCCCAGTCTTTCCTTCAGCCAATTGGCACGTGCAGGGTTTGTGAGGAACTTCCCCTTTTCTCCTCAGTTTATGTGTATGTTCTTCCATCTAGTATTTTTTACTCAAATTTATTTTAAAAAAATTAATCATACAGAGAAGAAAAAACACATTAAAAAGGAAGGGGGCGTGGAGGTGGGGGAGCAGGCTTAAAAAAGAACCGCAAAAACACAGCCTCATATCCCTGGAGTGACACAATGGCATCCAATAAGAAAGGAGATAGATTTGATGCAGCAAAAGGGGTGGCGAGCCAAGAGTTCTGTGGAGGAGGCTCAGAATTATCACGGAGAAAGGTGTGAGCTGTACAGGCCAGAGTGAAGACAGTGTGAGGATAACCCACAACCATCTATGTGTAAACAGAACCAGTATGACCTTAGTTCAAATTATTAATACGACTTCCTGTCTTATATAGGTGTGACCAGGGCCATCCTGGCTCAGGGGCCATGCTAATCTTCTCTATATTGTTCCAATTTAAATATATGCACTGTCAAAGTGAGCCCCTGGACCTTATATTTTAATGTGCTTCCCCCATCCATCAAACATCTTGCAATCTTTGCTAACCTATCTATCCTACATAGCAACTTAGCCTAGTAGCCAGCAGAATAGCTTTGCTCCTTGCAGGCTTTTTTGCAGAGGTGTGGGAGGAACAATATTTGCTCTTTTATTAAAAAAGAAGAATATATATTTTTTAACTCACAAAACTGTTCCTGTTTAGTGACCTCCCCCTCCCACTGTCTTCAATTCTAGCAGAGAGCTTTTTGTCCTCCAAGTTCTGAGTGTTCCTTTCACTGGGTTTTGGAACTAGCCCTGCATGACTTGAGTATCCAAATCTCCCACTCCAGGCCATAGAAGTTTGCTTTTGTCAGAACATGTGCTCGGATCCTTAGAGTTTTCTTTTTAAAATTCCATATCTAAAACGGACACAACAATATCTTGTTCTGCCAGTTTCATTGTGCCTTGAGGTCTCCATGTGACCTTTCCACTAAGGTGACCCAATCTTGGGAGTTTGACTTGTTTCTGATTGTCCCTTCAGAAGATGGCATGAGAGCAGTGGTGTAGCTAGGAACTTCCAGGTCAAAATCAAGGGGCCTGTTCGCACTTGGCTTTATTCTGAAATATATCCTGGAATAGGGGGGACCTGCTGTCTACATGCCAGTGTAGGCTACAGCAGGCCCCAAGTGAGGCCTACCAGAGTCTGAATTAGCATGTGGACAACAGACCCCTATCCTGAGATATATTATGGAATAAGGTCAAGTGCAAACAGGCCCAAGGAGCCCACAGGGTAGGGGCTGGCCATCACCCGGATACTCAAAAATAATGAGTGCTGTTGCAAAGAAGCCTCCCTGGGATGGAAGCTGAAAGCCACGGTATCCATTAAGTCTTCTAATATTTAAGACCTTTTATAGTTCCACAGCAGATGGTCTTAATAGCCATTAGAATTACGCATTTTAGTGATCTTACCATAAAATGCACAGCCGACTCTCACTATTCATGAGTGTATTAAACATGAATTTTATTTATTCACAAGGGAATGGTTGTTGTACTCCCTCATTACTTAGGAATGTAAGCTCCACATACCTGCAAAGTTGCATAGGTAATCTGCACTTCCTACTTTTTCTTGTCTTGAAGAGGGAGTATCAGAAACCACTGGATTCCAGCTGGCATACTACTCATGCCTCCATTGTCTTTCCTGCATTCACTGGGCTTAATTTACAAAACTGCATTTGATCAGATTATCCCTTTTGAGGATTATTCTAGTTGGCTCTTTTAGCGTCTGGCAACCATACAGGCTGCTCTACTGTGCAAGTATTCTGTGTTGGTGTGGGATATTAGGGACTTGAGCTGCTGAAGTCCTTTACAGAGGCCTATTTGCACTAGGGACTATGGAATGTGAGTAGGGCACCCTGGGATGGAGCATTCGCTCTGCTGTGCTGGTGGTTCTGTTTGGAACCACCCCATCCCATACCAGGGTGGCCTACTCACATTCTGGGTGTAGAGCATGAAATCGCACTCTACACCTGTTCCTGACAGGCCCATGCAATCACCTTACCTTGCCGGGCCTGGAATGCTCCTTGTGCGGCCTCAAGAGCAATCTGCTGCGATCTGCACAGGCGTCCACACTTCAGTAGACCAAACAAATGCTGGCCCATCAGGTGAGCATGGGGTCGAGCTACTGGAGTGCGCACGCCTGTGCAGATCGCAGCAGATTGATCTCGAAGCCGCGCAAACTCCAGACCCGGGCCTGGCAAGGTAAGGGGGCATCGTGTGTGTTGGGAGGGGGGGAAGGGCACGAACTTCCTACCTTAGGAAGGAAGGTCTTTTCCAGGGTCTTCCTTTCGATAAAACTGGATGGCCTGAAATTAGCCCTCAGAACCCTTTTGCAGTTGCACAGCGGCCTGGAAAAGGCCTGCACTGCCACCGGACCATGTGTGCCTGCCTCCCTGGGGCTCACTTACCTGGGGGGCGGGTGTTCCAGTGGCAGTGTGGGCTTTCCCAGGGCCCAGGACAGCGGCGGCGCAGAGAAATCACCATGGATGGCAACGGCAAGGAGGTAAGGTAAGTGGAGAAGGGGTGGGAAAGGAGGAATAGGGGGCAGAGGTGGGAAAGGAGGGGTGGGGGATTCATTATGGGCATGGATATTCTATACAATATCTGTGCTCAGATTCGAATATCCCCATATCCAGGGGGAGGGGTATTCGGCCAGAGCTGAATTTTTGTGGCTTTGTGCACACCTCTAGCATGGAGCCAATTTCCATATTCTATTTGAGTTGAATAGAATGTGGAAAAATTTGGCTCCGGTTGAATACCCCACCCCCCTGGATGTGGGGGTATTTGTATCTGTGTATGGATATTCTATTAAATATCTGTGCCCGGAACAAATAAATCGTCCCCCAACCCCTCCCTTCTCACCCCTCCCCCACTTACCTGAACATCGTATCGTCTTCTCCGCGGCCTTCTGGTTTACCTGTTCGGAAGCCTGTTCGTGGTTCCGGAGTGCCCTGGAAGAGGCCCAGGGCCCCACCGAAGCAGGTAAGGGGGCCCTGGGGAGGCTGGCAAGGGGAGGTTTGGGGGGAGGGTGGCTGAAGGAGGTAAGCCCCAGGGCATCCAGTATCCATAGAACCTTTGACCGAAGCTTCTACGGATACTGAATTATTCAGTTTGTGGATAGATAGTACGATCCGTGCACAAATCATGGAATTCAGACACATTCGTCCAAATTCTAAATGTGCCCAATAATTGCACATCCCTAGAATGGAGTGATTTTGAATGAGCAGCTTTCACTTTGAAATCCTGCTGCCACTATTTGTGCCTCTGAATCCATTCTGAATCTTCTCCAAATCTACTTCGAAACTCCAAACGAAAGCACAAAAGCTTTTGCTTTGCATGCAAAAGTCAGTCTTTGAATATAGCCAATATTCGATTCGAATCAAAAGTTTCAAGCCTTTGCTATTCATATGGATTGTGAAGGTGATGGACATTTTTCACCCATCTCTAGCCTTCAAGATACTTTAAAGTAATTTCAACAGAGATGCTTTAGCTGATCCTTTGGAGCACATGACTCAAAATGTGCCTGCCTACTCATGCAGAGGTGATCTGAGATATCTTTTCTCCTAAGATATATAAATAAAAAAAGGCAATTTAAATTCTTTGTAACAGAGCATTTAATGGTAAACATCAAAGAGGCTGGTTGAGATGTTCTCCAAGAAGATTGCCTCACCCATAGGGAGGATAACCTTGCCAACAAACAGAGTGGAATATTTCAAATTGTTTCTTCCTATCTTCTCCTCATAGATCCACTAGGGATGTGCACAAATGGGTTTTTTGACATTCAGTTCATAATAAACTGAACTTTAGAACATCCATATTCATTCAAATAAATCCCCTTCAAATGTGGTAGGATTTTCTTCGATATGAATGTATTCGTACAAATTCGTATGAATATCCAAATGAATAGGTATTCGATACGAATGAATACATATCCGATGTGTATCCCTTAACTTATCCGCACTCTGAAAGTATCAAATCCTACTTGAACCCACTTTTAATCCACTCTCGATCCAGGTTGAATGCAATCTGGATCTGTTGCAGATGAGTGGCTCAGCTGCTTTTGCACCTCCCCAGTTTAATAAACGTCCGAACTATTTGTACAAATGTCTGGAACATTTGTATTCATATGAATGTTGAGGTACAAGTGTCATAACATTTGATTTGTGTATGAATGTCCTCATTTGGATGAATAATGAATGTTATGAATATTCTCTCACTCCCTCACCCATCCCATCCCCACCGCATTTAGACTTGCTGACTTTAAAGCAGTATCAAGAGGATAGGCTTCTCAGCTGTAATACATTTTCAGATGAGTCAAGTGAAAACTGCCTCCACAACAGCACACAGGCCTATGTCTGCAAACACTGGGGGACTCAATTAAGCAGATGTGTAGGCACTTCAAAAGGAGAAAAGAAAAGTGAAGGAGCAGTTTTATTTCCCTTGACGCTCACTCAACATTAAGTATGTAAATTAGAGAAGACTCACATTGGGAAGAGAAGGCTAACATGAGTATGACACTTGGGCATTGTGTTTCCCATTCTGCACAGCCTTTCATTGTTCCTTCTGGTCTTTCCTTTGTAACACTAATGAGGGAATAGAGGGGTATTTGCAGGGAAAGTGGCCCTTCCTCTCATCTGTCGCTTCTCCCCTGCAAACATCACCCACCAAATTGATTCCACCTACCCTGTTGAGTTTCTAATATGGAGAGAAATCAGCCTAAGGCAGAGTTGTACAGAGGAAAGATGTGGGTGTCTGCTTTTGCTACAGGGAATCGAAAGGCATAAGAATAGTTAAACATCTGAGCCATCCATCTACTAAACCATCCCTGTAAATGTTTGCTTCCTTCTTCCTATTTTCATTATCCCTGCAGGACAAAAAAAAAACAGGGAATATATGCATGCTGAGATAACTTCCAAATTCACCCTCTGAGGTTGAATTGATACTACTGATATCTGCCACATCAAATGGCATCTTGCACGCTTGAAGTAAACTGGTTTTGGCCATTCTGGGCACAAAACATCTTTCTCAGGTGATGATTTGGCATTGCATTTGTATTTTGATTATAGTTTGCTTCTACAGGTGTGCAAAATGCTGTTTCTTATGTTTTATGAGGCATTTGAAATGGCTTCAACTCTGTGCCTAGAAAGCTTTGTCAGCTGCTTTGAGTCCCCTTAAGTGGGTGAGAAAAGTGAGGTAGAAAAGCCAAGTCTTCTTCTTCTTCTTCTTCTTCTTCTTCTTCTTCTTCTTGATGACAGAAGGCAATCACCGACTCTTACCTGTGTTTGCTGACTCCCTCTGTTACAACTCCCTTGCTCCAAAATATCTGGGTGCTAATCAAGCATCCACCCACTTTACTTTTTTCCTGTGTTTTTCCTGTGCTTGCTAGAATCCATTTATTTGGATCAGGAACAATTATATAAGGAGCCGCCAAACGGAGGTATTGTTGCCAGGATTCCATAATAGTAATATTCCAGGATATCACTTTGATAAGAGTTATGCACAAATGAATTGGCATTCGAAAATTCAATTGAACATGCAAATTTGTAAATGTTTGCATCAAATGGAAATTACACACATTCAAATGTCCAGACATTCAAACAAATTGAACAATACTCCCAGCTTGTGAATACAAAAATTAGATTGAATTTTTGCACTTTTTGCTGTATTTTACTTGCAAAAATAGGCTTTTTCAATGGGGAAAAAAAGCCACAAAAATGTTTGTCTGTGAATGCGAACCGATGAAAAAATGAATTTTTGGACATTCATTTCAACTGCAAATAGAATGTGAATTTTTCATTCATGTACATCCCTACACCTTGTTATCCTGGAACTTTATTGGGAATGCCATATACAGTCCTGGGAAAATTGTGTGTTCTATTCTGTGTCTGGAGGCACCTTTAGTCTCCTCCCTCTGGGAAGCCACCCCTTCTAGCATTGTACACAGTTTCATAATGCAACAGCAAAGTGAGCCATTACACCATAAGGCTGAAAGAGAAGCTCAGAAGTTATCAGGCCAGCAGCCCGGCTTGCAGTCATGACCCCAAGAGTTTCTCTGATGCCCACAAAGCCCCTAAGTTATAAATCTGTGGTCTGAGAACAAGAAGAAGAAGAGTTGGCTTTTCTACTCCGCTTTTCTTCCACATTTAAGGGAACTCAAAATGGCTGACAAAGCTTTCTATTCTTCTCCCTACAACAAACACCCTGTGAGGTAGGTAGGGCTGTGAGAGCTCAGAAAAGAGCTGTGACTAGCCCAAGGTCACCCAGCTGGCTTCTTGGAGGAGTGAGGAATTGAAGCTGGTATTCCCAGATAAGAGTCTGGCTCCCTAACCAGGTAGTCAGTATATATGAGTGTTCCTCAGGGTTCCAAAAGTGTCCATTAATCCTCAGAACCTGACAAAATTCCATCTTAATTTGGTTCCTCCTCCTTCTGAACTATGTTTGTCTTTGTTGGTCATTATAAGGGATGTGAAACTTAATGAGATAGCATCTGATTTTGCTCTTCCCTCCCCAGTCCCTTTCCCTCTTATGCTTTGCCTTTTAGATTGTAAGGTCCTAAAGCAAAAGCTTCTGTTTGGTTTGCCATTGAATTGAACACCCATTTGTTCAGTTTGATGGCAAACTGTTTAATTTTGAACTGATTTGAAGACTTTTTTTTTCATTTAAAAAATCCCTTTTCAAGGGCAAAAACACAGCAAACATGGACTATTTGATCAAATAGTTTGTATTTACTAGTAAGAGATTGGTTCGGTTTGATCGAACTGTTGGACACTCAAACAACTGAATGTCTAGTTTGGTGGAAACTTTCACAAACTAGCCAGTTTCCTGTGAACCACATACCAAACAAACCAGTTTGGCACATTTCTACTTGATACTTATCTTATGTATGCTATTCTCAGACTCTTCTCAGTTGACGTGCTGGATGAAATCCTTAAGAAAATGTAAAATATTTAAGAAAAAGAAAGCATCTGGTTTTTCTCATTTCAAGTACTGCTTTCCTATGCTTCTGGTTTCGTATGAACAGACTGCATGACCAGAGGCATTTCCGCACTGCATCGCGTTCGAAACGGAACGCGTTCAGGCGGAAAGCTTAAGACAGCTCCGGGCGCTTTCCCCTTTCACACACAGACGCGCCAGAACGCGTGTAAACGCGTTCCGGAGCGTCTGTGTGCGAAGGCTCAAAGCGCCGGGAGCTGCCTTAGCCGGCAAACGCCGGCAAGGGGCGCGCAGACAGCCGCGGAGGCAGATCGACAATCAGCTGTTTGACAAACAGCTGATTGTCAAAGCCGCGCGGCGTCGGAGGCGCGCCCGCAGCCGTTCGGGAGACAGAAGCAGGCGCGAACGCTTCTCCTCCCGAACGGCTGCGGGCGGCTTGTCCGCGTTGGAACGCGTGTAGAGCACTTTAAAGTGCTCTACATTTCGAACGCGGAAAAGACAGCTGCGGACACGTCGGAACGCAAGCCGCGCGCGGGCAATGCGGATGACGTGTCCACAGCTGTCTTTTCCGCGTTCCGTTCAGCCCCGTGCGAAAACGTCTCAGCAGAGAAACTTATATGCATAGATAGGATGTTAGGTATGTGCTATTCTTCCAGTTTACCAGAGGAGGGTGCTGCAACCTAAAAATCTAGGTAGAAGATAATTCCTCTCAAAGCTTGCCAAGAAAAGTACTGTATAAAGCTTTTAGACAGATTTTCTGAAAGTAAAGGGTACAGTGCAAGAAGTAGTGGGTGGCATCCTGGTTGAAGAATCCTACTTAATGGATCGTTGGTCACAAAACTAACACGTTTGTTTGCTTAGGCCTTTTGTAAAAGGTTAGTGTCAGAAGTAGAAAGTGGCCCCATGACCTTCTGCATATTTAGAAACAGATGCCTAAATTTCTCATAGTTTGAATGCCATCGACTCACATTATACAGCTAATTGTGTCACTTCAGACAAAGCTTGAATTGTGAAACAAAACATTTGTACTTTCTTTCCCAATGTGGCCTTGTAGTAGAAGGCTCCCAGCACAAAAGGGAAAGTGTTGCTATTGAGAGGCTGCCATTGGCTTTAATGAAATTATAAGAAGGTCAAGTCCTGGAATATTCCGCTTTGTCTGCTTCACTTTCAAACATGAGAAAAGAGAAGGGGACGTTTTGCCCAGGGCAATGCCTCTCACGGCAACACAGGATGAAATTTTGGATGATTTCTGCTAAATGTGTTCATGGAAATATGAAATGTTATCCAACAGGACAGTGTAATTAGAATCAAATATTCGAATATCCAAATTCGTATGAATAAGGAAAAATGAATGTCTGGACTTTCTAACCAATTTGAATACATTCATATCTATTTGTTCAAATATTCGATACATATCCAATGATACGAATCTCGTATGCATCCCGTTTTTATCCCATATGCATCCCATTTTCATCCTGTACTTATCCATGTAGATGTGTACGGATATGCACAAGATGTGCGCGGTTATGTATCCAATGCGTATGTATCCATACATATACGAATGTCCAATTTATTCATATGAATAACTTGAAATATTCATATTTGTATGAATACTAAAAGAACCAATATCTGGACGTTCAGTCTGTATATGAATGTCCGGATTTGTCTGAATTCGTATGAATAACGAATATTTCAAATATTCATGCACATCCCTAGTGTAGATAGCTATGGTTTAGAAGATGCCATAACAAACTGGACTGGTCAAAGTTATGGCCTTTCAGAACTTATTAGACTACAGCACCCATCATTCCTTGCTGTTCACTTGAATGTCTGGGATTTGTGGGAGGTTTTCATTCAGTAGCATCCAGAAAGACAGTTACTTACTTTGGCCAAACATGTAACTCCATAAAATGCAGGCATGGCTATTGTCAATTGCAGGCCTATAGGCATTGGGATAGGATTAAGGCTACAGTTTTATATTTAAAGTCAGTGTTCCTATATAGCCCACCGTTTTTGTCCAATCCCAGCTGAGTCTATGCCAGCAAATGTTATGCTCTTGATTCATTGTAACCACATTATTCCACTCAGTGATCATCACCGCAGCTGCTTGAGATGAAATTGAAATTAATCTAAAGGAACTTGTTTCTGGTGAATTTGCAAGTCACAATATGTATTTGTTTGTATTTTTATTCTGCCCAATACCCAACGATCTCCACTGCGAAAGCAAAAATAGAAAATGAACACTAAAAATAGTAACTGTGCCTGAAAGTGGGAAGAGAAAGTTCTTTCTTCAGTCAAAGGCCAAGGAAAATAGGTGTCTCTTTGCTAATTCCCTGAACATATGTATTGCAGATGCTTGTGCACCTCAGGGGGGAGGCTACTGCATAGTCTGGAGGCTACCACCAGGAAGGTCCTGTCCTGAGAAAGTGGCGGTACAATCAGAAGGACCTCACCTGCAGAGCTTAAGGCATGAGCAGGTTGATATGGGCTAAGGAAGTCCTTAGATATAAGTAGTGTTGCCTATATTTTGGAGAAATAAAACATCAAGAATTCTGGGTTTTGTCTATAACATTCTAGCATAAAAGTTGATTCAGCAACACAAAAAAATGAATTTTCTTGCTTTTAAATTTGAGAAGTTTAAAGCAACTTTTCTAGTAACTCTTCAGGCATCATCAGAAGAACAGCAGTGTTATGTAGTTGTTCTGCCCTGGCTGCAAAATTTAAACATTTAGGCCCCCTGTAGGTTAGTGGAATAAACCCACAATTGTAGGAAAAATCCACAGTTTACCTATTGCAAATCCACTTTCTGCATCCTCAGTAAAAACAGCCTATGTAGCTTCCTCCTTGAAAGCTGCAAGAGATTTCTTTGCCATGCACATCACACGGGATGGGCCAGCCAATGGGAGTTGAGCTGCCCTCCCAGCTCTCGTTGGCTGTTCTTGCCATCCTGTCTGGACCGGCGGGAAAATTTGAAGTTGCTTAATACTGCGTAGGGAGTGCTGATACATCAGTAAATTCACAGAAGTGTTGGTATAATGCGGTGACACTACAATCCAGCGATCTTCATGTATGACGCCTCCAATGCGGCTGCACATTCTGCTGCGCAGTATTACCAAGTCTGGATGCATCCTTATTTAGTTTATTTGAATTATTATCAGCCTCTGGTGGCAGCTGCATCGCACTCTTATTCTATGGCTTTACATTCACGTCATACATTTTCCACAATTTTTTCAAAAGTGTGTACACATATACACACACATATATAATTTATCACTTTTTCATTGTACAATATTATTTTACGATCAGCTTAATGAAATCTGCAAAATAATACATTGCAGTCAAATAATAAATATAACAGATAAAAACAGTGAAATAACACTTAGATATTAACAGGAACTGAAGATAATCTACAGTTGAAGACCAGCTAAGCTACAAATTTAAAATGTGAAGTAGAGCAGATAATAGTGTAGATGAGTTTGGCCTTAAATACTTACTTTTGCTGTTTTCAAAACTGAGTCCATTTTTTTGAGGAAAAAAGTTTCATCAGTTGTTGTAAGTTTCATTTTGTTGTTGGACAGTTATTAGGTCATTAATAAAGGAATACCTTCTCCTATATGGACTTGCCTGTGCCTTAAGATCCAGAGGGGAAGCCTTCCTGGTTGTCCCACCACCCTCAGTAGCAGCAGGGATGGATACCTGGGATAGGGCCTTTTCAGTGGTGGCTCCCAGATTGTGGAATAGTCTCCCTCCTGTGGTGCGTCAGACATCTTTATGCATTTAGATCTGTGAAGATGCACCTCTTTACCCTGCCCTTTGGCTAAACAAGGAAATGGCTTTCCTCCCCATGTTCCGGCATTGTTATGGTTTTAATGCTCATTTTATATGCTCATTGTTTTTTAATGTTGTAACCTACCCTGAGACCTTTGGGTGTAGGGCGTGAAAAAAAATAAAATTAATTAATTAAGGACCATTGCCCATACTTGTGACATCCATTTATCATGAATGAGGTTTGCAAGTGTTCTCCAATTATTAGCTATTTCTGCCCTGGCTGTTGATAATCAAACACAAAAAATTAATATCTACAGTGCCTTGATATAGTGCCACAGTGCAGTGGGGCGTTCTGGGAAACCTGAAAGGGTCTGCTCTGCATGAAAATCTTGGACAGGTGTCAGGGTGTTTTATGGTAGTTGTCAGACTGTCAAGCTGCTTCCAGATAGCAATCTTAGCTGAGACCAGTCCTGGTTGTCTATGTACTGTTATTTAGGCTGTGTTCACACATAGCAAAGGGGAAAAAAAGAAAGAAAAGAGCATCCCAATGTCCTTTTCACACTGGGCCTTGGATCAGACCTAATTCAAAGCTCACACTTTCACACCTACTGCAGAAGGGGGAGCCCCCCACTTCATCCTTGAGGTAAGCTGAAAAGATGGAAAGGTTACAGAAACCGAAAGAAGAGAGAAATGCACAGCATTGGTCTAGTGGTTAAGGAGCTGGACTCTTATCTGGGAATGCCGGGTTCGATTCCACCCTCCTCCACAAAACCAGCTGGGTGACCCTGGGCTAGTCACAGCTCTCCCTGGAGCTCTCACAGCCCCACCTACCTCACAGGGTGTTCTGTTGTGGGGAGAAGAACAGAAGCTTTGTCAGCCGCTTTGAGTCCCCTTAAATGGGTGAGAAAAGCAGGGTAGAAGAGCCAACTCTTCTTCTCTTCTTCTTCTTCTTCATTGTCTGGGTAGAAAAAAAACAGTCGAAAAAGTCACTTAGTTCTCCTCCTCACTTAAAAAAAACCCACCTACTAGTAAAAGTACAGGAATGAAGTCTGAAGGCAAGTCTAGCTAAATGTTTGGTTGGGAGTTTTGTTTTGGTGTGTGTGTGCGAGAGAGAGTGAGATGAGAGAACAACAACACATTTGCTACTTTCAAATATACCCTGAGGGCTCGTTCCCATGGGGTCCGTTTATTGCGATACTAAATCGGGACATCCCCGACGCGTTGTAGTTCAAATTACAACATCCCCATGTGTTTGAGGAGAGTGCGGATTCAAGGTGAACCTGCCTGTCCCCATGAAAACCACGGTAAACCCCTGCATCAGGGAACCCCGTCTTTTTTCCCGCACCCCCTCTGCCCTGATAAGAAGGAAAAGAGGCTCCTTGCTCGAGGCCGCGGCTTCAATTTCCTTTTGCCCAGCTATAAAACTTAGTTATCCAACTGTCCTGAATGTATGGGTTTCTCTGCCCACTCGAGATCTTTGGCTCCATCCAAAATCTTATATCTCCCTGGCTTTTGATTGAGACTTGGAAAGATCATAGGTCAGTATCCAGCAGCCACTTTAGCAGAGGTATGCACCTTCGCTTGACAGCAGGCACACCTCCGCCTGACAACAGCTTCTTCCTGCTGGATACATATGTATCCCTCTGATGATTGTTAGCAGCTACTAGAAATGTAGCTATTAAGATAGATACATTCCTCATGGCTGCAGGGACAGCGAGCACAAGCAAAACCCCATCCACCAATTTCTGCCTCCAATAACCCAAGTGCGGCCCCCTGCCCCCGGGATAATGCATGCTTGCCTCCTAATTCGCGGTGAGAACAGTTTGAAAGGGGGGGGGTTGCCACGGATTTGAGCAATTGTTTCAGATGTAGTCCAGATTAGAGGCTTTCCATGGGGACCCTCCGAGGCAAACTAAGGTTCACCTCAGAGTATCCTGAGTATCCTATGTGTTTTTAATTCTCAGCTCCTGTGCCATGACACAAGCTATTAGTTTTGCATGGATTCTCTACAATGGTGTTATTCCCACAAAGGACTCTGACAGTGGTGGAAACATTAATTATTATTTCAAATTTTTAAAGCTGTTAGCTAACCCTGGATTGCTGGACCATACCACCACTATCTCTGTGACCATCACCTTGAGTTAGCGACAGCTGGAGTCTCACAATACTAGCTGTGTGTGTTTAGACACATGATGAGGACATCAGCACATGAACAGTCATTTTCTTTCTGCATTATCTAACTTAAAGGTGGATCTTCTGAGTTCAATAATGCTGAACAAAATCAGCTTGTCACTTTGGTGTTGAGGCATCTTTAAGGGAAAAAAGATCTCCCTATCCATTTGCTGCCCCATTTTCAGTTTTGTCCACACACCATGCAAATCTCTGCTGTTTGTCACAAAAATATTAATAAGGAATTTCAGAAAGCTTGGAGGTGCCAGAAAAAAGCAGCCCAGAAGAGACAGAAGCTGTTTTCATTCCATTTCCAATGCCCCCTTTCTAGTCTAGAATGTTTGGGGGAGTCAGTCTGAACATAGCCTTATTTTCAGAAGATGCATCCTGATGTTTAAATAATTAAGTCTCAGATCTGTTTAGCTTCCCATTAGAAAGTGAAAGCCTCCCCATGATGCCTTGAGCCTGAAAATACTTGAAGAAACTCTTGTAAAAGGAAATAGTAACGAATAGTTTCACACGGAGAACTAAAATGTAAATAAGAAATATAAAGGGTATCAAATGTTCTTGTTTAAATAGCTAAATAAGGCAGCAGTTTTAAAAACAGTTTAAAATACATTTCCTTTCCTTTTAGGAGTTTTTCATTGTGAGTCTTAGGACTTCAAATGTGATTATAGGAAGGAAAGTTGATTTTCCAAGAAAAACCAAAAATCCCACAGAGTCCATTCTCAACAGAGACAGATGAGAAATGGAGGAAGCTGCCCTGACCCAACTCTAGACAAGGAAAAAAAGAGAGTATTTTCTCAGAAATTGTGCCAAAATGTGGACGTAAGATTGAATTATATTAGTATATTGAAAATCATGTTGTCTGGGTTGATTTAAGATGGATGGTACATTCTATTTCTGGTTCAGACAACTTTGCATTTATGTGTTTCAAATCCCCACTGAGAAACCATCCACCATTGGTGTGCACACAGGTAGGAGGGGATAGACAATTATATTTATTGCAACAGGACACTCATTTCTGGAGCTTCACAAGCTCCAAAAATCATAAATAATGTTTCTCTTCTGTGTTGCTTGTGATTTTCAGAGCTAGTGCAAGCCTAGGAATCAACACTGCATCACACTAACCAAGTGTGTACTTAATCCTCACACTCTGCACACTTTTGGATTCTTTGTGTGCTTGTCGTGAAATGCCTCTGGGAAGTGACCACTGGCATTGCTTACTTGGCAAACTGTTTGTTGGCTTTGGAGTGACTGCAACTACTGCCATTCACAGCATGTCTCCATACAGCATTTGAACGTCCAGAAATGCATTCACTTCTCAGACTTCTAATGGATCTTAGTCCATCCAGCTATAGACTGGCCAACCACTGTTTCCAACTAAGTGGAATAAATTTATTTGAACTCTTCCAGCTGGTAAAGAAATGGTAATACTGTGATGATGCATGACAGGAAGGGGTTGGGTTTTGTTTTTTTTTTTTGTAAGCCTCATGTCTATCTACTCAAATCAGTTGTCATTTTTGCCTGGATTAAAGAGTGGTTGAGTCTTATTTTTCCAAAATAGCTCAGGCCAAATAACATTAATATACAGATGTGTCTAATTTATGTTTGTTATTCCAAATTCAACAACTGCTTTTCTTGTTTGGATCGGCATGAGGAGTAAGTCACATCTTGCCCACTCTTAGTTGGAATCATAGCTAGAACTCTTTTCCATGTGATTTGCTCCCAAGTTGGACATTTTTAGATTTATGCATTTTAAAAACATAAGAGAAGCCCTGCTGGATCAGGCCATGGCCCATCTAGTTCAGCATCCCGTCACACACAGTGACCCACCAAATGCCCTTGGGCATCTCAAGCAGAGACAAGGGCAAACCTTTTCCTGCTCTCGAATCTCAGCAAATGGCCTTAGAAGCATCCTGCTTGTCCCCCCCCCCCCCGCCAGCTTGAAAGATATACTTAGGCATCCATTCTAGTAGCCATTGTACATTTGGTATATGAGAAACTGAGGATGTCACGCCTGTTTGCACAACCTGTCTTGCAGAACTTGCATGGCAAACTGCTGAGATAGGGAGTGAGGAGATGCAGGGCTCTCCATGCTTTTGTCACCTGGTGACCAAAATACAACTGAAAGGGTCCAAAGACAAGGCTCCACTTAGAGGCACCTTCACTTTGCATGTTCAACAGAGCAGTGAATTTGCACCTCAGCGCCCTGGACTTTGGCTAAATAAGGAAACAGATTTTCCTCCCCACTATCATGCATTGTTAGTGTTTTAGTATTGTTCATTTTAATTTATTTTTTAATGCTGTAATTTGCCTTGAGACCTTTGGGTATAGGGCAAGATACAAATTTGAACAAATGAGTGAACAAGCGAACGAATGAATGAAGTGCCAGCCACCATTGTTAAAGCTACAAGCCGCTCCTGGGACCTGTAATACAAGAGCGTTAGCAGCTGCATCGTCAGAAGGTATTGCACAATGTTTTACAACCAAATGATGGAACTTATGGCTGAAAATATGGCCGATCTCCATGAGGCTGTGTGGTACAGGGCTTTAGACAGATACACAGTCTGGCACAAGAAGGGGAGAGTGTTTGCAAAGGGTTCAGAGAGTCTATAATCCCTTTCTGTGCCTCCAGTATCTCCATGATGGACCATGGGCAAAAGGCATCACGCTTATATAACTGTGCGCACATTGGCTGCTTTAACAAGACCATCTGACCACAAACTTGGAATAGACAATGGGCCTGATTCAGCAGGACATTTCTTCAATTTTTGAAACAATTTGATAAAGCAAGCACCAGTTTTCACATATAAGACCAGCACCGAACTCACAACACTTCATTTACGCCACCTGGGGCGCGTCTTCATGGCATGTGTTATTTCAGTTTAAAGAATTCGAAATAAAAGAAACGGAACAAAGCTGTCCAGACGACTTGCAAGTTGATCTGGTTCCGATGGCAGCCTTAACGCGGGATCAATACTCGGAGTCCACATGGCAGCACTGTCCTCCTGCCCATTGCCCACACTCTCTCCTGTGATTGGTTTTCCCTGCCAGGATCCCACCCTCCCTTCTCTTTGCGTCATGCTCCTCCGGGAATTCCCTGCCCAGTCCACCCTCCCCCTTCCCAGCAGCAGCAGCAGCAGCAGCAGCAGCATCCATCCATCCACCCATCCATCCACCCATCCATCCACCCATCCACCCATCCATCCATCCATCCATCCATCCATCCATTCATCCAGGCGCTGCGGGGCTGCGGCGCTAGCGGCTTCTCCCTGGGGCTCCGCTGCCGCTTTTCCCCCGCTTTGCCGCCACTTTGCCCCGCAGAGGAGGAGAGCCAAGGGGTGGACAAGAGGGCGAAGGGGGCTCCTCGCTTGCTCTTCCCCCCCGTGGCCGGGAGGGAACTCCGCCCCCCCCACCTCACAGGGACCGAAGCTGGATTAAAACCTTGGCTTGTGGTCACACCTAAGGTTTAATCTAGCTTCACTCCACCTTCAGAGTGAGAGAACACATCAGCAAAGTGACCAGTAGTTTTCTTTCCACATTATCTAGTCTAAAGGTGGATTTTCTGAGTTATTAACCCTGAAAGAAAACCAGCTTGTCAGTTTGCTGGTGTATTCTCTCACTCTGAAAGTGAACTGAAACTGGATTAAACCTTAGGTGTGACCACAGGCAAAGTAGCCTAGAGGGGGCTCAAAGCGGTTGACATTCTGTTTTCACCCTTCAAGGGACTAAGTGGCTGACAAGCCTTCTCACCATTAAGGGGGCTGAAAGTGACTGTTCCGAACCTTCAAAGGTCTGAAATTGCGCAAAATTGCAACATTGTTTTAAAGGTGTGAAGTGCTTAGATTGATACAGTAGGCATTTCCGCACTGAATCGCGTTCGAAACCGAACGCGTTCAGGCGGAAAGCTTAAGCCAGCTTCGGGCGCTTTCCCCGTTCACACACAGACGCTCCGGAACGCGTGTAAACGCGTTCCGGAGCGTCTGGGTGCGAATGGTCAAAGCGCCCGAAGCTGGCTTAGCCGGCAAACGCCGGCCAGGGGCGCGCCGGCGGCCGCGGAGGCAGATCGACAATCAGCTGTTTGAAAAACAGCTGATTGTCAAAGCCGCGCGGCGTCGGAGGCGAGCCGGCAGGCGATCGGGAGACAGAAGCGGCGCGAACGCTTCTTCTCCCGAACGCCTGCGTGCGGCTCGTCCGCGTTGGAACGCGTGTAGAGCACTTCGAAGTGCTCTACATTTCGAACGCGGAAAAGCCAGCTGCGGACACGTCGGGACGCAAGGCGCGCGCGGCCAATGCGGATGACGTGTCCACAGCTGGCTTTTTCGCGTTCGAATCAGCCCCGTGCGAAAACGTCTAGTGTTTCAGCTTTAAGGACTGGAGGTTTATAGTGGGTGTTTGAGGGTGGATTTTTTCAATGAAGGAAACCCTAAACATGACGTGCTTCTAATACGTTCAGCCATTGGTTACAGTGCGATTGGGGGGGCGGGACAGCCTTAACACTGAATCTCATCCCGGAACGATACTGTCCACACAGTTAAAAAGGAAACACGTATCGACGCCCGATCCCGAGTGAGACCTGTTGAGATCAGGATTTATTTCTAATCGGGATAACGTCCTTTAACACGGAAATACCGTGTTAATCCGAAGTGCCGTCTGAACTGCGCAAACTCAAAACGTTTTGAATTCGAGATAACTATGCCATGAAGACGCACCCCTGATTCTGTCACTGAACAATATACAGTACACATGTGTGTGAACCACCCTGCAAGATGGTCAGAATGTCTAGGATGGGCATCCTATGATTTAATAGCTATATACTGGCTGGCATTTCAATCCCAGAAAAGCTTATGTGGAAATAAGTCCCATTTAACTCAACAAGACTCACTTCTGACAATGCATAAGAGTGATGTGCCATCAGTGAGCATCAGGTTTCCTTAATTACCCATCTGCTGGCCATAGCATACTGGATGATTGGTGCTTGGTTTTTTTCTTTCTTTCTTTAGAGCAACCAGTTCTCAAAGCCATGAATATAGAGATAGGACACAATAGAAGTACTGTAGGGCAGTTTCAGTATTGTTCATTCAGTGAGTTGCAGTTGAATTGCTGCAATTCAAAGCCTTGTGTTTTTTCCTCATTTTTCAAAAGGAGGGGGTAGACCTTTGGTGATTATGATTAAAATATACAACCCCCAAAGAAGAAGTTAAATACAGCTACTTTGTTCATCCTGTTCTCAGCAGCCCAGTTTTCTTATCCCTGGCCCTGGAAGCCCTCCGGTCAAAGCCATTTCCTCCAGATATTCTTACTTTAAAAACATAGCTTTCATTTCTTTCCTAAGCAGTGTGTGTGTGTGTGAGAGAGAGGGTGAATTCCCATTACAAGCTTAAAACGGTTTTGAAATGGTTTCGATCCTCGCAGTCCCATTTCAGGTTGGCTTAACACGCTTTCCACATGTTAAATCACCCCAAAGCGTTGTAAATGTTAACATTCATTTCAGCAGGTCTCACTCCGGTTCGTGCATTTGAAACATTTTACATTTCTTACTGTGGGAACCGTACCATTTTAGTGGGATGAGAATGCATGTTTAGGGTTTCCCTCCCCCAATAGCTTGCTTCCAAAGATAGTGATTTTACTGTAAAAATCCACCCCTTACAGCAGACGCTACACTGTAGCAATCTACCCACTTCACACCTGATAACAATGTTGAAATTTTGCGCAATTCTGAAAGTTCTGACCTTTAGAAAGGGAAAAGAAAGGAAAGCAGCTGCAGGTTCAGGGAGATGTGTGAATGTTTTTAAAGCTGTGGCGGTGAGCAGGCGAAGGGGCTTGAGTTGCCGCTGCTGCTGTGTGCCCTGGGCAATGGGAAGAGGAGAGGAAAGAATTGCTGGCTGCCCGGTGCTGTTTTTCCTTCATCCAGGCAAGCAGCAGCCACCCAACCACCCAGTCAGGCTCTGTGAAGGGGTCCGTAATGGGTGGTGCATTCACGCCGGGAGGAAGAAGACAGGGCAGCCCCGAAAAGCGGCTTTTAGAAAGTAGCCCCTTGAGTCCCCCCTTGAGTCATGTACGCCACGTACGATCCTCAGAATCTGGGTTGAACGCGATTAAGTTGAAAGTAATGGGATCAGGCAAATTCGTGTTTGCATCCAGTTCTATTATTTCGATTTAGGGAAACCGTATTAAGCTTGTAATGGGAATGCGGCCAGAGAGATGGTAAAGTACCAGTTTAAGCTGTGAGGCTGAGTCATCCATTGACTATGATGAAAACTAGAATGGACTGGACTTTTAGACCAAGACAAGATATGCAATGCTACTGTTAGATGCCACCACTCAGTGGTAAAATGAAACGATGTCACTTTCAGACCACCCTCAATAGAGGCAGTAAGGAAACCATTGCTGTGCCACCTTCACCAAGGATAACATCATGTACAAAAGCCTAGCCCTAATAGGCGCTTCAACCAGTATCAGCACTGAAAGCCATTTAGGATGTCACACAGTTGTAGTGCAACGACCTGGAAAGAAGGTCACAGGTTCTGTGTCCTTCCCAACCCTTGGTTACAAAGATGGTTGAAGTTCCTTTTTTCCATCAGACTAGTGTTAACACGGTGGAACACGCTTGCTGCAGGAGTGCCTGGTCCTTAATACAAAATGGGCAATGACTTTGTCTGGAACTGCAGACTTACAATGCCTTTTCTAATGTTAGCTCTCTACCATTCCTGCCCCCTGGTACTTTACTCCTTCTAGCTGCTTTGCCCTCAGATCCACCAGCAGCTGAGGACCTCAGATATCACTGCCTGTTAGCTTTGCAGTAGCTGGGGGAAAACGCGACACAGTAGTCCTTTATGCACTGTTAGAACTGAGAATACTGCATTCTGCCCTAGCTGCAACTTTCAGACCATCAAGGGCAGGCCCATGTAGAATGCCTTGCAGTAATCCAACAGAAAAATAATTAAAGTGTGGCTACAACAGTGCTCTCACTATGCCTGCTCATCACCTTTTGAGGCTGTGTTTCCACAGCTACGGTGGAAGGTACTTGGGGACCAGTGATGGTCTGGTAATGTCCTTCCTGGCATATCACTAGGCACTTCTGCAATACCACATTCAGCACATGATGACATCCAAAGATGTTGCTCAAGGTGTTATTTCATGCCCTGACATCCAGGCATCTCAGGCAGGCACCATGCTGTCTAGCTGCCAGCAATGGAGATGCGACACCAGAGGTGGTCAGCAAAGGCATTTCCCTTAGCAGATAGACACCTTGGTTAGAATTCAGTGTCATCTAAAATAATTTTGACTTTTCCAATGAGACCTTGCCTTTGAAGGGTCTGTGAATGTTCTGGGGCTGGTTTTAAGGTCATACCAGGGACTGAAGAGCAGAAGATGTTTGTTGATGGACAAACCCATGAGATTATAACAGAAAAGGAAGGTGCTATGAATAGAAAGCTCACTCTGAGCAGGCACAAGTCCTGCTCAGAGGCCCAGTTTACATATTCCCAAAAATGGTGCCAAAAAGCTGTCATCCTGCAACACGTTACATATGCAATATCTGCTAGAGCTTCCTCATCCATCCATCAACAAACAGCTCCTCAGCCCTGCCTGAAGAGGAGAACCTCACCATCTCTCCTGGGAGTGGTCTAGTGGTGGCAGCCTAGACCTCTGGGGCACTCTCCAGCCTGGCTGGGCATGAACATATTGGAGGAGATGATTCCTTGTGGGACTAGGGCCTTTGGCAGCTGCTCTAGACTCCACTTGGCCTCAGCTCCCTTAGTTTGTGTGTGTGTGTGTGTGCGCGCATGCATGCGTGTTTGGCTTATTTCACAATGTTTTGTATGATGTGCAGTTTTATGATGTATTTTTAATGTAATGTTTTATTTATTATTTTGCATTGTGTATTTTCTGTTTGTTGTAAACCACAGTTTTCTTTTGGAAAGGAAGTATACAAATGAAATGGAAATGAAAAAGAAATATGAATGTGGATGTGGAATGCTGCATGTGTAATCATTGTGCTATCTCCACGCAACAAAATGACAATAAATGGAACAATAAATCGTTGTTGCACTCCATGTATGCTTTTGGTATTGCTCTGCCAGATATGAGGGACTCATCTCACTTTCTTTCTTAGGAGACCAGTCTGCCTAAACCAAATTTGTTCACTTTCTTTTACCATACAAATTCTTCTCTTGTTACTATTTTTGTTTTTGTCCATGTGGTCTTTACTTTTAAGCATTTCCACCAGGGACGATCAAAGCATAGGCATTATTGGCCTCAAATATACATTCAATCTTCTTTTTCCCCGCTTGCCTCCTTCCTTGCTATCGGCTTTGTGTCCTGAGAAGCTTTAATTGATATGCAGATGGTTCTGCTGCCCAAAGGATTGCTTCTAGTCACAGTGGCTAAAGGTGCTTGGATTGTCAAGGGTGGGGACTTGAGTGGGAAGAAGCCCCTTCAGGGGGCTTTCAACCTTTACAGAAAATAATGATGTATGAGACAGGGATTCTTTGGGAACCTGAAGAAGACATGACAGATAGAATAATATGGGGGCCAAACACTGTCTTCACAATTGAGACAGATGGTCTCATCTCAGCTTGCAGTGATTGTGAGCGGCCCAAGCTGAGATGAGCTCTTGCGATGGACGTCAGCTGATGGCAGGTAATGTCTGTTGGACACGCTGTCCCTCAGTGGTAGCTTTCCATCCAAGGGGTAAGATGTTGACAGCAGCTAAGGCAGCCTTTGTGGAGTTTCTTTACTAGCTAAATCCTAAATACTTTTTCTTCTTTTTAAAAAAAGTATTGAGATGCACACTTGTGAGGAATGTATCCGTTTACATCTGTACCTCAAGGAGCTGTCTGGACCAAATGGAACACCCTCAGCTGTTATCAGTATGAGATTTTACCCAAGTTTTATTCATTAATTTTTCAAAATGCTTATCTGTGGCCTTGTCGTTGTTTTAATTCCTTTTAAAACGAGACAGTGAATTTGCATTGCTAAGAATTAGGGAAGTGAAGGCGTAGGTGACTGCAGTTGTAAAGATGGAAGATAATCTATTGCAAGCTAGAAAGATGCAAATTCTGATTTTTTTTTACTTGTAAAAAGCCATCTATACTTCTTTAACATGCTATTTTTCATTCAACAGTTGAATGATAAAATTAAATATCAAAGATAGATTTCAAATCTAGGTGAGTTCAACTTTAATTTTCTTCGTTCAGAATCTTAGGTGCACTATAAGAGGTCAGGAGGAAACAAATCAGAGTGATACAACTTATTACTCTGCAAACCATTCCAAAGGAGTTTTCTGGATTTTGTTTTGTTTTGTTTCCTATCTGCTTTGGCCTAAAACAAACAAACAATGCTGACAAATACATAACAAGCCACAATGCCTAGCCCTGAGCCTCCATTCTGTCTGACGAATCATATATTCTGCAGGTCTGGCATCCAGTTCTCTACTTAAAATGTTCTCAGAGGTACAGAGTGCAAGAGTAAAATAATAATAAAACATATTTAGCAGGCAGAAACAGTCCGAAAGCTCCCCCGCCCCTTTTGGCTTTCTGCACATGGGCATTTCCACACTTCCTTTCCCGTCTGCTGGATGGGAATGGAGCATGATGACCCAACATTAGCTAGTGCTCGCACTTGCGAGCGCTACGTAACAGCCTGAGCCTCATGTGATTGGTCACTCACCAGGGACCGATCCTGGGGCTGGTCCTCTTCTGGGAATCACCATTTTGGCTGCGGCGCCCTCCACGACTGCACGTGTGTCAGCACTGTCACCATGACAATGCTGACACTATGCACATGCATAGTGATGTCTGTGGTCATCTGAGGTGCCAGCACCCTTGCACAGCATGTCAGACAACCCTAGAGCACCGGAAGAGGTGTGAATGGTTGCTGCCCAGACACTCCAGGTAAGCTTAGGGTTAATGTTGGTAACTGTTGTTTATCAACAATTATGGAACTTCTGGGAAGTCAGGGCATATTTGGAGGCTGTAGCAGGCTCCTCCAAGTGCAAATGCACTTCCCCAGAAGTTCACTAATCATGTACTACTGCCTGTAGTGCAAATAGGCCCCATGTTTCTACCCATTGGTTGGTGCTTGCAGAGAGAAATGGGAAAGTATTGCACAGAACTGATTTCTGCCAAACATTACTTTCACTAGACAGCAACAGAGAAACACAGGACAGAGGTAGGGATTGGAGGTTTCATGTACTTCCATATAATCATGCTTAGATCCCTACACCCACCCACCCCCCGCCAAAAAAAAAAAAAATGGAAAAAAGAGAAATTCATAAGGGTGTAGAACATAAGAAATGTGCTAATGGATCAGATCCATCTAGTGGTCATCTAGGTGCACAGGGAAGTCCATCAGCAAGAACATAAAAACATAGCTTGCTCTGCTTGCAGTCTCCCAGAAGCTGGCCTTCAGAAGTATCCCATCTCTTGCTACCACAAGGGGTAATAGCTGTTGACAGGAAATATTCTCCTTGTCTGTATCCACGCATGATGGTACCTGCTTATTCTTGTACTGTGTGAGCTTTTTATATCAAAGTTGTGACTTTTCGTTCTTGAGTTTCCCCTGTATCACTCCTTTCACCCTCTCAGATGTATATCTGAGCAGCTTATATGTATAGTTGAAGCAACCACTTTGGAAAACAAGTAGTTGAGATTCTGACGCTGTGGTCAAAACCAAGATTTAATCCAGGCTCCAGTCCACCTTCAGAGTGAGAGAACACATCAGTAAAGTGAGCAGTATTTTTCTTTCCACATTATCTCAAAGATGATTTTTCTGAGCTATTTAACACTGAAAGAAGATAGCTTGTCACTTTGCTGATGTATTCTCTCACTCTGAAAGTAGACTGAAGCTGGATTAAACCTTTAGTGTCACCACAGCCTGAGATATAACCTCTGGCCATTTTGTATAGTACACTTCTGTTTGTATTCCTCCAGAATGCTGCATTTGATTTCTTTATTTGGATCTGAGTGTATTTTTGTATATCCGATCTCTAGACGTTTTCGCACGGGGCTGAACGGAACGCGGAAAAGACAGCTGTGGACACGTCATCCGCATTGGCCGCGCGCGGCTTGCGTTCCGACGTGTCCGCAGCTGTCTTTTCCGCGTTCGAAATGTAGAGCACTTTAAACTGCTCTACACACGTTCCAACGCGGACGAGCCGCCCGCAGCCGTTCGGGAGGAGAAGCATTCGCGCCTGCTTCTATCTCCCGAACGGCTGCGGCGCGCCTCTGACGCCGCGCGGCTTTGACAATCAGCTGTTTGTCAAACAGCTGATTGTCGATCTGCCTCCGCGGCTGTCTGCGCGCCCCTTGCCGGCGTTTGCCGGCTAAGCCAGCTTCGGGCGCTTTGAGCATTCGCACCCAGACGCTCCGGAACGCGTTTACACGCGTTCTGGCGCGTCTGTGTGTGAACGGGGAAAGCGCCCGGAGCTGGCTTAAGCTTTCCGCCTGAACGCGTTCCATTTCGAACGCGATGCAGTGCGGAAATGCCTTCTGTTTAGGATTTAAAAAAATAGTATTTAACAAAAGCCACAATCTTGCTTTCAATAACTCACTGCTTTGGCCTATTGATATAAATGATGCCTACAACGGTAAGGATGCTAGATAAGTCCCAAGACTGCCTTTGTTTTTGAACTAAAAGCCATGGTTTTGTTTGCCAACTTAGAATGCTGCCTTCCCGAGTGTTATTTTTTATTTTTTATTTTTGCAGATTTTCTCACACTGCACTGAAAATATAGACATTAGAAAAATCTGTTATCTTCCAAAGCCCTTTAAATCTCTTACATAAATACCTAATTATGGGCTCTTTCAGCTGGGTTAGTTTTCTTGGTAGTTTATAACAGCTGCACTGGAGCTATTACAGTTTATCATTTAAACACTAAATTAGGGGGTTCTTAATTAATGGATCCTTCAGTCAGTGGATTTTTGGCAACAGCTTCAGATTGATAAAGCAAAACTGCATGAAAACAGAAAGAAAACCTGCACCATTTCAAATTCCTTCCCCACCCTACCACCAAAGTCCATACCTGATATTATTAGGTTGATGCATTTATCCAACAAATACAAAACTTTGTGCAGTGCAGGCATGTTGAAGGAACTTTCAGCCCCTTGCATCATGCTGGATTTTAGAGACACAACAGTGGAAGAGCAAAGTTGTCCTCCTTCTGACAGTGGTCATATGATCTCCATCTTCCAGAAAGAATTTAGGGATGCAGCAATATCACATTTGCATACTTGTGGCCATATCTGGAGGAGTGTGTGATGCTCCTTATGAAGTGGGAGACTATTAATTTCTCTACTTCCCAGTTCTCGATAAAGGAGCAGCTCCAAACCATGACTGCATATCATAGCTGTGGGTAGCAGAATTTGGGGCTTATTAGCCAGTTCCCAAGAAATCGGTTGCTAAGAAAATTGGAGAGACAGATCTGCACAGTTCTTTCTTTCTTTCTTTCTTTCTTTCTTTCTTTCTTTCTTTCTTTCTGTCTGTCTGTCTGTCTGTCTGTCTGTCTGTCTGTCAAAAAAGCTCAACTAAAATTTGAACAAATGCTTCCTCAGAAAGGAGTGGCTGTAGATCAGTGGTTTTGTGTACCAAAGGTCCTAGGTTCAAACCACAAGAGCTCCTCAGAGGAAGACAATGGCAAAGCATTTCCATGAAACAGGAAGTCATTGGTCCCTTGGACTATGAGGGAATCAAAGGAAGGCAAAGAGGAGAGAAAGAAATTGCAGACAAGCTGAATAAATTATTTGCATTTATCTTCATGAAAGAGAATTTGAGACAGATTCTTGAGCCTGAGCTTTTGTTCACTGGAAGGTGATAAAAGAAGTCATAGACCTTATAAAAAACAATAAACATCAACAAATCACCAGGCCCTGATGATATTCACTCAAGAATCATTGAGTTGGCCAAAGCTGAGATTGTAGAACATCACTTATCAGTACATTTATCTTCCAGTGTTGAGGACTGGAATGTGACTTGTGTAACTCCAACTTTTGAACAGGGTTCAAGGGAACAATCAGAAGAAAAGGAACTATGAAGAGCTTCCCAAGGTTCTCTCCACATTGTGGGACTGGATATCAGTCCAAACTACTAATATTCACTGATTGAATCAGAGGTGATTGTGAGTGATCAGGAAAAAGATCTTGGAGTAACAGTAGACAGTTCGATTACAGTGTCAGCACAGAAGGGATGTACAGTACTGAAATGGTTCGAACAGTATCAGCGTGTTCATAGATTTATTTTCAGGCCAAGCCCCTTGAAAAGTTTGAGTTTGGGCTGAAAACAAATAGAACTGAAGTGGGGGAATTAGATACACAATGCATTGGTTTGATTACCCCCTCCCATTACCCCCTACTGAACCAAACTTCTATCTCCACATTCATCCACCTGCTTACAGCACTGTGAACGTTGAGCAGATTAGGGAAGATGAAAATGGGATTGAAGACAGGCTAATATTATAAAGCTTCCATACAAATTGCTGGTGCACCTGGCCTGGAATATTGTGTGCAGGTTTGGATGCTGTAACTTTAAAAGGATACAGCAGAGCTAGTGAAGGTTCAGAGTACAGTTGAAATGTCTGAGGCTCTTAGGCTTTTTCTGCACTGGACCTTGGATTGGAACATATTCTCATCCAAGGTCCAGCCTTCCACGACTACTGCAGAATATGGGATGTCCTGGGCTCCCTTAGCCCACTCAAGTATCTGAAGGGGTGTCACAGTGCAGAGGGATCATCCCAACTTACACAAGATGGGAGGACTAGAAACAATGGAATGAAACTTCAAGGGAGTCAATACAGATTAGATAAAACCTCCTGACAGTGAGGGTGATCAGTCAATGGAATAGGTTGCCACGGGAGGTAGTGAGTTCTCCTTCCAGAGGCTGCACCTACATCTGTCTGGGATGGTTTAGGAAATCCTGCACTGAACAGGGGGTTGGACTCAATGAGGAGAGCCAGCAAGTGAGCGAGCGAGTAGGGGGGTGCAGGGAAGGGAGGCCTCCCCTCAGGTGCGGCAGCGTCGGGTGGCAGGCAGGGGTCCCGGAGAGGGATTCCCTGCCTGCCTGCACTCCCTCTTCTCAGCTTCCTGTCTCTCAAGGAAGGATTCCTTATCCTGCCCCAGGAAAAAGGAGAGCCAGCGAGTGAGCAAGCGAGCGAGCGGAGGGGTGCAGGGAATGGAGGCCACCCTTTGGATGTGGCAGCATTGGGTGGCAGGCAGGGGGAGAGGGAAAAGGAAGGACGGCAGACAAGGACGGGGCTTTGCTGGCCTTATTCGGAGAGGAGGAGGGGGAGGCCACCGCCAGTGGCAGTGGCAGCTCCTGTCCTCAAAAACCATCACTGTTCCTGGCCTCCAACCCTAACCCGCAGCAGAACCAGAGTAATCTGGATTCGCAGTAGATGAGAACGCAGCCTAAGATGTAGTGTTGGCTGTCAGCTTGGTTGGTTTCAAAAAGAGTTTGGACCAATTTATGGAAGACAGGGCTATCAATGATAGCACTCATGGTAGTAGGAAAAGTCAACTGCTAGGAGAATGCAGGCTACGCAAATTATGTGCTTGTGTTCTATTGGTGGGCTTCCTTGTGCAGCTTATTGGGGCCACTACAAGAGCAGACTGCTGGACTAGATGGAGCATGGGTCCAATCCAGTGGGAGCACTTCTTATATCTTTAGCTTAGTTTGTCTCAAAAGAACAGCATGGGTGTGACCATGGAGCTACCAAGAGTTGAGTTCAGGTGAAGAAATCTTTATTTTATTTTATTTTATTTTATTTTACCTTTATCCTTACAAGGATATGGAAGGGGTAGAATTGTTTGTAAATTTAAGCCTCCTCTCATTTCCTCCAGAGCAGAAATTTGTCTGGCAAATTGGGCTTAACCCGATCTTTGTGTGTGTGCCTGCCTGCCTGTGTATGGCAAGTGTGGCTGATAACAATTTTTGAAAGATTTTTCTTGAAAAATATACTACCTCATGCTTGAGATGGTCCAAATTGGGGCCCGTTGGATGAAATCTCATTGCTTTTAAATGATGCAGTGACAATGCCATGAGCTTTTATTTGCTTCCAGATAATATAAATCAGCTATTGGAAATCTGTATCATTAGTGCTATTGCTTTTCAGTGAGAAATGGTCGTAAGTAATGGATTAGCTTCTTTGCCTCATCCTCTCTCTGGAAAACAACAATGCACTGGGCCGATCAATATTTTGATCCAAGTTAGTTATGGGAGTGACAGATGTCGGTGCTTTGTTCTCTAAGAATTTGGTATGATACACCTTTGAAATAAGAATATTTTCCAGGACTGTATGGTTCTATCCGTGCCTTATTATGATCTTTCTTAAAAATCACAGGTGATAAATAAGGAAGCGCAATTCTCTTAGAGTGGATAATTATGCACATATATACATTTGACACAAGGAATTAATGGTTGGAACAAGCAAGCAAGCGCTTCTAGCATGTTTGTTTCAAAGAAAAGCTGTAGCCTAAAGGTCTTTCTGGAGTTTCTTGGTTTCCGTGGGCAGAGAACATGGGTTTGCCCTCAGGGTCGGAGGTTTACATGCCCCTCCACTTAATGCCCCCAGTGCTGCTCTGAAGTGGGGGACAGGGAACACTGATGAGAAAGCAGGAATTCTCAGTACTTCTCTGACATACTTTGTATCTTGTTTTCTTCAATGGACCTTGGGATAGTGTGTTTTCACACTTCCTTTGCCTGATTTGAAGTGAGTCTGGACCAGTGAGGCCTGCTGGTTTAGGCCAGGGCAAGGCATGGGGCCTTTCTTCACTTAGCTGATTAGGCTGCTGTGAACTAGGGTTGGTAAACGTCTGGTAAAGGTGGACCATTCGCACTTGTCATGAGGAAAGCTCCTCCAAAGCATCCATCATCGCCCGGAAGTGCAAATGGTCCTCCCGTTTACCAGCCCACGTCACTGTGTCCAAAACCGGAAGTTCCGCCTCCTTGCTGCTGCAATTAGCCATTCCGTGACATGCTTAGATGCCATTGTAGAGGGGCGTGTTTGAGCAGAGGGATGTATTGTGGCTGATCATGTCAGCACACACTAATCAGTTGCTGATTAAATGCCCCTCTCGCAACTCAACAACCAGGTGCCATTCCCAGGGATTGGTGGTCCAGTCATGGCAGAGGTCAGTGACTACAATTGATAAAGGTATGGAGCACGATTTAGTGTTCCACACCTAATAAACAGTTAGTGAATTTCTGGGGAGGCAGGGCATGCTTGGAGACTATAACAGCCTACTCCCCGTGCGGACGCTCTTTATCAGAAGTTCACTAATTGTTGACTACCAGCCTAAGTGCGAATAGGCCTATGGTCTGAAGCATCACTATCTGCATAATGGTACTGGTCTGGACCAGTCTCCACACTGGCCCAAAACTCACACAAACTTCAGAGCCAGCCTCTGAGGTCAGTGAAGGCTATGAATGAATATTCCTATCCTCAGGGTCCCTGGGAAACCCATTTTGGTGGCACTCTTTCATGAACTGCCCAAACGGGTGCCCTGGTAGTCCAGAAAATGGAGGCATGCTTTCTGCGTGCCTCTGTGCTTCAGATTAAGCCATCCTGGTATGCTGGTAGCCTTTGATGTAAAGAGTTTGCACCTCTTTAAAGATCCACTTCTGCACACAGTCATCAACTTTGAGCTTCTAGAATTCCCAAACGCTACAACTCATAGGGAAAACTCAAAACCGATCTAGGCTGTGATCAGACATAGAAAAACAAAACATCTCAGAGGCACCTCAGAGAAGTCTCCAAGGTGAGATTGTTCACACACCAGTCTGTCCCTCCCACCTCACATGAACCCCCTCAAATGATAAGGGAAGGCCTGAGAACATGAAGACCACATATACTCCCTTTGAAGCACCTTTGGGGCACCCCTTTTGTTATGTCTTAGAGAAGGAGCTGGTTAAGAAGCATGCTATTTCTCAGTGTTCCTAAGTCCAAGATTTAGTAGTACAAATCATGGCCAGAGAATATTCTTTCCCAGAAAAATCCAATCTCGATTGCCCTAACCTCACTTATATCAGCAGCCTAATTTGGAACATCCAAATGAGTTCAGAAACCTTTGTTAAGCCTCTTTAAATCACATATCGGTCTATGAGTAGATCCAGATCTATCTTTTGCCTGCCCCTGGCCTACAACAGATAAAGTGATAAGCCCTTTCTGTACTTGGCCTAATTCCAGATTTTATCCTGGAATAGGGAGGGACCTGCCATCCACTTACTAGGTCAGACAGTGGCAGGCCATTGATACAGAAAGCGGCCATGATAGTTAGATAGAAGCATATCCTTTATGACTGTAAAGGACCACTTATATATACATTGTTAAAAATCTCATGCTTTTTAACATCATGAAGCACAGGGATCAGAGGAGGCCCCAGTCAGAAGCTTTCATTTGATCCCACAAAACCACCATTTGGTCCTGCAGTGTGACAAAAGCAAAGAGGGGGTAAACCACAATCATGCATTGCCCATGTTGCTCCTTCGGAAGTCACCCATGATCCATTTCAGTATATCTGAAACAGCCAGAAATTGTAGGGAAGAGATTTTTGCAGTCAGCTGTCATCAATTTGTTGATGACACCCACTTCTTCCCCTTCATTCCTCCTGAAACAGGAGAAGGAGTTCAAGTGTTAAATCATTGCCTAGAAGTGATAATGCCATAGATGTGTGCCAGTAAACCAAAATTTAGGGAGATGCTGCACTGGGAATGTCCCTTCCACAAGCTGGTGGGGTCTAAGGAAGGCCTAAGTGGCTGTTTCTCTGTCTAGTTTTCGGATCAATTTTTATTTCTCTTCTTGAAGATTTTGTTTTGAGTTGTACTTAGAAAGGATGCCGTCTTTGCATACTTATACATTATCGTTTTTCTTTCTTCTGCTTGTTTATTTAAGTATGCTAGCTGCATGGACTCTATGCTTAGGAGCACTCCAGCAGAAGACTTCTTTAAAGTGGTCTCCAGCAAAGCCCGTACCTACCGCTGCCATGCAGAGAATCAGTGGCAACAAGAACAACCCAGGCTCCATTCTGAAGTCTGGAGTCATTTAACAAGGCTCTGGAAGGGCGGGACTGGGCCAGTTGTCATGGGGACAGTTGCCTCAACACTCCAAGTGGCCCACCCCATTCCTGGCCCAGAATGCTTTTCCCAGGCCAAGATTGCACACACCTGCACAGAACAGTCAATTATTACTGATATAGTCCAAGTGCTTCTCGCCTTCGATGTATTTATTCCATTTACCTTTGATTTCAGAACATCGTGAACCTTTTCAGTATATTCAACACTTGTCTTCTGTTTTACGCATCTATGTTGAATATCTTCGTATTGCAATATTACCAAATATTTATGATTTTCTCATCTATCAAGACTTTTAATTTGAAGTTCATCTCTCAAAGTTTTGTGCTATTTGATTGAAAGGGTTGTTTTAGGGATTGAAAAAAGGTTGTATTAGGGTAGTGCACAAATATTTGTAACATTTGAAATTTGACCGAATTAGGCCGAATTTGGATATTCAAACTCGAATGTTATATTTGTATGCTAACATTCAAATGAATATGAATGTTTCTTCTGGGGAAACATATTGGATACATACTTATTGGTATCAGATACATATCTATTTGTATCAGATACATATTGGTTCGTATCTGATATGTATCTGTTATCAAGATACGTATTCATTCATAGCAGATACATATCAGATGTGTATTCATTAGTATCAGATACGTATCAAATGGTTGTACAAATACGCATTAATAGATTCTTATCAAATAGAATTTTACCACATTCGAAAGCGATCTATTTGTACGAATACAGATTTTCAAACTTTCGATTCATTTCAAATCAAATGCCAAAAAAAAAAAAAATCATGCGCATCCCTATTCCTCACTGAATGATAACACTGAAACATCTTATTCCATTGATATATTTTGGCTGATTGTGTGTTCTGACAGTATTTAGCAATGAGACAATTTCTTAACATTACTGAGCATAGCATTATAGTAGTTACAAGGAGTATATGTGAAAGGGAATCATCATGAGATTTTTCACATCTGATGCTGACTTTTCCCAGTTCTTTAGTGTTGGCTGTTAGCAGGATAATTCTGCATTTTCATTGCTGTTGACAGGAATTTTCTGACATTGTTACTAATTTTGAGAATTTTCTAAGTATTCTTCAATCCAAGCATGAAGCAAGGAAATGAATGCATTTGGGAAATCTGTGCCACAGATTAGTTTGTTTGCTTTTTTACTTTTTGTGGTGTTTTAAGTCACATTTTATGAATAGAAATTGATCTTTTGTGTCTTAAGAATCTCAGCAGCTTCCCAACTATTTTAGAAGAATCAAATGCTTTTGCACAGAACTGAGTATTGTTCCTATAAACAATTTAAACACTGTAGGCAAGCAAGCAATTGGTCAATAATTACTTGGTAGTAGCCCATAATCTGATTACATTTAATGATGTGAACATGCTAGCGATGTGCATGAATGTTTATTTTTTTGTACTCAATTTGTATTGAATTGAATGCAAGAAAATTTATATTCATTCAAATAGATCCCCTTTGAATATGGTAGGATTCATATTCGATACGAACGTTCAATCCCATATAAATCTCAAACAAATGCATAAGAATAGCACATAATGGATCCCATATAATGGATCCCATACAAATGCATACAAACAACATACAGATCCCATTGTGCAGTAGGATGGACTATATAGATGAGCCCCCTTGATTCTAAACTGGCAAGAATTTTCAACTAGAATTCATATACTGTATTTGATCTTTAAGGCTGCCCACTTTTCTACTTGATTTGCTTGCTTTGGGACATTTTCAGCTTTTTTAAAATTAAGGGTGTTTTTCCACTGTCACTAAAAGTACCCATTAAGTACCCATTAAAGGGTACAAAGGCTGCTTCCACACAGGGACAAAGAAATCCGGATCTCCTGCACCCGGATTTAGTAAAACCAGTTCCCAGAGTAACCGGTTTTACCAAATCCGGATCCCCGGGAGATCCGGATTTATGGGGTAGATTCGCATCTAAGAGATGAGGATCTACCCCTCGCCCCATGCCTCTGCACACGCGCCATGAATCCGGATTGGAGGCGGGTGCTGTGCGGACACAAAGCACCCGTCTCCCATCCATGGCCCTCCCCCGGCCCACCATGATTGGCTCTCTGCAATCATGGCGAGCAAGAGGACCTCGCTGCCGCGGCTCGCCCTCGCCCCAGAAGCGGCGGATCGCTGCTTCTGGAGCCAGGGCGAGCTTCTCTAAAGCCCACCCTAGCCCACCCTGGGGGGAGCGCGGCGAATCCCCCTCCTTACCTTGTCAGCGTCAGCCGGTTTCTGAGGGTCGGTGCCCAGAATGCAGCGCGCCTGCGTCCTGCGCGTCTCCTGAGTGGCCGGGGCTGCTACTGGCAGCCCTTGCCCTCAGGAGACATTCTGCGCAGGCACTTCTGGGGCAAGGGTGAGCTGCGGCAGCGAGGTCCCCCGGCTCACCATGCTTGGCTCCGGGGAGCCAATCATGGCGGGCCGGGCGAGGGCCCTGGCTAGGCACAATTGCGCCGTGTGGACGCAGCCTAAGTGGATGCGTTTTCATGGTGCAAGACCACTTGAAATGTGGTGTGCTATTAACAACCATTAGGCACACTTTAGTCATGGATAGGTGCGGACGCACCTACCGGAAATGTGTCTAATAGACCCCGCAAATGTGGACGTGCTGCCGAAAACCGGTTTGAAAATGGCGTTGCTGTGCAGACGCACCTCACCGGAAGTGTGTCAAATAGCAACGCGTGTGCGGTCACGTGCTTCCAAAAGTGTCCTTAATGGGTGTTAGAAGGGCCTGTGCAGAAGCACCCGAAATGGCATTTTTGTACCCATTAATGGGTACTTAATGGGTACTTCTAGTGACAGTGGAAAAACACCCCAAGTTGAATTTCTTCTGTGGGTCTTAGGAGTATCTCATAATTTCTGCCAAAATGTCTCTTTTGCTTTGTTTTTGGGTTTTTTTTTTTTTTAGCCATTGCAAATTTATTCCACAAATTGTGGTAGCATCCATCTAAGGGTGTTTTTCCACTGTCACTAAAAGTACCCATTAAGTACCCATTAATGGGTATGTAATGGCATTTTTGTACCCATTAATGGGTACTTAATGGATACTTCTAGTGACAGTGGAAAAACACCTTAAATATAATGCCTTTTTGAGAGAGAGATGTCCCATCAGCTGTAATGGAAACAGTGGCTGTACTTCCTTCTCAAGGGATGCTCTTGATACCTGGGTGTGTTAGACAACTGTCAGCTGTTGCTAGTATCCCTTCTTGAACAAGGTGCTGGAGAGGATTATGGTGGTTCAACTGCAGACATGCTTATGGAAGCAGATTATCTGGTTTCAGGCTCAGGTATAGAACTGAGACTGCCTTGGGTATCCTAATGACCTTTATTAGGGAGCAGTAAGGGTGTGCAGAAATGCAATTTGATTCATAATGAATATTCAAAAACTGAATTCATACAAATAAAGAAAAGTGAATGTCTGGACATTCAAACTGATACAAATACATTCTTTATCTATTTATTTGAATATTCAATACCTATCCAATGATATAAATCTTATATGCATCTGTACACATTTTGTATGCATCCAGGTTTCATCCCGTATGCATCTGTACATATAAGCAAAAGATGAGTACATATCTGTACACATACGAATGTCTCTCCCTAAGTGAAATGGGTGCAGTGGTTGAAATTTGGCACAAAATGGCTCATGTCTCTTGTGTACATGAAGGATTGTTAGGTCTCAAATGAAATGTTTATGTAGAGTGGCCAACAATGTTGCCAGCTACCAAAGTTTTCAGAATTTTGAAATGGAGTGCTTACATAGACTGAGACCAAAAGGAACTCATGTGGTAGAGCTGATGGGTAGAGAGTGAAGGAAAGTGTCTGAGAGGAGCCTTGCTAATGATCTTTCTGAACTGTGTTTTGATCCACTATATGTCAAAAGAGAGTTTGGGGAAATCAAAAGTGAGGTAGAAGAGCAGCCAGATGGCCTGTCTTTGGACTGAACCACATCTGCATTTCTCACCTGCAACATTCCTATTCTTCCAAGTTCAAATGGGTTGCCATAAACCCAGTGTGGTTATTTACATATTTATTTGTCACCCTTATTTTAGAAATCAGCTGTATTTTATCACTTTTTTAGGCAACTGCCACATTAAAATATTCACCTTTAAATGAGTAAAGACAAATATTTGTAAGGTGAGAAACAATCTGAAGATCATTCAGCATCTAAACACGCACGGGAAGATTTTGACTCAGTTACAATTACATAAAATTAGTCTATTTCCTGCTCTTTCATTTTGATCAGCCGTGATGTAGCAAATGTACTGATCAGTAATGATGTAGATCCCGAGACGTTTTCGCACGGGGCTGAACGGAACGCGGAAAAGACAGCTGCGGACACGTCATCCGCATTGCCCGCGCGCGGCTTGCGTTCCGACGTGTCCGCAGCTGTCTTTTCCGCGTTCGAAATGTAGAGCACTTTAAAGTGCTCTACATGCGTTCCAAGGCGGACGAGCCGCCCACAGCCGTTCGGGAGGAGAAGCGTTCGTGCCTGCTTCTGTCTCCCGAACAGCTGCGGGCTCGCCTCCGACGCCGCGCGGCTTTGACAATCAGCTGTTTGTCAAACAGCTGATTGTCGATCTGCCTCCGCGGCTGTCTCCGCGCCCCTTGCCAGCGTTTGCCGGCTAAGACAGCTCCGGGCGCTTTCCCCTTTCGCACACAGACGCTCCGGAACGCGTTTACACGCGTTCTGGCGCGTCTGTGTGTGAAAGGGGAAAGCGCCCGGAGCTGTCTTAAGCTTTCCGCCTGAACGCGTTCCGTTTCGAACGCGATGCAGTGCGGAAATGCCTCAGGTGACTGTACCCATCTTTATGCAGTTTTCTTGGCAGAGATATAGGAGTGGTTTTCCATTACCACATTTAACCAGAAACTCTCTGTTTTCCAAGCAGTTTACTCTACCAATGAGCTACAGTCACTCCCTTGCCTGAATATATATGGCCCTATTTGGGATGAGACATAGCAGTATATAAACCCCCCACCCAGCCGATCCCAGGTGTGAATGGGGAATCCGTCCCCACGTGTCCTAGCCTTCCTGCACTTATAAGGCCTCTTATTTGTGTATTTTGTTCCACTGTTAAATCAAAGGCTGTGCTGTTTAATCAGTTTAGTATTTTTGCCAGTGCTCTGAATTTTGTAAGTTGCTTAGAAGCTGTTTCCAGTGATCAGGGACTGGAACGTTCTATAAACAAGCACACAACTGTCCTTAAAACCATTTGTATAGCTTTGGCAAAACCTATAGTAGTATGAAAGTCAGAGATAGTGTGGGATTTCTTAGAAATGCTCTAACTTCAAAAAATGTATTACTTACCACCACACAAATTTTGTTATACGATGTCCAGGTTGTGGCAAAACTTATATTTCAATTAATAAATTTTATCCTTTTATATATTGCTTTTACATTGTTTCTGTGTGGTCAGTGACTGTAAATAACCTAATTTATTTACTTACTACAAGGAAATCAGGCCATGCCAAATATTTCGGAAGCTATCCTGATTTATCATCATAGTCAGTGTTTCCAAACAGCAAAGTAGGAGAAAGAACAGCGTCAAGCTTTTGGAAGTCAATGGAGCCAAAAACAGCCTGTTAAAGGCAAGGTAATCTGAGGTCACCTCTTCCAAAATCAGAGTCCTAAAGACTACAGCAAGCTGAGAAAATGTGCATGGAGGCCATCTTGTGTATGTGAATCCATGTCATTAGGATGATCGAGGCAAGTGGATCAGTGGTACTAGAGCTCTTTGCCTGACATGTTTTGACTGAAAACAGCAGGCAAAAAGAGAGATGAATAGGGAAGTAATAGCTTGAATTATTTTCTGGAAGTAGTGTGTCTTTGACACTTTTCCAGCACCTTCCTGTAGCTGACCCCATAGGCACCCTATGGCATAGGGCGTTTCTGCATTGGTTCTTATCCTGGATCATATCTCGGAATAGGGCCTGCCATCCACATGGCTAGTGCGACTATGGTAGGTCCCACCTGGGGCCCATTGTAGTCTGCTCTAGCATGTGGGCAGCAGGCCCTTATTCTAACATGTAATCTAGAATAATGCCCAGTGAATAAAGCTAAACTGATAGCACCCTGGCCTGTTTTCCTTTGAATTTTGGAAATTAACAAAGATCCAAATCCAGGACAAATCTAACCACCAATCTACTTTGTTTTCCACCTATCATTTGAAAATTATTGAGATTTTCTGCTTTCCTTTTTTTCCCCTCTCTCTCTTTCAGTGTAATGATCATCATCAAAGGTAGTGCTGTGCTAGAAGAATTGTGGACCCATGATGTTGTTCCATTTACTGATCCAGCCAAATAGAAATATTCTTGATGATTCCACAATTTCTCTGTGAACCTCAAAGGATTTGGTGGACTACATGGGTCAGATTTTTTGAACATTGGTTCTGCATTTCTCTTCCTCAAAATGATCTGAGCCTGGTTACTTGCAGCTTGTTCTTTTAGCAGAAAAAAAATACAATACAAGCTTTAGGGGGTTTGTCCAGTGCAACCAAGGCATGTGCAAATTTTGGTTCATGTTCACAAATTTGATTGAATATTTTGTTTTTACAGATGTTAGTATTAAAATGAAAAGTTGCGGGTTGTTGTTTTTCTTCATATCCAAAACTTTGATTGGAGCAAACCAGTCTTCTACCTGTGAAAACGAACCATTTGATGGAACATTTGTTTTGTTGTGTTTGGGGTCATGAAAAGGGGTATATTTCTTTGCAAAAAAGTGCAAAAATAAATACAAAATAATTATACTATTCGACAATGAAATGAATTAACAGGTTTTGCTTCAACAGCAAAATGAACATGCAGACATTTTTCACGCACATCCCTAGTGCAAGGCATGACTTTAATAAAACATTCTGCTCTGTGCTAAGGGCACTTGACAGATACTTGAGATGCAGCAGAGATGTCCTTATCATTGTAATTAGTGCCCCTTGCCAAAAAAAATTTAAAAGTCAGTGTTAAATCTGATTTCCTTTAAAGCTTCTTGAAAATATGTTACATGTGTAGAGTTGGAGGATCTAGTTGGAGATATGTTGCCTGAACATGTTGAGTACTAACAAGTTGTGCCCTACTCCTGGCTGACTGCATGGGCACCTTCATGAGCATCTCTATGCAGTTTTCTTGGCAGAAATACAGAAGTGGTTTTCCATTACCACATTTAACCAGCAACTCTCTGTTTTCCAAGCAGTTTGCTCTACCAGTGAGCTACAGTCCCTCCCTTGCTTGAATATATATGGCCCTATTTGGGATGAGACATAGTAGTATATAAATGGCTACTATTACCTCCTTGCCTCTTCTATTTCATACTCTCTCTAAGAATCTTTTGCCACCTTAGCAGCCTCTCCTCTCCTTTTGATCCCTGGCTCAAATCCCTGGCTGCTGGCTCACCAGGAAATACTATCATAGCAAAGCCCCTGTGGGCACCACCTCTGAATGGCTGAAGTGTGCTCTTCAGCATTTGTGGCACTTATTTCAGGAGAAGTGACTTTTGCTTACGATAAAGTAGCTTCTAAAGATCAGTTTTGTGTAGCTTCTTGAGATCCATTTGGGTTCTTCTCAGTCTGAGCATTATAGGTTCCCACTGGGCATTTTAATCTGGTTTTAGAGCAGTTTTTTTTTTTAAACAAGCAGTGAGGTCTGTTTTTTTGTATTCCCACTGTTAGTTTATATTGCAGACTGGTAGGGGAGAAATCTCTCCCCTATCTCCTCTCCTCAGCAGAACCCCTCGCCATGCAGTCAGCAACTGGGCACCATCATGGCCTGACTTCATTGGGGTGGGCAATTCAAACCCCACCCTCTGTATAAACTTGCAACCATGGAGTCCTGAGCTTTTGTTCACCACTTGCCCCCCTCTTGTATCCAGCATAGCTCAACTTCTTGCTCCTGTTAACAAGGCAATAGAACATTCAATCTCACATTCCCTTTTGTCTTATAATGGCAGAAAGATAATCACGATGGGGAAGGAAGGAGGAGGGGTGAGCAGGCGGGCTTTTACATAGAAGCTGACACAAGATGGAAGCCTCCAAAGTCATGACTGCCACCTCTCTTTGTGAAATCAAACACTTTCATCTGATCTCTTTGTTACATTGTGTTCTGATCTCTTGTTACATGTGTTCTGATCTCTTTTTTAGGGTGTTTTTCCACTGCAGCCCTTAGATCTGGATCTAAGAAGATCCAGATCTAAGGAATGGGTACATTCCTTAGTAGATCCGGATTAAGGGATGCACCCAATGTGTTTCCACAGGAGGTGTAGCACCCATTAGAAATGGGTGCTAACATCCCTACTGTGGAAACAGCTTTGCACCCACTTGGGTCAGTCTATTACCTCAGGTGTTTTGGGGGGCGGGGGGGGAGCAGTCTTCGAAGCGACTTCGAAGTGACTTCGAAGTGATTTTGAAGTGACTTCAAAGTCAGCTTCAAAGTGACGTCGAAGCTGACTTTGAAGTCACTTTGAATTCACTTCGAAGTGACTTCAAAGTGACTTCAAAGCTAATGTTGGGGGGGGGTCAAAGGTGCATCCCCTCCCCCTAGCCTCCTTTGGACCCCATTGCCTGTTTCCAGTAGAAACAGGCTCCCTTTAATCTGGATTTTCTGGCAGAAGACCCCATTGTAGACCCCATTAATGGGGTCTACAGAAAATCTGGATTAAAGGCCAAAAAGATCCGGATTTCCCCCATGGCAGTGGAAACAATCAGGTTCAAAATGGGTGCCATAGTGGAAATGGGATCATCCGGCTCACAGCCAAAAGGTACAAAAATGGGTGCAAAAATGGGTACAACTGACAGTGGAAAAACACCCTTAGTTACATTGTGTTCTGATCTATCTCATTCTTCACCTTCTCTCCCCATTCCCTTCCAGCCAAGCCAGATCCCCTTAGCACGTAATGGTGAGAGCCTGAGGGAAAAGAGACAAAATCAGGGCTTACCGCTGGATCAGGAGAAACTGAGGAGAATGCTCCTAAAGCATGGTTCCATCCCCCCCAAAGAACGCTTGTGCTTCCATTGCTAAATAGTGAGCATTATTTCAAAACCAGCAGCGAAACTTGTGTTGATTCAGATATAAATAATCTGCATTTTGGGACCTTTAATCCTAGAAACTGTGGATTCTTTGAAAACGTTGGGAACAGTGAGCATTCACAAAATGATTTCAAACCTCTTTAAATCTTGAATGGGAACATAGCCATATAGGTGCACACATGACCAAGAAAGGACTCAAAATTGTTTGCTTGTGTCATGTGGAATTCTTACTTGGCACATATAACCAATCTTTCAGAGAACTTGTTTCAAGTAGCGAATGAATATTATGCAAGTCAACCACCACCACATCATTATCATTGTGAAAGCGAACAGCATGACAGCTTTCTTGCTAAAATAATGCACTATTAATAGCAAATTTTATATAACTGGCAGGAATTTCTTGCAGAACCCATTACACAATATCTCCTGAGTACATTCCCATAATTGTGCATTTTATTCAATGAACATTTGTCATCAAGTTAGATACCTCTGAAACTGAAGGCTGGTTGATATTATCAATACATATTTAGAAATAATAGAAATACATTACATCTCCCCATAGAGGGAAATATGGCAATCAGTGTACCTCCTCAGTCTCCTATCCAAGTACTTGGCTAATGGATATTTCTTTCAATCTTAGTGGTTCATTCCTCTCAAACCAGACTTGAGGCCTGTTGTGGATTGTCAGGGACTCTTTGGAATTCTCTGCCGGCATGCCACAGTGCTGTCTCTGTTCTGGAGTGTCTGGGAGCAACCCAATTTTCCCTTCTCCGTAGCTTCACCAGGAAATTCTGGGAAGCTCCTGTTTAGCTTCCAGATGTAGCCTGTTTGTGGGCAACATGGTGTCATGCATGTGTGGTGTGGTGCAGTGTGGTCATAGCTGCAGCTGCGCAAATGCGTTCCATGTCGTGATCACCATGGCAATGGAAGAGCATGCAGCAGAAGTTGCCATGGCCACTGTCATGCTGATTCAGATGGCCTGGGATGGGTTGTCTGCATCACAAGAGCTGGTAGTAAACACGGCTCTTTGTCCACAAACCTAATTGTGGTGGAATGATATAGTTATGCCACTCCATGCAGTTAAGTGTGAACAGGGCCTTGGGCTATGATCAGACACACATAAAAAAGCACACCTCAGGCACTTTAGAGAAGGCTTTGAGGTGGGATTGTTCACACACCAGTCTGCTCCTCTCCCTCTCATGAGCATTCTGTGCTCAAAAAGGTCAATTAGAGGAAGACTGGGAGCATAAGGACCACACACTATCTCTTTGAGGTGCCTCTTTTGTTATGTCTGAACACAGACATGGAGGAAACAACCCTTGGTTTATAGAAGAGGTCAATGTAATGTGCAAAGACTTCACACATTCAGATAATGTTGTCTCTTTTAGCCACAAAAAATGCCATACCTTCTGAAAAACTGGAACCCAAATCCTTACCTGCCTCCTCTGGAGCAAGAGCATTAGCTTGTGTGGGGATGGATGGGATAGCAGGTAGCAATTGGAATTTCCTCTGTGCCTGATCCATTTTGAGGGATGACCCCTTTCCAAAGCTGGAGCCCAACTGTACCTAGCTGCTCTAGAAGAAGCAAACAAGTAAAATATCAAAAGGTTTTTGTCCTAGTTTCTTTTGGACATGCTGAGGTGTGTTCTTAAACAGCCTGTTCCTCGTGCTATGAAGCTGACCTTGCATAATTATTTATTTATTTATTTATTTATTTACATTTCTATCCCGCCCCATACCCGAAGGTCTCTGGGCGGGTAACAATAGATTAAAATAGATTAAAACAAGATACAAATTAAGAACAGATTCAGATTAAAATGAAATACAGATTAAAACAAGATGCACATTTAAAAACACCTTGAAATTCAACAAATTTAAAACCGTGCACTTCGTAGTGCATTAATAATGATGTCATTATAACTGGGGAGGGAGAATAAATCCTTAGCCAAAGGCCGAGGCAAACAGGTATGTCTTTACGGCCCTCCTAAATAAATACAAGGAGGGGGCATGGCGCACCTCGAGGGGGAGGCCATTCCACCATCTCGGGGCCACTGAAAAAGCTCTCTCTCGGGTGCCCACCAACCTCACTACTGAAGGTGGGGGGATGACCAGGAGGGCCTCATTATTGGATCTTAAGGCACGGGCACTCCATATGGCATCTTCCACATCCCAAAATGGCCAATCACCAGGAACGGCAGGAGCTGGGCCACCAGAAACTTCCGAAATGTCCCGACGAGCTCTTCAAACGACTCCTCGAGCTTATTATTTCAGACGTCGCTTTATATGCTGCAGAGAAATCGCTGGGACGCGGCCCTTGGTTTTAAGGATCCCATTCTCTTGCAGTGGCATTCTTTTCTGGATGAGTGTCAGTTTCAATTTGCAGGTACCTGGTCTTCCAATGGTGATCAATCTTGCGCTATGCCCCCAGCACAGTTTCTTTAAAATTATCCGATCAAAGCTTAACACCAGAGCTGTAAGGCTCAAATTCTGAGGGTTCTTTGATTTAAACACAGGGCGATTTCCCCCCCCTTTCCCACCTGTCCTTGCAGATGCCCCCCCCCCCCCGCTGTTGCATTAAGATTTTATACTAAGCCACTCCCTGCAGCATTTCATTTTGTCCACGGAACAGGAAGTGGCAGGTGACCATTGACCACGGAGCTGGCCATAGGAGACTTCGGGCTTCCAAATCACCTGGAACATGAAGATAAGAGTGCCAAGGGTGTCTGGATGGAACACCATGGGGGCTGGGGGGGGGGAAGGCTGTGGTGACTTTGTTAATTAACCAAGTAGGCCCTATCGAAATGAAGCCAAGGAGGAGAAGGTCAATTAACAGCGTAACAACCAGTTTGAAGACATAATTTTTAATGAGAATTCTCTCTCTCTCTCTCTCTCTCTCAGTCTCTTTCATTTGAAGATGAAAAGCACCGTTTGCCTCAGTGGCTATAATTGAAATGTTCATCTGCCTTTTGCTGCCTAAGGAATAGCTGTACGTACACAGAAACAGACTACAAATACATGCATCTGCAGCTATGTTAGCTTGTTCTTGTGGTTAGAGTGCCGGACACATGTCTGTCAGTCACCGGGATTGATTCCTCACTCCTCCACAAAGCCACCTGGGTGACCCCAGGCGAGCCACAGCTCTCTTCTAAGCTCCCACCTACCTCACAGGGTGTCTGTTATGGAGAGAAGAACAGAAGGTTTGTCAGCCGCTTTGAGATCCCTTCAATGGGAGAGAAAATCAACTTTTCTTCTTTTGGAAACCTGGGCAGTTCTTCTGTTTGTTGAAGATGAGCCAGTTTCGCCTAGTGGTTAGTGATCTGGACTCCCCCATGAAGCCATCTATGACCTTGGGCGAGTCACAGCTCTCTTCTAAGCTCACACCTACCTCACAGGGCGCCTGCTAAAGCAGGTCACTTTTTCAGCATGGTTGGCAGGGATTCCTCATAAGGCAAAGTGCTTTTCTTGACCCTTGACAAGCAGTCAGGAGGGCCCAGCAATATCCAACAATAAGACCCATCCTGTCCAATTACCCCATCTAGCTGGTGCTAGATACTGACTTGGTTGACCTATGCTCTATATATTTGCTTACAAGGACACTTCTGTAGAGGAGAAGTGATGTTGGTCAGCTACTCTTAAATCTTTTGTTGCTTATGTTGTTCACTGGTCAAAGTAGAATACAGTGTGATAGATGAAGCTAAGTAGAACCCTCCTCTTCCCACCATGAAAAGAAGTCTGTCACATCTGTACAGCTGTCTTCCTCTGTGCAACTCAGGCTTCCTTCCCTAGCTTTCTCTCTGCTCTCTACAGCTCTCCACCTTCATTCTTCTCTTCAGTGCAGCATGCTTGCATTCACGTGTCAACCTGGTGAGAAACCAAATAGATAAGAAAATCAAGAGTGACTAAAGAGGAAGAGTGGAGGTTAGCTTACACACCATTCAGTGGATCTGCAGTTTCTCCAAATGGTGTCTTCTGCTCCCTTTGCGGACAAGGATTCTGGGCTTCCACTGAAATGTCCATTTGTCCTGAAAACTTCAACTCTGGTGACTCTGAAGAAGCAAAGTTGAGTTTTTGAAGTGATAGGTCTTATTTCTTAGTGACCAAGGCTGATAGCATAGGCCATCCTTTCTAATTCCAGGGGCTTTGTAAATAAAGTTCCACTCGAGAAGCCAAGCATGAAAGGATAGGAATGAAAGTGCTCTGATAGATAAGATATTGCAGAAGACTGTCAGACTCTCACTCAGAGAATGAAATAACACTCTGGATACTGTCATTGAAAAACAATAATGAAAGAGTACACCATTTTCTTAACTGAAGCACTATCATGTCTGTGTTATAGCCACACAACATATTTTTCCTCCAAAGATGTCAATTTGAAGCTATGACTATTGATCTCTATCTAACACTCAAAATTAACTGCTCTGCACAGGAAAAGTGGCAGAGAATCGCTTCTGAACATCAAACAGTAACAAGTCAAAAGGGTCAATTCCAAAGTCAGAATTTGACAAGTGGGGTGTCGTAAATGCAAACCTTTGGCTCTCGCATGACACACAGTATTCTTCGAGGGACTTTCCTTTTAAAACCACAAAGTTATGGAAGGAAAGGGAAAAAAAACCAGATAAAACTTCTAGGCCCCAAACATAGTCAATTACAGAGAAGACTATGGAGGGACCTCAACCTAAGTTCCAAGGAAGAGCAATCCTTTTACCTAATCTCCTCTTGGTTAATGGTTATATATACAGTACATTATGTACAAGTAACTACTCCATATTTCATAATAGTTAGCAAAAAGATCCTCTTTGGTGCATTTTAAATTATTTCAGATGAAGAATAAATGTATGTGATAAGCAAGCTCCATGAAATTTTTCGGTTTGATGAAAATAGTTACTTCATTTTGCAAAACTACCTCTGTTTTGGATGAAACAGTAGGATTTTGCTAATGTCTCATATGGCCACCCAGTGTTTTTGTTTTGTTTAGAACACATAATTGTGCATGTTATGTGCATTTGGTATCATACCAATGAGCCAGAGTCATAATTTTGCAGCCATTGTTGCTTTATTAAGTAGGTGTCCATTAGAAGCACCCCAGGGGTCCATCCCTGGGGGCATGAGTCACTACTGGGGTGGGAGGCAAGGCAAGTGAACCTGTCATGCCTCATGGTGGCTCCTGGACATAGAAACTATGCTGCCATAGAGAACTCATCTTGAGGCATCCACCTGGGCCACTTTTGCACTGAATCAGAAATAGCCTCAGAAGTTAGCTGATTTTGATCCAGCACCAAAGCAACCTGGGAGAAATCACATTGATAACATACCTTCTCACTCCTATGTCCACCAACACAGGTGAGGGGTGGCAAATTAGAGTTGATTATAATAGTTACATGCAAATGCACCCTCCTGGAAGTATCCAGATGTTTTGGGTGCCCCACTCTGGACTAGCCTGGGACCACCTTAGGCCACTGAGGTGGATGCAGCCTAGGACATTTCAAGGCTGAACTTCAAGAACACCCTTCAATGGTCAACGAATTAGGATCCATGGGGTAATGGGTGGAGAATGAAGTTCTCCTTGAAAGCCTTGCTTTGGTGCCAAGTCACACCACACCAAGATGGTTCATTTTAGGATAGACCAGAAACTAGACCATTTGTGGTCTGTTCACACCTTCTTAAGACAAGGTGAGGTGAGGAGCCTTTGGGAGTAGCCACAGTCAGTTCATGGCCAACATGCCATGGATGAGGGCATGTCAGACATGTTAATTCAGGTCACCTCCTCTGGCTTTGAACCTCAGAGCTCACAGCTTTCCTTCCACACTGCATCTCAGTGCAGCAAGACACCCTTCCCAGGGTGAAATAAGTCTCTATGAGTGTTGCAGTCAGATCACAGCTGGTAGTGGTCAACTCTGTCATTCATGGCTTTGGGCATCAGAGCTAATGGACTGCCCTCCACAATGTAGCCAAGGGGGGCAGAGACCAGTAGAGCTTCACCTGGGTCCTCACCTGAATTTTTTTTAAGGTAGATAAGCACACCTTGTTCTTTTCTTGTCTTTTTGAAGCTGAAATGGAGTCAGTGATGCAATAATCTGAAGATTGGATAGTCACAATCTTTGGGCCAATTCACACTTTGGCCCATGGTTGATAGTTAGGCAACATCTGGGCAAGTGCATCTGCACTTGCAGGAGGCATTTACAGGCTAGAAACACCTCCTGCCTGCCCAGAAGTTCCCTAATTATCAATGAGCTGTGGAGCATGAAATCGTGCTCCACAAGCTACCCAACCTTCCCCAGTCACTTACCTGAAGCATCCAGCCAGGAGCATTCACACCTCTGCTGGACAGGGAGGTCAACAGGGCTGCCACACAAGCACGCTGGCAGCTCTGCTGACCTCCTGATGCAACTGTCACTGTGCAGTAGGGATGTGCACGAATATTTAAAAATTCAAAAATCCGATTCGAATCCGATGAATGTGGACATTCGAACTCAAATCAAATGTTTTCACATTCAAATTTAGACATTCAAATGGATTTTGAATGTTACAAAACATTCATTCGAATGGTTTGAAACATTTGAATGTATAGATACCTATGTATTACATAGATATTTGTACAAATATATGTATCTGTACACATTTTCACTTATAATATGGGATGAAAACGGGATACATAAGGATAAAATGGAATGCATACGAAATGCGTACAGATACATATAACACATACGAATGTTTTCGAGATTTGTATCTTTAAATACAAATCTAAGGGCCTGTTTCCATTATCACTTAAAACTGTTTAAAAATTGTTTGGATCCCCGTCGTCCCCATTGGCAGTCAGTTTCAGGGGTATTTTGAGGATTATTTGGCTTTAAAATGGAATAAACAAACACCTGATTTTTCAGGTGTTTTTTCCGGGTTTGGCTTTTAAACCACTTCTTCCTTACTGTAGTGGGAACACTAGAGCAGTATTTGGGCAAATACATCATGAAATGGACTGGGGTTTCAGCCTGCAGGTCAGCCCTTTCAGTTAAAAGGTACAGCAGCCGGTTTCACTGTAAAAATCCACCCTGTACAGCAGCAGTTTCAATATATCAATCCACCCACTCCACACCTGATAACAATGTTGCAATTCTGGCTCTTTAAAAGTTCTGACCTTTAGAAAGGGAAAGGAAGGAAAGCTGCTGCAGGATCTGGTAGATGTGTGAATGTTTAAGGCTGTGTGTGCAGGAGGCAGCGGCAGCAGAGCCAGGGTGCTTTTTTCAGAGGGAACCCCTGATGGGGATGGTGGCTGTGGAAGTGAGCGGGTGAACGGGGCTTGAGTTGCCCCTGCTGCCCTGGGCAATGGGGAGAGGAGGAGAAAAAACTGCTTTCCCCAATCCATTTTTGGAAGCATTTTAAGTGTTTCGAGTGGGGACAGAAAATCGGGTTGAATCCGATTGCCAGATGCTCTTTGCTTCCTTTTAACGTGTTTTACATATCGATGCAAATCCTGATGTAAATCTCAATGTATATTCCATTTTATTCCTTAAATGGGAACTCGTCCTAACATTCAAACATTCAAATGTAATGGATTCAAATCATTTTTACCGTTTGGATTTTAAACATTCAAATCAAATTGAATGTTCTGACATTCAATTCAACTCAAATTTGAATGCAAAAAAAAAAATTGTGCCCATCCCTACTGTGCAGAGTATCAGTGTTGTCATGGTGATGCTGCTGACGTACGTGCCACCACAGAGGCCGCTGCACTCAAGATGGTAGCACCCTGAAGAGGACTGGGAGGTAAGTATTTGATTGCGGGGCGGGGGGGAGCCTAACATTAACTAGTGATCCCAAGTGCGAGCACTAGTCAGCTCATTGCACACCTTTCCTGTTCAGTGGATGGGAAAGGAAGTGTGAAGTCACCCCTGGGGATGGGGGGGCGAGGGTGGATAGTCCAGAGAAGGAATGAAAATGCATTTTGATATGTGATCCCCGAGAAAAGAGGATGGCCTGGAAACTGATTAAATATAAGGTGTGACTACAGCCTCAATCTTGCCAACCTGAGTTTCATTTTGCAGCAAACTAAAATGCAGTTCATCTGGTTCGAAGAGGCAAATCTACCTGTTGTCCTCACAGAGGAGTTCTGCAAAATTTTTACTAGAAATATAGCCACAGGTAGAGATGTTTCTGCATGTCTGCATGGCACCTTGAAGATAAAAATCACTAGTCCAAGTCTGATGTCACCAGGCCTCTCTAAACCAGAGTTCATAACTGGACAGCCTGGAACAGGGCCTTCTTTGTTACAGCACCCCAGAGGTGGATTGCTGTCCTTCCATGCTAGTCCCCTATTTTACCTGTGCTTAAGACCCACCTGTCTTCTCAGGCACACGAGCCTCTTGATTTTTATATAAAGTTGTATGTTCTGAAATCAGATTTTAGATGTCTTCCATTTGCCCAACTGGGAATTTGGGGGGTTGAGCGCAAGATATGCAGCACTTCAAATAAGGACTCAAATAATAAATTAAGAATACAGCAGCAGATGGTCACATAACCAGAGGAAGAGTGTTCTCTTTGTGAAAAAGAACGATAAAACCCTGGTTATACAATCAGATGTACTGTCAGTTCCTTGACAATATACAATCAATTAATTTAATACTGAAATTATATATATATATATATATTTGAAAGTTGGTGGGGGTTTAGCCTTCTGAAAGCTGCAGCTCTTCTTAAGTGTGAAGTTCAGTTTCATTTTTTATTTCAATTTAACTTTGGACAAGGTAATCATGGTCTCTATCTGTGTCCCACAGTTCCTTTCCAGGCATTTTGGAAATTCCTAGAAGCCAGCCAAGCACCTGGCCATTTCCCTTTTTTTGGTTGTTTCTTTGAATTTGCATGCTCAGCTGTAGGGATATGCATGAATGCTTCTCCCCCCCCCCCCCGGTTCTCTTCACAGTGAATGGGGAGGTAGGTTGCAGTTGTGCAAATGGACTCCCCACAAATGTGGGGGCCTCTGACTTTGCTTTGAACCTTCATTGAAGGTATGTACCAAAGTGGCCCTTTCTGGGGAATTGGCCACCTTGGGGCAGCCAGCCAGCCACTCCCCCAGTGGTGCTGACATAAACCACACCTCTGGTAAGCCACTCAGGATGGGAGCTGAGCCCTGACTCAAGTGGCTCTGCGACTACAACTCAGCAGCCATTTTTCCCAAGGCTCCTGTAGCTAGGGGAACTGTGACGCTACTTGTGGCTTTGCCACCACAGCTGCTCAGGATGGGAATCAAGTCCCAAATTGAGCATCTGTGGCCACATGGCCATGACTGAGTGGCCTTTTTTCCCACGGCCACCACAGCTAGGGGAAAGTGCCTCCACTTGTGATGTTGCCTCTGGATCCACTCAGGACAGGAGGTGGCCATCTCCTGAGTGGCTCTGGCGGCAGTGACATGGTGGCTATGGCTGGGGAAATTGTTAGGCCACTCACGGCGTTACCTCAGCAGCTGCTTGGGTTGGGAGCTGGCTGTCTTTCATTTTGAGTGGCTCCAGACACAGGCAGGCGTTTTGCCAATGTTACCTGCAAATGTAAGAAAGCTTTAGCTATAGGGCTGATAGGCTTCATTTCATGCACAAAAGCAGACCCATTCACCTTCGCTATTCAAGCTAATAGTTAAGGTGATAAACACCTTTGGCACATCCTGACTCAGCTGGCTTCCAAGTATTTGCAAAAGCAATGATAATGAAATGGACTGATACGCAGAGGGAAGTGATCACTATTACAGGAAAAAACTTGACAGCATTGCCAGATTTCCCATAATAGTGATATTATAGGATGTTACTCTCAATATTCTGAGGCCATCTTGGGAAGGCCATCATTATGTGTGATATTCTCAAGCCCTATTCTGGTGGGGTTGTCTTGAATATTTGAGGCAACCCCACCATTTTCCAGGTTGTAGCTTTTCCACCGATAGCGCTTTTTACTTATCTTCTGAACAGAGCCACCATTGTAGCCGTGTCCACAGCACACACATGGATGCTGAAACAGACGTCCACATATGCGCAGAGGTGTTGATGCACATGTCCAGGCATTTGTTGCTGTCTGAATACCAGATGTGTGCATCTGTAAAACACACAAAGCTAGCAAGAGATAATGGTGAAAGATCAATATCCCACATTATTCCCTACTAGTGGGTTATTTGGCCACCATCTGGAGGTGGCCTCAATGTAGTCCTAGGAGAGTCACGTTTAGCCCATGTCTGTGACACCCAAAGAGTATGTAACTGAAGTCTGAAGGTAACTATGATTACATACTTTAGGCACCAACTGAAGACCTATCTCCTCACCCAGGTATATGAAGTGTTGTTTCCCTGATCCACACAAATTTTTAATAAGCTTTTAATTAATTGTATGGTTTTAAAAGTTTTTACCCTTGCTTTTAATCTTCAATTCTGTTAACAACTTTGGGATTATTTAATGGGAAGTTATGTATAATTTTTAAAATCGAACTTGGCATTGTGAAAATATAACAAGTCCTAGTCAGTAACTGACAAAAATACACTAACTGTCCCTATTCCCTTCCACTGATTCCCTGAGGCAAAGTTTAATTTGCATTGCAAGTTTTATTTGGTGGACAATTGTACATGTACATATTTTGGTTCACTTTAAGGCCCATCAAGTGGAAGGAAGCCTCTCTTAAGAAGGAGCATTCCTAACTCCTGAACTCGCTGGTGTGCTGGGTGGGAGGAGGGGAGTATGTGAGACCAGGACCCCATCTGCACCCACTGAAAGTTATGACTACCCCTCGGGACAGGAAACAATAGAAGGTCCTGACATTGGATGTTTTACCCTTTGTTGGTAAATCCACTTCAGTTTCTACAGGCATTTTTATGGTTTGATTGTTTTTGGTGTAGCTGTTTGCATGTAGCGCAGTCCAATTCAGGACATGGCAAGTTTGGAGATGAAGTTGTGGTTTTGTGGCACTCCCACTGTATTGAGACAAATCTGGGATGCCATGTACAAAGGACTATATCTGAAGTGTGAAGCCCAAGCTTACCCTCCGATTTTAATTTTGAAAGGCTCTAAGCATATTACTTCTCTCATCTCTCAGACATTAGTATTTCCCTCCCACACAGATTTCCATATGAAGAAACCTGCTCCTTTCATTCTTAGTTAAGTGATAGGCTTATCAGGAAACTGGAGGTTGGTGGGTTAGCTGTTCCAAAAAGCAGCCTAAAGGTCATTTTAAAAGTTGCAAATGGCAGTTTCAGCAACCACACACCCCCATTATGGATCACAAAAGGATAAAATTGGCAGCATATTAAGGTACATATATGTATATTTCTATAGCTATATGTATCATGAGAGAAAAAGCAAATTCTCTTTGAATTCTATGGCTTTATGTACCAAAACATAATGAAAAGCATCTGGTCCTTAGAAGGTCTTAAAATACAATCTCAGATAAGCAACAGCACACAATATTTATCCAATAAAAATGAAGCCAAATTGGAAAAGGCCTGTGTGAAAAACTAGGTACATCCCATGAATCAGCAGCAGTGCATTCCTATAGGCATTTAAATCTGAACTGAATTTGACTTTGGTATCCGGCATTCTCATGACTTCAGCAATTAATCCAAATTCGGCACACACACACACCATATATAAAACAGAGTTGAGGACAACTTTATTCTCACACACACACACACACACGCACACAAGCTGTTGATCTGCTTGTGTACAAAATTAATTCCTCCAGGTAACGTGGATCAAGGTGTGTGAGGGCTCATGAGGCAGGTGAGGAGGAGGAGGAAGGAGGCACCCTGCTGCTGCTGTGATTCCCTCAGCTGGGCTCACTGTTGCCTGGGCCACCCCACCAGGCGCTCGCTGCCATGAGCTACAGCTTAGCCAAAACTTGGAGGGGAGGGACGGGAGGAAGAGAGGAAGGCAGCAAGGGAGGAAGGAAGGAGGGAGGGAGAAGAGGCTGCCCCCGAGGGCCCACCCGCCAGTCAGGAAGAGAGCCAACCGGCTGGTATACACACACACCATATATACTGTATATCCCATGCTACTAGTAAATTAAAATACTACCCTCCCCACCAACAAAAACATAAAGCAGAGTTGAGGACAACTTTATTCTACACACACACCCCGCACAAGCTACTGATCTTGTGTGCAGATGCATTCTTGTGGGTAACGTAGATCGAGCTGTGTGAGGGGTTCATGAGGTGGGCAAGGAGGAGGAAGAAGGAGGTGCCGCTGCTGAGACTTAACATGGAGGGAGTGGAGGGGGGAGGGAGGGAAGTGGGTCAAGAAACAGCCCCCTGAACTTCTTCCGCCAACATCTTGCCAGGGGAAGCAGAGATTAAAAGGTCCTGTTTCTCTGTGCTGGGGATTTTGGGTGGTGAGTGGGAACGGCGCTATTCAGATTCAGTCCAGTTTCCAGAAATAGTCCAATCTGCACTAAAATAGTCAAGTGTGAACACACCCTGGCCTGTAGGACCATCTTCAGCAACAATAACATGAAGTAACAAGTTTTCTGTATGACTTTGTCAGTATCTCACATTGTTCTGGAGGAATTTTGGTTCACTCTTCACAACATTACTTTAGTTCATTGAGCATTGTGGGCATTCATTTATGCACAGCTCTCTTAAGTTCCCTCCACAGCCTTTCAATTGAGTTGAGGTCTGGAGTCTGGGCATTTTCGTACTTCCCTTCCTGTCCACTGGATGGAAAAGGAGTGCGATGACCCAACATTAACTAGCACTCCCACTTGCGAGCACTAGTCACTAACAGACTAAGCCCTGTGACCAATCCAAGGGCCAACCCTCTTCTGGATGCTGCAGTTTTGGTTGCAGCACTCTCCACGACTATGCGTGCATCAGTGTCATTGCCAGCACGCTTGTGCAGCACCTCAGACGACCCCAGAGGACTGGGAGAAGTGCAAATGGCCTTTGCCTGGACGCGCCAGGTAAGCTTCTAGTTAACATTGGTAAAGGTGCGGAGCACAACTTAGGGAACTTCTGGGAAGGCAGGGGGCATTTGGAGGCTGTCGCAGCCTCCTCCAAGTGCGGATGCCCTTCCCCAGAAGTTCCCTAATCATGCACTACTGGCTGTAGTGTGAATAGGCCCTTTGACTAGGCTATTGCAACACCTTGATTCTTTTGTTTTTCAGCCATTCTGTTGTAGATTTGCTGCTGTGTTTGGCATCATTGTGCTGTTGCAGTATCCATTTTCAGCCAAACTTTAGCTGTTGGATCGATGATCTCGCATTTTATTCTAGAATACTTTGGTATACAGAGGAGTTCATGGTTGAAACAATGGCTGCAAGATGCCCAGGTCTGTGGCTAACACACAAGCCCAAATCATCACCCCTCTACCACCATGCTTGACAGTTCGTATGAGGTGTTGGTGCTAATATGCTATGCTTGGTTTTCACCAGATCTGGTGCTGTGCATTATGGCCAAATATCTCCATTTGGTCTTGTTTGGTCTTGTGCTTTGTTCATATGCAACTTTGCAAACGTAAGCTATGCTGCCATGTTCTTTTTAGAAAGGAAAACTTTTCTCCTGGCAACAATGTCAAACAACCCATACTTATTCAGTCTTTTTCTAATTGTACTGCCATGAACTTGAATATGTGAGGACACAGCCGAAGTTGGGAGGTTATTATATTTTATTAATTCTCCATGAAATCCAGACTGGGGTATTGTATCATCTGTGAATCTCATTAGTTCTTTAAAATATGCCAATATAGATTTGTCACATTTTACTCCAATATTTGCCTGTTAATAAACTCTGTTTTGGTAAGTGAATGGAAATGAATCTTTCAGGTTGCAACAGGCCTGTCACAAAATCATCATCCATGTATAGAGCACCCCAGACTACAGTCCACAAGAAACTTTCCTGAATACCATCCCAGATCTCCTCAATAAGCTGCCTCTCCTTGTGAAGAAATCTTTGGTTGCCATCACAGACAAGCAAGAAGGAATTAAACAGCACCATATTATAGTAGCATCTAAATGTCAAGAAGCAATGCAGGACTGAAACCAAGATCTGGGGATTTACTCTTGTGGCCTGACCAGAAACAAGGAGCAGGCTGGATTTACCTTCATGTCTGGCGAACACCTTTCGGGATCAGCTCAAAGGGACTACCAAAAACCAGCCAAGCCCCACCTACTTCCTATTATTGTTTTAATGCTCAACTTTATCTTTCATTAGCCCCAGTCAAGCTGATTCTGGAAAGGGCTCACCAGATGCCAAAGGTGAAAATTGCTGTTACAGGAAGCCCAGCAGTGCTATATTGGGAATACCAAGGGTATGTCTGACAATCCTAATATAGTGCTGGGAGAATCATGAGTTTCACCGTACATCTGGGGGAAACCTATCTTTTGGCATGTGCATGTTCGTATATGATATTTATCAAGTCTTTGAGTTGCTCTTTAGTTTCTGAGATAAAAGCATTCCAATTGGGGATGTGCACGAACATTCGTAACATTTGATATTCGTATGAATTTGTATGAATTCAGACATTTCTATATAAATCAAATGTTTCAATATTCATACATTTGTATTTGGAACATTTGTGAACGGGGGAGGTGGGAAAGCGGCTGTGCCACTCACATCTGCAACAGATCCAGAGTGCATTCAACATGGATTGAGAGCAAATTCAAAATGGTTTTAGGGTGGATTTGATGCTTTCAGAGCGGATATGTTATGGGATACGTATTGTTTACATATCAGATACGTATCGGATGTGTATTGGATACATATAAGATACAGATGCATTCGTATTGGATATTTGAACGGATTCATACAAATACATTTGTATCGAATAGAATCCTACCACATTTGAAGGAGATCTATTCAAACAAATACAAATTTTCTTACATTTGATTCAATACAAATCAAATGCAAAAAACCCCCCATTTGTGCACATCCTTAATTCCAATTTTAGATACAAGTTGCTTCGTTAATTCATTGATTAAGGAATGATATTTTTGAAATTTAAAAAGGAGGAGGAGAAGAAGAAATGCAGTTACTTTATGTCATAATAGAGTACACACCTTAGATCATGACCTTTCTGTCCTCTCCCACCCCTACACTATACCAAGCTCTTATTTATTAAATTTATTAATTTATATTTATATTCCACCCTATACCCACCCGTAGGTCTCAGGGCGGGTTACAAGTTTTAAAACAGCAGGTTAAAACAGTAATATCCATAAAAACACTTAAAAACTAAGAAGCAAGAAAGCAAAGGAAAAATCCAGCATATTTAAAAAACATATTCTAAATATTAAAATACTAATATCTATATTGGGGGGGTCAACATTTAGCCAAAGGCCAGGGCAAAGAGGTGCATCTTTACCGCCTTCCTAAATGTATACAGAGAAGGGGCGTGATGCACCTCGAGGAGGAGACTATTCCATAGCCTGGGGGCCATTACTGAAAAGGCCCTTTCCTGGGTGCCCACCCGCCTCACTATTGAGGGTGGTGGAACAACCAGGGAGGCCTCACCTCCAGATCTCAAGGGACAGGCAGGTTGGTATGGGAGAAGGTGTTCCTTTAGATATTTGGGGGCCAAGTCATTTAGGGCCTTGTAAGTCATAGTTAACACCTTGAATTGGGCTCAGTAGTGAATTGGCAGCCAGTGCAACTCTTTTAAGACCAGCATGATGTGCATCTGGCTAGTTTTTCCAGTGAGCACTCTGGTGGCTGCATTTTGCACTAGCTGCAGCTTCCAAACTGTCAAGGGCAGCCCCATGTAGAGTGCATTACAGTAGTCCAGTCTAGAGGTTACCAGAGCATGGATAACTGTGGACAAGTTGTCTCTGTCCAAAACAAAGGCTTCCACCTGAGCGTCAAGCATTAGCGTGGAATCCAGGAGTATCCCAAAGTTTTACACCTGTCCCTTCCAGGGCATTGCAACCCCATCAAGAACAGGGTGTCTACCAACTATATGGACCCGAGACCCTGTGACACACAGCACCTCTGTCTTGTCTGGATTCAGCTTCGATTTATTGGCCCTTGTCCAGCCCATTACAGCCTCCAGACACCTGTCAAGCACTTCAACCAACTCTCCTGATTCAGATGGTACAGAGAGACAGAGCTGGGTATCATCTGCATATTGATGACACCTCACTCCAAATCTCCTGATGACCTCTCCCAGCGGCTTCATGTAGATGTTAAATAGCATGGGAGATAAGATAGACCCCTGGGGAACCCCACAAGTGAGTTCCCAGGGTGTCGAATCGGTATCTCATAGCCACTATCTGAGATCGGCTCTGGGGATAAGAACAGAACCAATGCCAAGCACTGCCTCCAACTCCTAAACTCCGCAGCCTCTCCAAAAGGATACCATGGTCAATGGTATCAAAAGCTGCCAAGAGGTCCAGAAGAACTAACAGGGTAGCATTCCCCCTGTCTTTCTTCTGGAGGAGGTCATCAACCAGGATGACCAAGGCGGTTTCTGTGCCACAACCGGGTCTGAAGCCAGATTGAAATGAGTTTAGATAATCAGCTTCTTCCAAGCATGCCTGCAGCTGAACAGCAACAGCCATCTCCAGAACCTTGCCTAGAAAAGGTATGAGTCACCGGGCAATAGTTGTTTAAGTCTTCCGGATCCAGGGAGGCCCTCTTCAGGAGGGGGCAAACCACAATCTGTTTCAGGGGCAGTGGAACCACCCCATCCCTCAGAGAGGCATTCGCTACCTCCTGGATCCACCCGGTCATAACTTGTCGACTAGCCTTTATTAGCCAGGAGGGGCAAGGATCCAGAGAGCATGTTGGCCGCACCCCCACAAGCAGCTTGTCCACATCCTCAGGCAATATGACAATCATTATAATTTGCTTTTAAAGAAAGCTAGGCTTGCACTTTCCAGATATTGTTGGACTCCAGTCCTCATCAGCCTCAGTCAATATGATGAAGGATGATGGGAACAGAAGTTCAAGAACATCTAAAGGGCAACATATTGGAACCACTGAACTGGCTTGTCCAGTGGACTAAGGGGAACCTGTCAAGCATACTCAGAAATTTTTAAGAATAGCTTGGTGGAAGTAGGGTGAATTTTGATGAATCAGCAGGTCAGGCATTGTAATACTGCTGCTTAATCTCTGGGTGGCACTAGACTGAGGACCACACTAGATACTGGTTAGGGTTAGGTGAGCATGTAGCCCTTCAGATGTTGCTGGGCTACAAATCCTCCCTCTCCTTCCATTGTGCATGCTGATTGGATTGATGGGAGCCTGGAAAATGTATACACTCTGTTAGGTTTCTTTGAGGAAAGGCAGGATATGAATGCCATTTGTTAAAAAAAAAAAAAAGCCCACCACATAAATAGCAACTACAGTTAAAAACACAGTGCCAGTGGCTTCCTGAGTGAGCCCGCTTAGGGTGCTATTCTGGTAAATGAGCAAAACATCCTCCTCCATAGACTGTTAACCACCCTGCCATCACACTCATTTGACAGCAAACACATAATGGAAGGGTGGGGTTAAAGGGGAGAATGAAAATGACATCTCAGTCTCCTCTTTGCCCCTCCCACTCCATGATTCAGCTGACAAAATTCTAATGTACTGAAAGACTGGATCTGGGCAAGGAAGTCGTTTGTGTGGCATCTTTATCTCCTCCTCCAAAAGTGCAGAGAAGCCCACCCACACCTCCAGAGGCCAGCCTGCAGTGTGGATTGTGCTGGTTGATCAAATGAGCTCCAGGGCTCTTGGTATGAGCAGATGCATTGAGTGTCTCTTACTCAGCTTGTCTTTTGAAGGAATCTATGCGTGATTTGTAGGCACCTCCAGAGGGAGGAGGGAACATCTTTGACAATGTCCCAAAATTAGGCCCTATGGCCAATGTAACCTCTCCCTTTTGTTCCTGCTCTCCATTCACTTGCCTCCTTCCTTTGAACCCATTTGTACAGAAACCAAGATGGCACATTCCAAGAGGCTGGCATCTTCTGCTCCAAGAGCAGACAAGTGATCAGAAAGTGATACCAAGGAGGAAAAACAGGACTACAAGGTCAAGGAGAAGGGGCCTCATAGAGCCAAGTTAATATGGACATTTGCTCACTCTTTAATTTTAGAAGCAGAAACAAAAGAATATCTCATTCCATTTTATGCTCTGGAGATGGTGCATAGCCACTCAAAAAGGTACAGCACTGTGCAAAATCATTTTCCAACTCCTGTCAATCTTTCCTCAGGAGCAGATCTTGCCAATTTCACCTGGATTTGCTTCTAACAAACTGTGTCACTGTAGTAGTATGAAGCAACACCCACCATTTTGACTCCTATTTTGTAATTGCTTTCATTAGGCAGTGAAAGCATTGACTTAAATGTCCCCCCTACAATGAATCTTCACACCCCTCCCACACAACAAAGATGACTCAGAGAAGACTGTGCTAAAATTACAAGGGCAATCTATTCAGCACGTCTCTTTCGCTGATCCAAGGAGTCTTCTCTGCATTCCCTGAAGAGATTTTTCCAAAGAAGAACCTGGTCCGAAATACACTCATTTCAAACCTTGATTATGCACCCAGATGAACTCAGGTTAGATCAGAAAGAAGAGACCTTAGAGTCCAGACTAATGTCTCTGAATCCACATTGGCAACACATCAAAGAGCATCCAGACAGCATTTACTTAATCTGTTTATTTGGGTAATCTGGAATAAAGCATGGATAATCCAGAATGTATCTGGATGTGCTTTATTCCAGATTATCTAAATAATGTGGATTAAGTAAGTGCTGTGTGGATGAAGCTTTATTCATTCTCTAATGTTCAGAAGACCACTTAGGTTCTACTGCTAGAGATGTAAAGAGAGGGTACCAGGAAAAAAAAACACCCCCATTCTCCTGTTTCCCCACCAAAACCTCCAATTGCAGAAATACGTTTTGGCATGATGTGCCCCCATCCAGAATTTCAGCCATTTTTTCAACTCTTTTCACTATTCCTGGTTTTCCTTCTTTCTAGCAACAGTGAGGGTAACAGTTTAATCCTCACTGAGCTGTGTGGGGTTTTCCATCTACAAGGGTGGGGTTTTTTTCACTCAAAGTTTAAAAAAATCTGCCACAAACCATGTGATTTCTCTAAGTCTCATGGAGACTCGGTCCCATGGCTGGCTGAAAATATGTTGCTCTCCCAGACAAAGGTCAAGATAGTATCCCCTCCCATTTCACATGTAAATATTGGTTGACCTGATACTATTCTTTTTTTTTTTTACACTGATGATAGGACTGTGTCATTCTGAGAACAGCTGCAAAGGCTGCATTAATATGTAGCCAAACAAAATGTTTCTTAGAGAATAGTGTGTGGCCCCCATATTTTCATTCCATCTCTATTCCATCGTTTGTAGGGGCAGACTGGGGCTGTGTTCAGACGTAACAATAGGTGCCTCAGAGGTCCCTCAGAGAGACATTGTGTGGCCCGCATTTTCCCAGTCCTTCTCTAATCCACTGTAAAGGCCGACTCTCCGCCCTTATCTATTTCATATATATTTTTATCTTTATTTGGTAGTGTGGTAGCGTTGTGTTTACTTGTGAATCAAACTCTGTTATTTCCTTCCAAGAGGCGCACCTTCCATTTCCTTTTCCCTACTCTTTGGCTTGATAATAATATTGCCTCCCTTCTGATGCTGCAGCAGACAGCACCCTGCCCCTACTCTGCCAATCTCCAGCAGTGGGTTGGATACAGTTACTGTTTAGAACTCTGGCCCTATTTGGCTCCCTTTATAAACAGAGAACTCGACGAAGCTTCTTTGAATCAACAAGAACATGTGTTTATTGAATACCGTTAAGTCTCAAGTCAGCTTCTTCTTCAAGTTACACTTTCAGCTTCTGTTGTCAAACAGTTCAGCCCCTAACTTTCACACTTAGTTCAAAGACTCTTAAACTTCTTGAGAAAACTCTCAACCAGTACAATATGTGTTTGCTTGCCCTTATATTTTTCACCAACAACATCAAACACGTATTAACAAACTCAGGACTCCAATTCCCAGCTTCCCTCAGGACAGCTAAAGGCCCGTTTCTCCCCTTCATTAACCTCCCAGATTAACGACCCAAGGCAGAGAACCCCAAAATTATCCCCTCAGGCTCCCTTTTATATGGGCCTGGCTGGCTTGCTTCGCCCTGATTGGCTGAGCTCCTCCAGCATTCTATTTCACCCCTCCCCTTGGAGTGCTCAACTAGCCCCTCCCTTAGGCTACTTACCCTTGACAAAAAAAGCTTTGGCGACACTTTTAAACGTCTGGACTTACTGTGTTCGCCACACTTTGCATTTTAAACCAAAATAACTTAATTTTGGGGTTGAGGGGTCCTAGCGGTCATCACATCCACCTTTTCTAGCAAAGAAGGGGGAGGGGCAGACTGATGTGTGAAGAATCCCACCTCAGAGCCTTCTCTAAGCTGCCTCAGAGGCACCTTAGGGAGGCTTTTGTTATTGTTGTGTCAGATCAGTCTGGCATGTGAACAATCCCTCCCGTGACCCACCTCTAAGTCATCTCTAAGCCACCTCAGAGGTGCTTCTTTTTACCACATGTGAATACAGTTATTGTCCAGGAAGGACAAGATGGGTGTCCTCTAATACTTCATCATACTCAATATCAAACGAACTAGGTTGCCTCCAGATGGCAATAAGCAATTTAGGATCTCTCATCTTGCCGTCCCCATCAGAAGGGAAGAACAATCTTGGGCTTAACTGTTGGTTGGCAACTTTTAGAATCAGCCCACTTGGGGCTACTGGATACCAGCCAAGCGACTGCCCACTTCCTTTTGTTGCTTTTGCACATTTGGCTGACTTCCAGTAGCCCGAGTCAAGATGGTTCTGGACAGTGCTCATCAGATATCAAAAGTAAGCAACACTAATTCAGGAAGCCCTGGCAAAATTATCTGCACGGATATTCATAACATTCAAATTTGTACAAATTCATATGAATTCAGACATTCGAATTGGAATCAAAGGTTGGCACATTCCAAGATTTACATTTGAATATGGATTGAATGTTTCAATTCATTCATATGAAGCATCGTAACAAGAGAAGGGTTGGTGGCATGAGCTTTCTTAGACACATCTACTTATATGAAAGCTCATGCCACCAACCCTTCTCTTGTTAGTCTCCAAGTGCTACTAACTACCTTGCTGGACTTTTCCAATTAGACTAACATGGCTATTTCTCAGAATATGGATGGTCTCTTTTGCTACTATAGCCTATCTTCCCAATAACTATGGTTGTCTACAGACAGTGAAGGGAACATAAGACGTTTTCGCATTACTCCCGTTCCATTTGGAACGGGAGTAGGACGGGAAGATTAAGACAGCTCACGACGCTTTCACCTTTCACACACAGGAGCGCAGGAGCACGTGTAAACGCGTTCCGGCGCGTCTGTGTGCGAATGCTCAAAGCATCGTGAGCTGTCTTAGCCGGCAAAGGCCGGCCAGGGGCGCGGAGACAGCCGCGGAGGCAGATCGGCAATCAGCTGATTGTCAAACAGCTGATTGTCGAAGCCGCGCCGGCGTCGGAGGCAAGCCCGCAGCTGTTAGGGAGGGAGAAGCAGGCGCGAATGCTTCTCCTCCCAAACGCCTGTGGGCGGCTCGTCCGCGTTCGAATGCATGTAGAGCACTTTAAAGTGCTCTACATTTCGAACGCGAGAAAGACAGCTGCGGACACGTCGGAGCGCAAGCCCCGCTCGGGCAATGCGTATGCCGTGTCCGCAGCTGTCTCCCACGCGCACCGTTCAGCCCCGTGTGAAAACGTCTATATAGAAGGTTTTTTAGATCCTGCCTCTCACAATCCCTGCTAGGTGGCAGGGCAAAATCAAAAGGCAAGCCAATGCCTTATCTTGTTTCACCCCCACAATTGCACAGTGGGCATTTTCCTCAGTAAAAAAAAAGCAAGCAAATGCCGGACAAGGTTATTAATATCATGTGAGAAAACCCAAGCTTGAGGTTCTTTTTCCCACAATAGCAATATTCTGGGATTTCACCTCTGTATGCTAGAACTGTGTTGGGATTGCCATGGATACATGTGGCAATTCCAATATAGTGCTGAGATAATCCCGGGTTTTATACCCTGTCTGGACACAACCTGTCCTAAAAGGATGTCCTTCACACACACGGGCGCTCATGCCAGATAGGTAGCATTTCTACCTTGATTGTCCTTTAGAAAGCTAAGGTGGTTAATAAAATCACAGTGCAATACATCATCTAAGTCAGTGTTTCTCAAAGGATGGTGCTGCCATCACTGATCGTGCTTAAGATGTTTCTGACTGAAATGGACTCAGTGCTGGGATTATTCAGTCATGGATTGTCCCTTTCCAGTCAGGAAAGTCCTCAGAAAAAAGCAGATGCCCACTTTGGCATCTGGTCTCCAAGGATTTCACATGGTCTCAACCTCAATCCTCATAAGAAGTGAGATGTGACCACGGCCTGATAGAACTAATCACTTTATCCCACCAAAATCGGAATGAAGATAGCATCTGTCTTCAGATGCTTCCTAAAATCTGAGGTGGTCTTTGGGTGGTCCTACTGCCATAGCATCACTATAAAATTACATGAGTAATTGTAGCTAGCTTGGCACATGATGAAAATGATTCTAATTTTGAGAACTTTCAGGCATTTCTGCCATGCCAGCTGGTTGACTGCTACTGAATCATATAAGCATTAGTCATTCAAACTGGGGATGGAAGAAAGGGAACCAAGAAGATGGTGGGCCAGTTCTTGATGTTGTAACGAGAACAACAACATACATATATATATTACCCTCTCCTTCCTTCTGTCACTACATTGACCCACAATGACTCAGGAAAACAGGGTGCAATGAAAGGTAACAATGGAAACAGAAAGAAAGCAATTTTTTAAAATCTTAGCACTTGGGTAACATTAAGGTCACTAGACTGGCTTTTTAGCAGTGCCCTGGCAGAGAAAGGAAGGTGACCCCTCATGCCATGCAAGACTCACCCCCCCAAAAAAAATGCACATAGGGTATCAAGCTCAGTATACAACCAGATGTTCTCCAAGAACTCTGTTCACTTCCTGCACCGTTCAGCAAAAAGCCAGGCTTGCTCAATGGAAGTTTGACCCCTGCTTATCAGGTGTCTTCAGAATTTAACTTTAAACACAGCCAGCCATGCTCCTGACTTCAGCTGGTTTTATTTCAGGGCTCTGTGGATTTTATGAATGGCTACTGTATCCGTTCTTTGGATCTGGATAGATCTTTGATATCTGTATACTCCTGCTTTGATTTCCAAGTTGATTACAAGAATGATTGGACGGGCTGGGAGGTAGAGATGTGCACAGATATTCATAACGTTAGTTATTCATACAAATTTGTATGAATTTGGACATTCTTATACAAACCAAATGTTACGACATTTGTAAATTGACATTTGTACTTGTATGAATATTTCAGAATGCTTGTATGAAGCTTTGGAACATTTGTGAAATGGGGAGGTGGGAAAGCAATGGATCCGGAGTGAATTTGACACGGTTGGAGGGTGGATTCAAAGTGGATTCAGGGTGGATTTGATGCTTTCAGAGCGGATATGTTATGGACTACATAATAGATACATATTGGATATTTGTACAAATTTGTATGAATACATTCATATCAAATAAAATCCTACCTACCGCATTTGAAGGGGTTCTATTTGAACAAATATAAATTTTTGTACATTTGGTTCATTACTGGGAGGTGATCAGTGGCGCAGTCAATTATTTTAGATGTTGAGTTTTACAGTCTCATATTTGGAGGTAGGGGTCAGTTCTCTATTCTCTGTGAATCATTCCTTCTTAAAAACATTGGGGCCCTGCTGGACTCTCACAATAGCTAAAAGATGCTCATAGGATGTCCACAAGTGTATCTTGCTCACCATCAACTGGTCTTTAGAGTTCTATCTCTAATACGGGAATCAGTGATGACAAATGATGGAAATGTTCACAAATCATATATTTTGGAGGGGGGTAATTCATGAATTTTTAGTAGTTTCTGCTCCACGCACCTGGATTTCCATACAGACAGATTCGGTTTCTGAGCCGTAATGAATGCATGAAATGCAGCGACATTTTTGCTGGTTTGCACACAGCTCTAACGTATGGAGCCTGCATACTTATGCATTCTTTGTAGTGTGATTTGCAAGTGAGTCGCTGAAGCTAGCGGGTCCAGTGCAAATGAAATGATCTTTGCACAAACAGCAACTGGCTCAAAGTAAATACCAAGCACTGTGTTTATAAAAGTTAAGCAAACACTCCTCGAAACAGGATAAATTGTGGTATACTGTTTGATGAAGTGGTGTGAGCTTGACATGGTACAGCCTTTGTAATCCTGATCTCAATCAGAACATCATCCTCAAGGGGCAATAAGGAAAAGGAATGATAGAGTTCTGAAAGCAATGGATGTGTACCAAAAGTTGCAAGGAAGACACACCCTTATCTGAAAATCTGCTTCTCATTCTACAGTGTAATCAAGTTGCATTTTGCTAGTACCAGTGCCATGTTAATCTGTGCCTTGTCCCTCCTCCATAGTGCTTTTAAATGTTTTATCTCTGATTGCCCAGCACCAAGCAATGATTGATCTAGATGAAGTGCATTGATGTTTCTATTCAGTCATCATCTGCAAATAATACAAATTATACCTGCTGCCATTATGGGTCAGCTGCACTTGTGGCTGCATCCACACATGGAGAGTAGGACAAATGCAATTTTTGGGTTTCAATTCAATTCAAATTGAGTATCCAAAAATTCAAATCAATTTGAATCTTTAAAATTTGATTGTTTTCACATTTGATTCGAATCAAATACATTCAAACCTATTTGTGCGAATTTTCAATTCAAATTTGCAGATACGAATGTCAACAACATTCATATGTGCCAGTACGCATCCTGTACGCATAAGTACTCATTCATGCACATTGGTATTCCCGTATTTATCCCATCCCGTATTTATCCCATATACATCCTGTTTTTGTCCTGTATGGATCTGTACAACGCGTATGGTTGTGGGAAAGATGTGAACAAGCAAGTATGCACCGTGTACTTATCCCTACACATACGAATGTCCAAATAATTTGCACAAATAGATTCAAAAATTCAAAATTTGTTTGACTGTTTAAATTTGAATTTATGAACATTCAATTTGGATTCCAATGTCCAAATTTGAACGAATTTGATTGAATTTTGAATGTTTCAAATATTCATGCACATGACTGGTAGAGAGCCCAAGGGTTGTGGTGACTGCTACTCACTGTCCTGTCAGACCTGCAGCTCACCTCCAAGGTAAGAAATCTGCCCTCAGAGGGGAAGTGTAGGCCACAAAACATTCCAAGAGCACTTCTCACCCTCATGTACCCCTGCTGACTTCTCAGGGTCTTTTTCCACCTCACAAAATTATGGGCTAGACAGAAAATGGCTGCCTTCTGGGGCCATTTCCTGCCCAGTACTAATGTGTGGCAGGTGGAAGCTTTGAAATGGGGGATTAGGTTCCTCAGTTTTAAAGTCTCCAAGGGTGAGAGCTGGTGGCCATACAGTGTACCTCCTGTCTCAGGGATGAACCCCTCAGACAGCCTTTTTCTTTGCCATGTGGAAGCAGTCATAGGTTATATATGATTTTCTATCAAAGAGATAAGGTGATGTGAGGCCCAGCACTTTGCTAGTGACAACCATTATCTCCATTGTACTAGTAAAACTAGAGGCCTATTTGCACTTTGGCCAGTAATCAACCATTAGTGAACTTCTGGTGAAGAGCATCCGCATTCTGAGTAGGCTATTATAGCCTCCAAGTGTGCCCTGCCTTCCCAGAAGTTCACAATTTAGTGCTCCACATCTTTACCAACATTGACCAAAAGCTCACCTGAGGCGTCCAGTGGCATGACCATTTGCTCTTCTTCTGGTTTCCTGCGGTCAGTGGGTGGGGGAGACAGTGTCCATGCAGGTACAGCGACATTGGCTGCCATGACTGATTGCTTAACTCTGATATGACCAGACCTCCAATCCCCAGGAGTGGTCTCTGGTCATTGAGTGACAAGGGGAGCATTTGATTAGCAACTGACTAGTAGGTGCTGTGTGTTCTATCATGGCCACTGACGTGATTGGCCACAGTACATCCCTCTGTTTGAACACACTCCTCTGCAACGGCATCTGAGCATGTCACAGAACAGCCAATCACGGCAGTGAGGAGGTGGAACTTCCAGCTTCAGATGCAGAATGGGAGGACCATTTGCATTTCTGGCCAATAACAGACGCTTTGGGGGAGCTTTCCTCATGACAAGTGTGAATGGTCCATGTGACGGTTTCAGGGTACAGGCTGCAAACTGCTTTGCTTTCTGGCTTTGCAGGCTTCTTGCAAGCTGCAATAGCCAGCCTTGTTGCAAACAGCTTGTTGCAAACCCTGGGATTTGGGCTGCAAAAAGAGCGGGAAATCCTGTGCGGGCCCTGTTGCAGTGATTGGCTGGAGTAAGGTTTTGGAGGGAAAAGCTGTCCGGGGATCTGAGTACTGGAGGGGCTAGAATAGGAGTTCCCACCAATCAGGCTGGAGGGACAGCAACCTTTGTTAGGAATCTCCAGCAGCATTTTATTGCGGTTACAGCCAATCAGGGTCAGGGATGTGTGTATAAAGGAACTGAGAACACAGCAGACTATGTCTTCATGCTGGGACAAGAGCTGAAAGGAAAAGAGCTGAATCCTGAGGGAGCTGGAACCAGTAGCTGACCATTGGGCTGTTGGCTGAGCGATTTCTGAAGGGGACAATCGAGGAAGATTGGGGATCCGAGGGAGACTTCGCTAGCAACTGACCAGGCTGGATGATTGGACAAGCAAGGACGGACTGGACCTTGTGATCATCTAGGGCCACGTTCTGGTACATTGGCTTGGCTTGAGCTGTGGCAGAAGCAAGCCAGAGGGAGAGGAACGTGGAGAGGTTTGTCTTTTAAAAAGGGGAACTATTTTCCTTTAGGGAAAGGGGTAGCTCCTAACCTTAAGAGACTTACTGAGTTAAACCAACAAATACCTGAACCTTATTTTATCTTTTATAGTATTGCTTGTGTATAATAATAAACTTGTTTTAGTTAACTGTTGAAACGCTTGCTACCAGTGTTTTGTGTCCACACTGTAGTATTCACTTGGCCATTGCACGAACCCAGCGTCCTAACAGGGCCACACCACTCCTAGTGAGGGCAGGCACTTTCTGGATCGCTGGGCATCGTGGCAGTCCATCTTTACCAGAAGTTTACCAGCCCTAGTTCACGGCAGCCTAATCAGGTAAGAGCGAAAACGCCCTAGAACTAAGTATAGGATACCATATTGTATCATAATGCTTCTGCTTATGTTCACAATTTACTAGCACTTGGGAGCCAATCAAGAAACATGAAAAACTCTTAGGCTACAGTCACACCCTAACCAAACTGTCTTTCTGAGGGACAGACAGGGAGCTCGTGCCATTTTAACCCTGGAATGGATTGGCCACACCTACTGTGCCACTGCTGCCACACCAAGTGTTTGTGGACCCCCTTCACCTGGTAAGAGGTAAGATGGGGCAAGGGGGTCAAAAAGTGAACAGGTAAAGAAGCAGAGGGTGTGTGGGAGTGCCAGTGGGAGGCAGAGGAGAAGGAGGCACTAGGAGAGACCCCCATTGCCACACCAAAGCTTACCTTTTACTAGGTGAAGTGGATCCACAAAGGCTTGGTGCAGCATGGCATTTGGGCATCAGGTGGGCATCAGGATGTTGGTGGCAGCTGCAGAAGGGTGTCATTGGTGGCAGTGGAATCAGGCCCTCCCATGCTAACTGCCCTCCACACTGCTGAGCTAGATGGCAGCCCTTTGCCTGGGTCCATTTGTGTCTGAAATGGACTCAGTGCTGGGATTATCCCTTTGTGCGATAGTTCTGTTGGAGACAGGAAAGTCTGCAGAAAAAAACCTGAAAACTTACTTTGGCATCTGGTCTCTGAGGACTGAAAATAGCTCTGTCCTTCTTAAATATAAGAGCAGTTTCATGACAGAAACCTACTCTTTATATAAAATACTTTAAATGTTCAAACACACTCTGTGCCCAAGAAACAAGGCTGGTTAGCAACAGGTTTGATTTTTCTGCCACTGAGATACCTTAGACAATTAGCAAAGGTTAGTGCCAAGCTAAATGGTTCTCTTCGACCTTGATGCGTTTAAATGAATTATTATAAATTATTTCTTAAAGGAAAATTATATGCCCACTCTTAGGGACTGTTTTATGAGAAAATCAAAACATAATTGGTTTTCTAAAGGGGAAGTTTTGAAATATCTTCCAGCACGTTCAACACCTTAATGAAAGAGCTTCTGCTAATTACAATATGATTTTAAGGTATTCAGCAAGACTTGCCTTAATGCAAGTATATAAAACGTCCTGAGGTTTTAAAAGAGTCTTTACCCTTTCTATATATGGGAGGGGGGGGGGGATGGAATCAAAGAAGAAATTTAGCCGGATATCTAGTTGTTCCACATTTATCTTCTTTATCTCAATTCACAATAGAACAGAATGGATTATTAGCTGCTGCCACCTACTGTAGCAGAAAAGTGAAAAAGCCCAAAACAAGAATGTAAAGCAAGGTTATTCAAAATATCTGCAGATGAAGCCACTCCAACTATGTTAAGATTTAACAATGTGTATTGTTAGCCAAATCTATGGAACAGAATACAGGCACCCCTCATATAGTGCCATGGTTTAGTTCCTGAAACCTTCATATGGTACGAAACCAGATTATTCAAGTAATTATAGAAAACCGGGACTGCAGAGGACCAGTCTCCCAATGTAAGTAAAATGTACCACTCAAGAGGGGATATTCAACCTACCACTGTAGATAACAGAGGGGGGATTAGTAATGCAAGTGTCTAGGGTCACATGAGATGAAAGAACTTGTATTTTACTCAATGTTTGACAGCAAAACCACACTGCACAAAACCGTGTCATATGAAGGCACTATTTCGTAATTGTACCTGGTCTGCTAAATGTTGTTATGGTGATCCTGATATAGTCCCAGCATATAAATCTGATTTACCAGCTCATCATTATTCTGGTAAAATTAACTATTGTTACACAATATCCTGTTATTCCGTAATTGCTGCTTTGTCGGAATTACTGCACAATAAATACAGCGAGAGTTCAGTGTGACCTGTTGGAACCTGGAAATGCTTCATGTTATATTATCGGGAGGGCTAGGTCACATGGAGAGAATATCTCACATACCACTGCTGCAGAAATGCTAAAATAAGGAATATCAATCTAATGTATAGACACAATGTCCTAGTACTGGATGGGCTTTAAATAAATAAATCCTGAAATAAATAAGTGATGTCTAGAGACAGCCTCCGAAGAAGGGTCTTCAAGGAAGGCTCAGCAGATAACACTACCGCCAACAAGAAACCCTTAGCAGCAGGATTTGGTTCTGTCGATGCAAGGGCATTGTGATGTCAGCAACAGTGAAACAAAGGTCAACGCTGACTGTCCACTCTGGGGATAGGAGAAGAGGAAGGACAGCTAGGAAGTAGGAAAAAAGCACAAGACAGCTGGGACGCATCAAAAGGTCAAACTTGAATCATATTAGAGCCTTTCTGTAATTTAACCCTTGGCATCCCAATTCTGGAATTCTAGATAAAAGACTGCAGTTTCCATCAACCCAGATCACAGGCCATGTTGTGTAGAAACTGAAGGGAGTCAAACACTTGGAGAGCTGCCAGTTTCCTGTATAAGCTAAGGCAGAGTGAGGACTGGTCAAAAGAGACCTACTAGTTCTATGATGTGTTTTCACGAGAAATGAAATAACTGTTAAACTATTTTCCCATAAGCCAAGGAAATATTTCAAAGCAGACAAAAAATAATAATTTCCTGTTCTCAAGAAAACAAATGATCTAGGATGTGACCAAAACTACAATTTTGGGACAAACTGAAGGGGTACAGTGAGCTGCATTAGTATCTTAACCGATGGTCTCCTTAATGAACTAAGGTGGGCAGAGCAATTTTTCACTCTTGCTTAAAACACTGAAGCTATGAAAATACTAAGAAGTCTTTGATGATCTTCTTTCATAATTCTGCTTCTAAGAATATCTTACTTTGTACTTGAAATGTGACTGACTGCACAACCAGTGCAAGAGCAAGAAATTGATGGAAGGGAAAGTCCCTGTGTAAATATAGGGCCTTTCTGAACTCAAAGGGTATGATCTGGTCAGTGAGTCTAGATCAGCAAGGCCCACTGGTCCAGATGCATGCAGTGGACTAGAGCAGTATTGTCTGCACAACGGAATTGATCCAGCCATCCCCCATATGAAGTTTACACAAGAGTTGAGGCTGGGTCCTGATGGGCTAGGAAGGACCATTTCTAACCTCAGAGCAACCAGGGGACCCATTTTGGTAACACATTGAAGTCTACTACTGATCCAGATTTATGGTCTCTTGATCTGGGTCATGCTTCATCATGTGCAGAAGGAGTGTGCCAGTAGTGTGTGTGTGGGAGGGGGGGCTCCCTTGATGTAGAAGGGAGGCCTGAAGACTACATTGCAGACTGGCCCAAAGGTAAATAATAATAAATAATATAAATAATAATGTTTATTTATAATGCTCCTTCCACCAAAGGGTATAACAACAAACATATAACATCAACAACCAACCAACATATATGTTGGTTGGTTGTTGATGTTATATGTTTGTTGTGACACCCTTTGGTGGAAGGAGCATTATAAATAAACATTATTTATATGTTGGTTGTTTGTTGATGTTATATGTTTGTTGTGACACCCTTTGGTGGAAGGAACATTATAAATAAACATTATTATTTATATTATTTATTATTATTTACCTTTGGGCCAGTCTGCAATGTAGTCTTCAGGCCTCCCTTCTACATCAAGGGAACCTGATTAAACTCTGCCTATTTAATATCAACACCTAGGTTCCTCACCAGATGCTCCACATCTCCACAATACCATGCCTAAATGACTCACTAAGGTGAATCAGAAAGGAAGGTCTTCAACCCCTTCTGAAAGCAGAGTCCACCTACAGGAAGACTGTTCCACAAATGTGGGAGCAGGTCTTGAAAGGCTCACAACTACATTAACACATTAATACAAACCAAGAATACAAACCAGTTAATGCTATTTACATTAATATACCATTCTCACAATCAATGTATCCTGGTGTTTATTTTCACACATTGGTGAAACAGCCAATAAACCCTTGGCTGTAGACAGCCAAGTTCCTGGATGGTACATACCATGTTAGCCAAACTGCCAAATAGCTAGAAAGATTTTAGCACAGGGCTTTAAACACCAAAACCAGCAATTTCAAATGGGTCTTGGCTCAACTGGCAACTAGCAGAGGCTTCTGTGGGCAGCAGAGACATGAGAGTATTTAGAAAGATTTGCCGCAGCTTGAACAGCACTGTTCTGAACTAAAGTCGGGGGAAGAGAGAGCAGTAAGGGAGGCCTGTCAGAAAACCTTTACAGTAATCCAGATGTGGCATCACCAGAGCTTGGACAAGCATGTAGGTGGTCTTGACTGTTAGTGCAGAAAGGTCCATAGAAACAGTATTTGCTAATTTATATGGCACAGTTTATGCAGAGGACACAGTATAGACATTCCTCAACCTATGCTGCTTCCAAGACCATAATTCAGTTTGAATTTAGAGGTGTTTTTGTACTATCCTTCCCATCCGCTGGACAGGAAAGTAGCACGATGACCCAATGCTGGCTAGCACTTGCACTTGAGTGCTAGTCAACTTTTCCCTCTCCCAATTTGGCACATGCAGTTGCATCTATGGTTGGCCGAGGTCCCAGCGCACTTGCACAGGACCTCAAATGACCCCAGAGTGCTGGCAAGAGTGAATGGTTGCATTTCAGGTAAGTAATTAGGTAACATTGGTTAAGGTGTAGAGCATGATTTCACGTTCCACACCTAATCAACAATTAGTGCACTTCTGGGGAGGGCAGGCACGCTTATAGGCTGTAACAGCCTACTCAGCACATGTATGATCGTCCCCAGAGGTGCACTGATTATTGGCTAGAGGCCGTAATTCAAAAAGGCCTCAAGATCCAGGTATAAAATGTGACCTGGATTTCACAATTTGTTCTTTTAAAAGAATGAATCTTAACAGTCACTATGCTTAATGTGTACAATGCCCAAGATACTTCTACTAAGGTCAAGCATCCATCAGAGAGATGTGTTTAGTTTCTCATTTGTATTACAATTAAAGCTTTCAACCCTTAGAAAGAAAGAAAAAATGCATTGCAACTTCAGCACTCACTACAAACACTGATTCTAGAACAGTGATTTGCTCTTTTGCCTCTGGTTGAGCACTTATCTGCATTATATTGTATAAACAGTTATGCTGGATACTCCTATGGGGCTGGATAGAAGACAGCCCAGACTGCAAAGTGTAAAGGAGCGCATGAGAATGGTTGGAGTGGAGAACGAAGGGATTGTTCTCCAGATATTAACCACATTTAGGGCCTTTCTTCTTCTTCTTGGATCCTACCTAGTTGTGGCTGACACCTGAGGTGTTTTTGCACTACCCTTCCTGTCTGCTGGATGGGAAAGGAGCGTGATGATCCAAAGTTGACTAGAGCTCGCGCTTGAGTGCTAGTCAACTTTACCCACTCCTGCCCATCAGGATCTGATACTTTATTCAATCCCAGGCCCTGGTCCTCCTCTGGGTGCCACCATTTTGACAGCGGCACTTCCATGACTGCACGTGTGTCAGTGCCATCACCTTGACGATGCTGATGCTCTGTGCACGTGCAGTGGCATCTACCATCGTCCAAGGTCCCAGCGCACTTGCACAGGATCTCAAATGACTCCGGAGCACCAGCAAGAGCAAATGGTCGGGCTGCTGGATGCTTCAGGTAAGTAATTAGATAACATTGCTTAAGGTGTGGAGCACGATTTCCTGTGAGCCAGTTTGGTCTAATGGTTAGGGAGCTGGACTAACCGGGAGCTGAGAATGCCGGGTTTGATTCCACCCTCCTCCATGAAGCCAGCTGGGTGACCTTGGGCTAGTCACAGCTATCTTCTGAGCTTTCACAGCCCCACATACCTTACAGGGTGTTCTGTTGTGGGAGAAGAACAGCTTTGTCAGCTGCTTTGAATCCCCTTAAATAGGTGAGAAAAGTGGGGTTGAAAAGCCAACACTTCTTCTTCTTCTTCTTCTTCTTCTTCATCATCATCATCAACAACAACAACAACAAATAGTGCACTTCTGGGGAAGGAGGGCATGCTTGGAGGCTGTAACAGGCAATATGCTTTGCCCTAGAGGTGCACTTATTATTGACTAGAGGCCGTAGTGTGAAAACACCCCTGGCTGACTTCATCAGCTGTCCATGGCCAACTCTATGCAGTTTTCTTGGCAGCTATATAGAATTGGTTTCCCATTGCTTATTCTGGAGAAAGTCTAGGGATTGAAATGGCAACCCTAGAATTTCCAGGCTGCTTGCTTTACTATTGGGCTACAGCCCCTCCATAGAGCTCAGCAGTGACTTAGCCTTTCTCCTTTTCTAACTTAAAGATGGGTTTTCTGAAAATCCAGTTAGGAAGCATTTTCACCCCTAAAATGTATTGCTTTGTTGGTCAAATGGATATTGGGAGGCTGGAGTGTTGGGGTGGAGGAGGCAACAGAACTTGGGTGCTTGGAATAGAAGAACGAACAGGTGTACCAGTGGGACCAGCAGTCCTGATCTGGAAGTTTGGGACTTTCAGGGGACACATTTCAGTGACATGGCACTGAAATGCATTCCCAAGAGGTCTCAAGGCTAGAAATTTTTGTTCTTAACCTTCAGAGGCATGGGAGTCCAGCCACGAAGATGGCACAGGCTTTGAGGCCACAACATGCAGATGGTGCTGATTCTACCCATGCCTTTCCTTGTTTGGAATCACAGGCCTGGCTATTCCATACCCACTTATTCAGGACATGGGGAGGTGAGTGCAGAAACAGCCACTGTATTTTCTTGATCCAAAGGGCTTCAAGAATATTTTTCATAGTTGGGCCCTTTCATGGGAGTAAGTTGAAAAGGATAATGCATATTTTAAATGGAAATTATAACATGAACTCCAATCAATGAAAACATGGCTAATCTTGTGTGATGATCACAAACTTTATACTTTTGAGACTCAGCTGCAGTTATGCAAGGCACAAAGTTTATAACCTTTCTAGCATCATCTGGCTAAACTACTCTATTTTAGGAGTGCCTGTATCTGTCATTCCTTCTTCCTTCCTTCTGTCTTTCCAACAGTGGCAATTACATGTACCTTCACTTGAGCCTCTGTAGTGAAACTGACAGGTCACTGCTAGGATGAAATTTCATAATCCCAGGCGATTTAACTTTTGAGTAGATGATACATAGGATGGTGCCTAACTTAATCTTTAATGATCCTGAAGCTTCACACTCAACTTCCAAACTTTTGCAGAGTAGACTGAGGAGTATCAAATAATCTGAATCTGTATCATGCTCAACATTTCAAAAGCACAGTAGACCTGATTTAGTAATTCTTTTGTCTAAGTAACTTCAAACTAGACTAGGGCCTTTTCCACACTGGGCTTTATTCCAAAATATATCTTGGAATAGGGCCCTGCTGTCCATATGCTAGCTAGCAAAAACTATAGGTCTGTTTGCACTTACCTTTCCAGAGCCCTGCTGGATCAGGTCACAACCCATCTAGTTCAGCTTACTGTCCCACACAGTCTCCCACTAATTGCCCAGGGGCATCTCAAGCAGAAAACAAGGGCAAACCTTCACCTGCTCTCAAGTCCCAGCAAATGACCTTAGAGGCATCCCTCCTGTCCTCCCCAGCCTGAAAGATCTGAACTGACTCTCCTACTCATCAGCTTCATAAAGTGCACCCTGGTTCTAGAGTTGTGTGATAGAGAAATTTTCTCTATCTACATTTTTTATACCATCCATGATTTTATTGTTAGGCAGGGAAGCCCATATAAGGAAAATGTATGGATGTGCATACAGAGGTAACTAAAAGTCACAGGCGTGACTGTCAACAAAGTGCTCAAGGTTGGATTGAGCAAGAATTGCGTAAGTCTGTGCAAAACTTGGATTGCAACACAGGCTTGTGCAACACTCAGGAAGTGAGTCACCATCTATGATAAGAAAAGGTATAAAAGTGCCTATACACTGCTGGTTAGTTGTTATTGTTGTTGATTGCTGGACGAGAGCTTGGATGGAGTGATGTATACTTGTACATGCCGCAACCTTTAAGAATAAACCTCTGTGAAGAGAGAGAACTCCTGTTTCAGTCTGTTTCTTAAACTGCGGGCAGAAGAAGGAGGGAGTTCCTGAAAGGCTAGACAGCTCCGGAGATGCCAGCAGAAAGTTTCCGGGACACCAGAGCTTGTCTTTTCAACACGACCGCGCATCTGCTGATTTTATACTAACGGGGGCTGACACCCCACCCCCCAACAAGGGTTATGGGCCCAGAGAGCATTAACTCTGTGTGTGCTGGAAAGATCAACTGACTGTGAGTGCCGGAAGGCTGAATGGTAAGAGAATCGGACGGCTGTCTGATTGTCTGTTTCTTGTCACATTTGACAAAAGAAGGTGGGAGAGCTGCACTGCTTAATCATGGAGACAGTGAGATTTCCCAAACTAGATGAGATGAACTATTTTGCTTGGTGTGCCTACACTGAAGCATTGCTTACTAGAGAAGAAATTTGGGACGTTGTTGACAGAGGTGTGACAGCGGGCACGGTTGATGAAGACAAAAAGGCTAAGGCCATAATTTTGCTTACAATCACGCCGCCGCAAATCAACCACGTCCGGGGGAAAACGACTTCAAAGGCTGTCTGGGATGCCTTGAAGGAAATCCACCAATCCACGACAGCTCTGTCAAAGATGATTTGGTGTAGGAGGCTGTATGCCTGCAAGATGCAGAAAGGACAATCACCCGAGAAGCATCTGGAAATCATGGCTGACTTATTCACCCAGGTACAAACAAGGGGGGTGAATCTTACCCCGGCACAGAGAGCATATGTGTTGTTAGGAAGTTTGGCTGATGAGTTTGAAAATATTCTGTGGAGTCTACAGTGTGTTGACGAAACACAGCTGACTGCAGAGATGGTGGCTGCACGAGTCTTGGAGGAAACCCAACGTCGGGAGTACGAGGCAAAACTCCAAAGGCAAGCAGGACCGAAACAAACTCACGCAACCGAGACTTTCAAGGAATTGCAATCGGAGAAGGCAGCTGTGTCCAGAGAGAGAAAGTGCTGGTGCTGTGGGAAGGCTGGCCATTTCCAAAAGGACTGTAAAAAGCTGGCAGAAGCCAGGAAGCAACCCAAAAATGCTGGGAGCAGCAAGAAAGGCATTGTGGCTGTCGTAAAGAACATTGACTATGTAGCCTGTCAGGCTGTAAATCCTATTTGGGTGTTAGACTCGGGAGCATCGTCTCATATGATTAATTGTGAAAAGCTCCTGAAAGATAAGATGCCTTCTAATGTACATTCAGTTGTTTTGGCTGATGGTGCATCAAGAAAGGTAAAAGTAATGGGAACTGTGGACATCCCAAGTTTTGGAAAGGATTTTTCAAATGTATTGTGTGTTCCTAAATTGCAGAACTGTTTGATTAGTGTGTCTGAATTAACAAACAGTGGGTATGCTTTATGTTTCAAGGGGAATGATTGTACGATTAGCATGAATGGTCAAGTTTGTGCTAAGGCAATCAAGTGAAACAAAGTGTATTTTATGATTGACAAGGCAGAATGTGTGCTAGCTAACAATGTGCCCTTGCACTTGAACTGCGCTCATTACTACCACAGAATCATGGGACACTCAAGCTTCACAAGTTTGGGGAAACTGGAGGAAGTGTGTCCAGAGTTTAAAATGTCTAAGTCTTCAAACCACTTGGATTGTTCAGTTTGCAGCAAGGTAAAGCTTAAGGCTTTTCCTGTGGCCAAATTTAGCAAACGCACTACAGAAAGACCTTTTCAGATTGTGCATGCTGACTTGGCTGGCCCTTTACCCAAAACCATGGGCGGGAATCAGTACTTCATGGTCATTGTGGACCGTCACACACAGTATCCGTATGTGATCCTTATGAAAGAGAAAAGTGAAGCTGCTGAACACATCAAAGATTGGGTCAATATGGTTGAGAGGCAATTTGATTACAAAGTAGGGTCTTTGGTTACAGATAGGGGTGGAGAATTCTTGTCCAACAACCTGAAGAATTGGTTAAGGAAGAAAGGGATTCATCACGAGACAACCAACCCAGGAGTTCCCCGGGAGAATGGCTTGGCTGAGAGGCACGTAGGGGTCTTAAAGCAGATAAAAGACTGTATGATGCTGGATGCAGGAGCACCACAGCAGCTGTGGGGGCAAGCAATTTTGACTGCAAATCATGTTGCTAACCGTACTTGGAATTCTTTTGTAAAGAAAACTCCTTATCATATGTTGTATGGGAGGCCACCAAACCTCAAATACCTGAGAGTTTTCGGGCAGTATGCAAATGTGTATGTACCTGCAAATTTCAGGAAAAAGGGAGACCCTAAATGGAAAAGGTTGATGTTTGTGGGGTGTTCTGGTAACAGCTATAGATTTTATTCAGGTCATGGAGAAATCTTACTGTCCAGGAGTGCCAACTTTGAAAACCATTCCGGCTGGGAAAGGCTCCATGCTAACAAGGAGGTTTTTCTCAAGCTAGGGCAGAGTGCCATAGATACTGGAAATGGAGGGGCACTAAAGCAAGAAGAATCTACAGACAGTGAAACTAGCACTTCTGCAGATGAACAAACACAAACACATCCAACTTCACACTCACCTGTCACTACACTAAAGTTTGAAAAGGTGTCCAGGGAGAGCACACGGACACAGACTAGTTCTGACAGTGAAGATGAAAGAGGCAGGACAAAGGTAATTGTGCCAAGGAGAACTCAAAGAGTGAGGAAGCCTCCAGACAGGTTTGTGGTAAAAAGTGCAACAGCTTGCACAGTGATAGTAGAAGATGAGCCTGAGAGTTTTGAGGATTTGCTGACTTATCCTAAAGAAGAGCAGAAGAAGTGGTTTTCTGCAATGAATCAGGAATACTTGTCTTTGCTCGTGTTTGAAGTAGTTCAGAGACCTAGAGACCGCAAGGTTGTAGGGTGCAAATGGGTGTTCAAAAGGAAGGAAATGCCAGATGGAACCCAGAAATACAAAGCTAGATTATAGAATCATAGAATCATAGAATGGTAGAGTTGGAGGGGACCTCCTGGGTCATCGAGTCCAACCCCCTGCTCAAGGCAGGATCTCCTAAACCATCTCAGACAGATGGCCGTCCAGTCTCTGCTTGAAGACCTCCATCGAAGGGGAACCAACCACCTCCCGTGGCAGCCTGTTCCACTGGTTGATCACTCTTACTGTTAGAAATTTTTTCCTAACCTCTAAACTAAATCTTTTCCCCTGCAGTTTCACCCCATTGTTTCTAGTCCTTCCTTGAGAGAGTGAGAACAGGGCTGATCCCTCTGCCCTGTGACAACCCTTGAGGTATTTGTAGACAGCTATCATGTCCCCTCTCAGTCTTCTTTTTGTTAGACTAAACATTCCTAGTTCCTTAAGCCGTTCCTCATAGGACATGGTTTGCAGACCGTTCACCATCTTGGTAGCTCTCCTTTGAACCTGCTCCAGCTTGTCAGTGTCTTTTTTAAACTGGGGTGACCAGAACTGGACACAGTACTCCAGATGAGGTCTGACCAAGGTAGAGTAGAGGGGGATAATAACTTCACGTGATCTGGACTCTATGCTTCTCCTAATACACCCCAGGATTGCGTTTGCTTTTTTTGCAGCTGCCTCGCACTGTTGACTCATGTTCAGTTGATGATCTACCAGGACACCCAAGTCTTTTTCACATGTGCTGCTGCTCAGCCGAATTCCTCCCATTGTATATGTGCTTTTTTCATTTTTCTTGCCCAGGTGCAGAACCTTGCATTTTTCTTTGTTAAATACCATTTTATTAGTTGCAGCCCATTGTTCGAGTTTCTCTAAATCTCTTTGAATCCTCTCTCTCTCTTCTCTGGTGTTTGCAATCCCCCCTAGCTTTGTGTCATCAGCAAATTTGATCAGTTTCCCTTCAACTCCCTCGTCCAGATCATTTATAAAAACATTAAACATAACTGGGCCCAGGACAGAACCTTGTGGTACTCCACTTGACACTTCCTTCCATTTGGATGTGCAGCCATTTATAGCCACTCTTTGAGTACGATTACTAAGCCAGTTTTGAACCCACCTTATAGTTGCCTTGTCAAACCCATATTTGATCATTTTTTCAATGAGGATCGCATGAGATACTTTGTCAAATGCTTTGCTGAAATCAAGAAATACTATGTCTACTGTATTTCCTTGATCAACCCATTCAGTGATTTTGTCATAAAATGAAATCAAGTTAGTCTGACACGACTTGTTTGATACAAACCCATGTTGACTACTGTTAATTATTGAATTCCTATCCAAATGCTGACATATGTGTTGTTTAATAATTTGTTCGAGAATCTTTCCTGGTATTGAAGTCAGACTAACAGGCCTGTAGTTCCCTGGGTCTACCTTCTTCCCTTTTTTGAAGATAGGAACAATGTTTGCCCTTCTCCAATCGTCTGGAACTTCTCCTGTTCTCCATGACTTCTCAAAGACTACAGCAAGTGGTTCAGCAATTACCTCTGCTAATTCCTTCAGTACCCTAGGATGTAATCCATCTGGACCTGGGGACTTAAATTCGTTTAAGTTAGCTAAGCGTTCCCTTACTCTCTCAGTGTTGATTTTGTGTCTTGATTCTCCTAGTCCTTCGTCAGTACAGTGAAGGACTGTTGCATGTACATTATCCCTCTTAGAAAAAACAGATGCAAAATAGGAGTTCAGAATCTCTGCCTTCTCAAGATCACTTTCGATCACTTCTCCATTCTCTCCCTGCAGACTTCCCAATACCTCTTTGACTTTTCTTTTGCTGTTGACATATCCCCAAAATCCTTTTTTATTGTTTTTAGTCTCTCTTGCAAGCCTCAGTTCATTTTTAGCTTTAGCTTTTCTGATACTTGCCCTGCAGATTGTACTGATTTCATTATATTCCTCCTTAGATATGTATCCCTCCTTCCATTTCTTAAACATTTCTTTTTTCTTTTTTATCAAGTTTTTAAGTTCTAGGTTTATCCACCCTGGTCTCTTTAGATGTTTTCCATTCTTCCTTCTTTGAGGAATTGTTAATGATTGCGCTTCTAATATTGCATTTCTCAAAATATCCCATCCTTCTTGGACATTTCTATCCTTTAGTACATTTAACCATTTGATCCCTCCTAACCTCCTCCGGAGTCCATCAAAATCCGCCCTTCTGAAGTCCAACTTTGAAGTCTGAGTCCTCTCATGCTTTCCTTCCCTTATTATCCAGAATTCAAGGATAACATGATCGCTGCCTCCTAATGCCCCAGAAACTCTGATATCCTCCACCATTTCCTCTCTGTTGGTAAGAATTAGATCAAGGATAGCCAATCCTCTTGTTTCCTCCACCACCTTTTGGTACATGAAATTGTCAGCGAGACAGGATAAGAACTTATTAGACTTGTGACTTTTTCCTGAGCGAGATTCCCAACAAATGTCTGGGTAGTTAAAGTCTCCCATAATCACTATGTCATGCTTTCGTGAAAGTTTAGCCATCTGGTCTAGGAAGAGGTCATCCATATCTTCTGTTTGTCCAGGGGGCCTGTAATAGACTCCTACAATGGTATCCTTTCTGTTGCTCTCTCCTTGAATTCTTACCCATACCGATTCTACTGAGCTTCCACTCTCTGAAACTTGAACCTCAGAGGAGACAATTTCTTTTTTAACATACAGTGCAATACCCCCTCCTCTTTTGTTAAGTCTGTTTCGCAGAAACAAGTTGTAGCCTTCAATGTTTGTGTTCCATTCATGTGTGTTATCCCACCAGGTTTCTGTAATACCTATGACATCATATTTATCTACCTGGGTCAGGATCTCCAGCTCCCCTTTTTTATTTCTCATGCTTTGGGCATTGGTGTAGAGGCATTTTAGTTTGTAATTGATATCTATTGCGAGCTTGCCTCCTCTGTTTTCCTTACAAAATTCATTGGTACTATTTCTGGGAGTAAGAATATCGCCTGGTTTGATTGACTGAGTATTTTTGCTTGACTTTTTGTTACCCTTCCCCTTTTGTTTTAGTTTAAAGCTCTCCTAATAACCGAAGCAAGGCGCTTCCCGAATACATTCTTTCCTGTCCCTGTAAGGTGCAACCCATCTCTTGCAAGGAGTCTGTCATATAGGTAGTTTTCTCCATGGTTCAGAAATCCAAATCCTTGCTGCCGGCACCACCGACGTAGCCACTTGTTCACCTCAAGAATCCTATCCCTTCTACTTTTATCGTGACCATCCACCGGAAGGATAGATGAAAAGACTACTTGTGCTCCCAGTTCCTTTACTTTTCTGCCAAGGTCTTCAAAGTCTCTGTAGATGTTTTCAAAGTGCTTTTTTGCCGTATCATTTGTGCCTACATGTATGAGTAATAATGGGTAGTAGTCTGTAGGTCTGAATAGCCTCGATATGCTATCAGTTACATCTTTGATTCGGGCCCCTGGGAGACAGCACACCTCTCGTGAGTTTCTGTCAGGTCTGCAGATAGTTGCCTCTGTTCCTCTTAAAAGTGAATCTCCCATGACCACTACTCTCCTCTTTTTCTTTGCAGTACCATTTCTTCCTCTCCATTCCAGAGGTTTCTCAGTGCCTATTGGAGTAATATTTGTGGACATTGTCATCGACTCTTCAGATGTGTTGTTCTCCTGACTGAGTATCTGGAACTGGTTGTTTAATTGCAAGGGTTCCGAATGTCTCCTGTTCTTCCTGCTCCTTTGGGTCACATGCTTCCATAACTCAGTTTCTGCAACTACAGAACGATGTTCTTCTATCCCTTCATTTTGAAGTGTTTCCTCCATGCTGTCGAGGAAGTTCTCTTCTTCTCTAATCTGCTTCAGTGTCTTGACTCTCTCTTCTAGACTTTTAACCCTTTCCTCCAGGAGAGCCACAAGCTTGCATTTGTGGCAGGTAAAATGTGGCATCTGTTGTGGTAGGGTCATAAACATGCCGCATACATTGCATGTGACAATACAGGTGTTCTCACCTTCCATATTGCTTTTAGGGTAAGGATTTTAAAGATGTGATGCTAAGGTATGAATGAATTTTTTTTTTATCCCACTGTACCTTTTATTAATTTTTTGTTTTTTTAATTATTTTTTTAAAATTTCGCTCGCCGTTAGGCGCGCGGGCCGTTTCTATTTAAGCCCTGCTGAGCAGAGTAACTCCTCCTCCCTGAGGGTGTGGCTAATTCCTATTGGTCCGCTGCTCCGATTTGTCTGGGAAAGCTTCTACCTCACGCTGTGTGAGAAAAGGTTCCTGCTTCTATCTCTCGCTGTGTGCTCCGAGAAAAGGTTCCTGCTTCTATCTCTCACCGTGTGCTCCGAGAAAAGTTCCTGCTTTCACTTCACCCAAGCTGGAACTGACTAACTCCTCCCACTTGAGCTTCTATTTAAGCCCTGCTGAGCAGAGTAACTCCTCCTCCCTGAGGGTGTGGCTAATTCCTATTGGTCCGCTGCTCTGATTGGTCTGGGAAAGCTTCTACCTCACGCCGTGTGCTCTGAGAAAAGGTTCCTGCTTCTATCTCTCGCCGTGTGCTCCGAGAAAAGGTTCCTGCTTCTATCTCTTGATTAGTTGCAAAAGGCTTTGCACAGCAGAGGTTTGAGAATTTTGATAAAACTTTCTCACCCACTGCAAAACCAGAGAGTTTAAGGCTGGTGTTAGCTTTAGCAGCTAGAAAGAATCAAATAGTGAGACACATTGATTTTGAGACTGCTTATTTAAATGCTCATCTGGATGCGGAGATTTTTATGGAACAGCCTCAAGGTTTTGATGAAGATAGAGATAGAAAGGTATACAAGTTGAAGAAGGCTTTATATGGTTTAAAGCAAAGTACTCGTTGCTGGAATCTATGCATTCATGAAGAGTTGGTTAAACTGGGATACAAACGCAGCATTGCGGATGCGTGCGTGAATAGAAAAGGTGATGTCATGGCAGTCATCTATGTGGATGATCTGTGCGTCACAGCGGGGTCAGAGAAAGAGATTGAATCAGTTCAGAAAGAGTTGTCCAAGAGGTTCAAGCTCAAGGATTTAGGGAATCTCAGAACCTACTTAGGAATTGAGGTCCAATGGACTGAAGATGGTAGATGTTTACTGAGCCAACAGAAAAAGATTGAGAGATTGATTGAAAAATGTGGCTTGCAGAGTGCAAAAGTTGTAAAGAGTCCGATGACGCCTGGAGCTTCTAATGAGGAATCATCAAAGGAGTTTGAGAATCCAGAATTGTTCAGGAGTATTGTAGGTAGTTTAATGTTTATTTCTAATAACACTAGGCCAGACATTTCTTTTGCGACTGGGGTACTTAGCAGAAGGGTAAGTGATCCGAAGGTGCAGGATTGGACCAAAGTGAAACACGTGCTAAGGTACTTGAAAGGGACCAAAGAAAGAAAGTTAGTAATACAGGGCAGTGAGCAAGGGCTGGATTGCTATGTAGACAGTTCGTTTGCTTCAGAGTTACATGACAGGAAGTCAGTGTCAGGTTTGCTGATAAGATTTGCTGAAAGCCCTATAGTGTGGCGCAGTAGAAAGCAAAGCTGCGTAGATTTAAGCACAACAGAAGCTGAGTTTGCAGCATTGTCCGAAAATACAGGAGAGATCCAGTGGATTAGGCAATTGCTTGTAGATTTGGGGGGAAAGTGTGAAGAACCCACTATTGTGCATGAAGACTCACAATCATGCATTGCGATGTCAGAGGCAGAAAACCTAAAGTGTAGAACCAAGTATATTGGTGTGAGGTATCAGAATGTAAGAGAAATGGTTCAGAACAAAGTCATAAATCTGCAGTATATCGACACCAGAGATAACATTGCAGATGTTCTCACGAAAGCTTTGCCAAGTGAGAGACACGAACAACTGTCATGCTTGATAGGCATGGCATAATTCAACAAGTGGCAGTATCTACACACATCCATACATTTTGGAGGGGATTGTTAGGCAGGGAAGCCCATATAAGGAAAATGTACGGATGTGCATACAGAGGTAACTAAAAGTCACAGGTGTGACTATCAACAAAGTGCTCAAGGTTGGATTGAGCAAGAATTGCATAAGTCTGTGCAACACTTGGATTGCAACACAGGCTTGTGCAACACTCAGGAAGTGAGTCACCATCTATGATAAGAAAAGGTATAAAAGTGCCTATACACTGCTGGTTAGTTGTTATTGTTGTTGATTGCTGGACGAGAGCTTGGATGGAGTGATGTATACTTGTACATGCCGCAACCTTTAAGAATAAACCTCTGTGAAGAGAGAGAACTCCTGTTTCAGTCTGTTTCTTAAACTGCGGGCAGAAGAAGGAGGGAGTTCCTGAAAGGCTAGACAGCTCCGGAGATGCCAGCAGAAAGTTTCCGGGACACCAGAGCGTGTCTTTTCAACACGGCCGCGCATCTGCTGATTTTATACTAACAGGGGCTGACACCCCACCCCCCAACATTTATATACTTCAGTCAAGTCCCCTCTTAAACACCATCTTTCAGGGCTGAAGAGGCCCAGACATTGCAGTCCGATTTCATAAGGGAGGTGTTCCAACCCCTTAATCATTCTGCTTGCCCTTTTCTGCATCTTTTCCAGTTCTTTTTTGCGGTGTGGTGATCAGAATTGTACACGATATTCCAAATGTGGCCTCACCATAGACTTATAAAGAGGCAAAATGACAGTTGCTGACTCGTTTTCTATTTCCTTCCTAATTATTCCCAACATTGAATTAGTTTTTTTTTCTTTTTTTGCCACTGCTGCACACTGGGCTGACACCTTCATTGAGCTGTCCACCAGATCCCCAAGATCCCTTTGCCTGATATATTGCAGAAAGCTCAGTCCCCTTCAGTTTATAGATATAATTAGAATTTTTGCCCCAATGTGTATTACTTGGCACTTATTAAGATTAAATCACATTTGCCACTTGGTTTCCTACTCACCCAATGCCAAGAGAACCCTCTGGAGCTTTTCTCAATCTCTTTCAGTATTTACTATCCTGAATAATTTGGTATCATCAGCAAACTTTGCTATTTTACGATGTACCCCTTCTTAGTTATCATTGATGAATAAATTAAAAAGCACTAGTCCCAATATTGAACCTTGGGGGTCCCCACTTTTCACCTCTTTCCACCCTGAGAACTGGGGCGGGGAGGAACCGGGGCGCTTCTATCTGCTGGGACTCAAGAGCAGGAGAAGGTTTGTCCTTGTCTCTGCTTGAAATGCCCATGAGCATTTGGTGGGCCACTGTGTGTGACAGGATGCTGGACTAGATGGGCTGTGGCCTGATCCAGCAAGGCTTCTCTTATGTTCTTATGTACTACTACTCACTGCTTCCTATCCTTAAGCCAGTCACTAATCCAGGATAGAACCTTTCATCTTATTCCATGGCTGATGAGTTAAGTCAGAAACCTTTGATGTTGGATTTTGTCAAAAGCCTTCTGAAAATCCAGATAGTCCGCATGTTTATTGACACTCTCAAAGAATTCCAACAAGTTTGTAAGGCATGATTTACCTTTGCAGAAGCCATGCTGGCTTTTGTTCAACAATGCTTGCCACTCCATGTGCACACTAATTCTGTCTTTAATGATCGTTTCCATTACCTCACATGGAACTGACATTAAGCTCACTAATTTTCTGGATCACCCCTGGATCCTTTTTTGAAGACTGGTGTTACATTTTCTACCCTCCAGCCTTGAGGCACAGAGACTGATTTTAAAGAAAGATTATATATTTTTGCTAGAAGATCAGCAACATCACATTTGAATTCCTTAAGAACTATTCGATGAATATCATCTGGTCCTAGTGGTTTGTTAACATTTAGTTTATTAAGACATGAAGGACCTCTTCCTTGGTTATCTCTATCCAATTTAGTTCTTCTGAAAATATAGGTTCAGCTACTGCCACATGCCCTTTGTCATCATGAATTCACAAATGCTTTGTAGTAAGTAAGAAGTCCACACTAAAAAATACCTAAAGGAGGAAGTATTCATAATTCAACAATCAGCAGTGCTTAGGTAACCTACGAAAACCTTTGACAATTAGTGGAAATGCCATTCATGCCAGACGCCGTCTAATCTCTGTAAATCTAATCTCTACTTTACCTAGATCAGTGGTTCTCAACCTTCCTAATGCCCACGACCCTTTAATACAATTCCTCATGTTGTGGTGACCCCAACCGAACCCTAACCCCCAACCATAAAATTATTTTTGTTGCTACTTCATAACGACCCCTGTGAAAGAGCAGATTAACCCCCAAACGGGTCCCAACCTACAGGTTGAGAATCACTGACCTAGAGAGTCCAAAAATCTTGGACCCACCCAGCAATTACATTAGACATGGATCATATCAACAACAATAATCCAGACACATTGATTTCAGGCTAGAACCTAAAGCTAGAACTAACGTCATGGAAAACAGAGCTTCTTCAATCAGCAGTGCTCCATTCCCCCCAGCCACTCTACTCATTTCAGTGACATGGAAATGTGATTTCAAGGCATCAGAAGTTTCCTTTTCCTCACTGTTTTCACTTCTACTTAAGACGAGCAGAGGAATCTGCAACACAATACTTCCTTGTCTCAATTTTTCCCCCTGTCGGTCCCTTTAAAGCTAGAAATTAGCTGAGTTTGGGGTGATCAGTGGATAGTGGTGTGATTTAAATCGGAAAGAAACCTGAGAGGATGTTTCCAGAGAAGTGATCTGTTTAGAATATATGACACTACAGCCCTTTAACAATCACTTCCTTCTCCTTTTCATTGCTGGAGAAAAGTTCTCTTTTTATGGTACTGTGAGAAAGCATCTTAAATCAAGAAGGCACTGAATGTCTCCAGCCACAAGACAAATATAACTAACATGAACAGCCCACTCAGTCACTAATACACCATTAGGAAATTACAAGCTACTAAAACCCCCAGAAAATGAGCAAAGCTCACAGGAAAAAGAAGAGGTGAAATGGAAGGAAATTATCACAGTTATGCAGTTAGGGAAAGAAAACAGCAGAAAATAAAGCAGTTGTCATTTCAGGCACCTTGCTTCTACACTTGCTATGGTTTTGAGATACACTGGTGTGTATTATTAAATGTGCTCCCTCTGCATAATATATTTCTTTTATTTCCAAAGGCAGGCAACAGTTTCCAAGACTCGCAGCTATTTCATTGAGAATTTGAACTGCTTATGAATTCAAGTCATCCCTGAAGACATTTCAGGGGGTGGATATGATGAAAACCTTAGGTTTGTTAAGTGGAAAAACTGACGAATCACATTAGAGGTTTTAACATTGCAAAGCTTCAATTGCAGTTTTCACTCAAGTTAGAAAACTAACAGATAAAATTTGGGCTTTTTATAGGCATTGGCCTCCTGTTGGCCTGTTTGTGCAGGAACCCAGTGCTTGAACAGCGTTCAAAATAGCTTGTGCAAGATTATAGTGCTGGGGGTAATGTATAAATTGCATTAATGGCTCCTGGATAGGACCAGAGGTTCACATGCATGCCAAAATAGCATATGATCAATAATATATAAAGTGGCCAAGAACGATTATGACTTTACATAACTGCTTGCACAGTTAAGATTTTTGCAAACCCAGCATGGTTTTGGTATTTTGCTAGCTCAAAATGCCCCTTCCCTGCAAAATTGCAACTGCTAAAATGGAATAGGGCATTTTACTGTATGTTTTTGCATGGGCTGAAAGCGTTTTCCAAAAATTTGTCTTAATGTTGATTCAGTTAACATTGGATTAAATTTGATTACTAGTTGATACTTGTGGGGTCCCAGAGTCTGGTAGAAATAGAGTCCATTTTGAAGGAAAATGATCCATTTATTCAAGGCTGCATCCAGACAAGGTCAAAAAACCATAATTACTTTATAATTGTACCTGACAATCCTGGAATATAGTCCCAATTTACCAGGTTATTGTTACTCTGGTAAAATGATCTATTGTAGCACAATATCCTGCTATTCTGTACTTGCAGCTTCATCTTGCAGTAGCACAAGAAGTAAGTGAGAGTTCAATGTGAGCTGTTGTTACCCAGAAATACTTCACGTGATACTATTAGGAGGTTTAGGTCACATAGAAAGAAAATCTCACAGCTGTAACCACTCCACAGCTGCAGAAATGCTAAAAGCTGGAGTATCAATCAATGTGTCGATATTGTGTTATAGTTCTGGATGTGCTTTATACTGGTAAATTGGTAAATCCGGAATCAATAAACAATGTCAGGAGGCAGCCCATAACAACATGGCAGGTACTTCTTATAAATATGGCAGTAAAGTAAAATAAATATGGAAATTAATACATTCAAGCACAGTGTTTTTTCATTATTTGTTATTCATGGATTATTCCTACCTAAAGCCAAGTGACTCCTTCTTCCACCTGGACCTGCCCATGCCCTACGATCTGCAGGAAGGCCCTCCCGATTGTTCTACCAGAAGCAAAAGGGATGGGCACTCTGAATAGGGCCTTTTCAGCTATGGCTCCCAGACTGTGGAATTGTCTCCCTCCTGAGGTGTGTCAGGCACCTTTATGTGTTCAGACGAGCTGTGAAGACGCAACTCTTTACCCTAGCCTTTGACTAAGTGAAGGAACAGCTTTCCCTCCCCACATAACAGGCACTGTTATGGTTTTAATATGTTTAATATCTTATGTTTTAAGCGCGTTCCTTTTATATGTTGTAACCCACCCTGGGACCCTGGGGTATACGGCAGGATAAAAATTTAAATAAGTAAATTTTCTTTGAGTCTCTTCCTTCTTCTAGTTGTTTCTTCTCACTGCCAGAAAGTCTCTTATCTCCTTTGCCTGGGGAGCTAGCCAGGGACCTTGTAGCTTCTGCAACATTCTCTCTCCTCCTTCACAAAACAGAGCAAAATAAAGCTCTGGATTGAATATCTTATATAGGAAATGAATACAAGCATATATGAATACCAGTAAAGAACACTGCATACAAACATAAGAAAACCCATGGAGCGACCCACACTTGACATGTATGCACACACTGCAAAACCTATGGCAGTGACCTATAGAGACCCATAGGAAACATGATCACAACCCACAGGAAGCAAGGAAAAGAGCCCACTGTGGCCTTCAGCAACAGCAACACAGATCAGTTTGGATCCACCAAACTTCCAGCTAACCTTCTTCATCAGGTTTGTTGATTAACTGAATATTTTCCATTAAATATTTTCATTGTACATTTTCCAAGAATTTACAGGTCTCACTTTGCATGATGTCTGGAAAATAAAATTCCCTGAAAACTATCAGGAGAAGGTTTTCTAAGAAGTTTTGGCCCGGCTTTGTCGCTGTCTCTTTTCATGTTTACCACTGATTGCCACTTCCTGATTTCATGTGAATCTTTCATTTTCTTTCATGCATACCCCTTGAATTAGCTCTGTCTTGCATGCTTGATGGGAATTCATACTTGCTGTATGCTTAAATAAGGAAATAAACAAGAGACACTGAACTGTCTTTACTTAAAGCCGGGGCTGTCCCCAAGGAATAAAAAGTCTGCCAAGACTCTCCTTTTGCCTCTGAGCGCCCCCAAGCCAGGGTTTTTAACGAGGTTCCAGCGCTACAAAACGTGGAAATCGCGCGACTAAATACATGCACTTTAAACAACTCTTCCAGCGCTCTTTCTGTAAATCGCGGGTTTTCCTCGCTACATTTACCTTGAGGACGCTCCGTGGCAAAAGGGGCGGGGATTGCCGCCTGCACACACAGCAGAAACACAAGCAGCTTCACTTTCTAAAGCTCAGAACTAAAGAGCCAGAATCACGCAGAATTGCAACATTGTTGCAATCGCTGTGAGGTGTGAAATGGGTGGATTATTGCTAGGGGTGGATTTTAAAGCGATAACAGGGAAAGTGATGAGTGAATGAGCGATCGTGCGCTGGACAGGGTGGATTTTTGAAAGCAATAACAGGGAAAGTGGTGAGAGTGAATGTTTTCCAGCACGAGAAGCCATTTCGGGGGGGGGGAGATCCGGGAAACGAACAGAGAGCCGATCGCTGTTTCTCCTTTGCACTTGTCAGGGATTGTCTTCCTGGTTGTGGCCACACCGAGTGCAGTCCCTCCCCATTCCCGCTGGCACCCTATGAACAAGAGCAGGGGCGGGGAGAAAAAGATGCGCGCAAAGAAAACAGGGATCCTATGGGGACAGAAGGTGCGTTAAAAACACACATTTTCCTGAGCCTCATGCGGACGCTTATTCCTGATTTGCATGGCACTTTTAAAGTCCACTTCAATAGAGTGACAGTAGAGTGACAGTGGAGAAGTAAATAAGTCTTTTGGGGATGCATAAATCAGTCTTTTGTTACTTGGCTGCTGAGTGTAGGAGAGAGTCTTCCAAATCTTCACTGAAGTCATGAAAGGGTTCAAAGTTCTCAGGAACCCCCAAAAGCTTCACCTGCTTGACTAACTTAGGCCACCTTAGGCCATGTCTCATCTCAGCTTCTGGTCTGTTTGTACACCAGCTGCCATGCTGCATTATGCTGTCCCAGCATGCCAATGGGTTGGCCTATAAAGGGTTCAGGAAGTCAAGGTCAAGGCTCAGACCAGGTTAGCTGAGATGCACAAGCTGCGTGCCTACCTAGATTCTTCTCAAGTTTCTCAGATGGTATGAGACACCCTGGTGTAGTGGTTGGCCTGTGAGGACAAGCTAAGCCACTTTGCCAACCTCTTAAGCTCAGCTCAGTGTCACATTGCCCTAAAGCTGGCCCTGATCTAATGTTCTGAAGTCTCACCAATGGCATTGTTTTCTCTAATTGTTTCTTCACTACAGGTAGTAATCAGGAGCTAAGAGGTTTTACAGATAACAATGGAAGTGTTCAGGTATACCACTGTGCCTCAGGGCCACACTAGCCATCCCTGAGCAAAAGACAGAGCAGTGAGTGCTCAGTCTCCTGCCTCAAGGATCTTTAAACATCAGCTGGTCCTCACATCAGTTGGTATCATAATGATTCTGCAGTGCAAAATCCACATAATGAAATTATTTGCCTTTTGATGTCATGAAAGACTTTGAAGTTCTTTGGGACCCCAAGATTCTGTCAAATTTTATACCAGCTGCCTCCAGGTAGCAGCTCAATATAGTGATAAGAAGGAATAATGTGTGCACATTTTTGTGACACACAATCCAGGAAAATTTAGACACCATCAAATTCCCAGATGTGCATGTCACTACCTCTGCACATGTGTGGTCAGCTGTTTCAGCCTCTGTGCATACATGCTGGAAGTAAGTGAGTCCCTAAAAATGCTTAAGCTGGAAAACATGCTACCAGTGTTGGGTTTCCCAGCAACAGTTAAAAGGCTTTTTAGGGATGAAAAAGTGGGTCTATTATGTGGTTGCCTACAATACGTGAGGCACGGCTGTAATGGTGCTATATGCATCCTGTCTGGATGCAGTCACAATTAACTGCATTGATACTATACCATTCATTACAACCATTAAACAATGATGCCCCCACAAATGTAATATGTTTTCACTGCCATAATTAAATGCCAGTACCTCTGAAAAAACAGAGAGCATTTCTGAATGCACAGAACAAATATTTGCATTACCTATTTATATTAAAATATGCAGAAATATCCTCTTCCTTGAGCCAACTTATAAATTTTTATAACTTTTTCAAATTGTTCACATATTTTAACACACAGCGTTATTTCAGCTTTGTGAGTAGCTCAATAATGATCTTTCTGGTCTGGAAGAAAAAAAAGAAAAAGAAAAGAACGCGCAATAGAATAAAGAATGTAGAATAAATAAAAAAGAAAACAGTACAGATTGTACGTCCACACATACAAAGAAAACTTTCATCGTCAAGTCTGTACAATTATACCAGCACAATGCACCACATGTTGATTGAAAAGAATCTCTCTAGTTATTGAAGACTTTCCTGGCCACATTTCAGCATAAAGAAAAAAAGAAAAGAAAGAAAAAGAATATTCTGACATTCTCCAATATGACTTCTGTGCAATGTAAGTCATGCACATTTTGGAAACAGTCAAATAATGCTGTCATTCTTCTTGGAGTTCTTAGCAGCTGTAGAAACTATTATGCCTGTTTAAAAACATGTCTACTTAGCCAACATCCTCCAGACATTTAGCCATCCTAAATTTCTTCAGCTAAACTAAAATTGCTATCGAAACACAATATTAGATAGACAAATCCCAGAAAAATGTCAGCACACAAACCATGCGGTCCTTTTAAATAGCCATTTATATAACCCCAGCATCAACTGCAAAACTGAAAAATAATCCAGCAAAGTCAAAACAGCGTGACAGGCAAGGAAGGAAGAGAGAGAGATCTGAATGGAGGACTGAGGATGCTCAGGGAATTTTTGGCCGCATCCCCATTAGAAGCTTAATCCAGTTTCCCTAAACTGAAATAACAGAACCGGATGCAAACGCGAATTTGCCTGATCCCATTACTTTCAGCCAGAATCGCGTTCAATCTGGATTCTGAGGACGTACGTGACTCAAGGGGGGACTCCAGTGGCTACGTTTTAAAAACCGCTTTTTGGAGCTGTCCTATCCTCCTCTTCTTGGCATGAATGCGCCACTCATAAGGGACCCCTTCAGGGAGCCTAGTTGGGTGGCTGGGTGGCTGCCACTTGCATGGATGAAAGAAAAATGGCAGCAGACAGCCAGCAATTCTTTCCCCTCCTCTCCTCATTGCTCAGGGCATGCAGCAGCAGCGACAACTCAAGCCCCCTTCGCCTTAAACATACACACATCTCCCCAAACCGGCAGCTGCTTTTGTTTCTTTTCCCTTTTTTGAAGGTCAGCACTTTCAATGGCAAGATTGTTATCAGGTGTGAAGTGGTTCGATCGCTACAGTGTAGCTTTAAACGGTGGATTTTACAGCTTGCTTTGGAACAAGCTATTGGGGGAGGGAAACTCTCATCCCTTAACACGGAAGGGTTCCCACAGTAAAAAATGTAAAACGTTTCAAGCACACAAACCGGAGTGAGACCTGTTGAAATGGGGATTAACATTTACAACACTTTGGGGCGATTTAACACGCAGAAAGCGTGTTAAGCCAAACTGATGTGGGGTCTGCGAGGATTGAAAAAGTTTTGAATTCGAAATAAGCTTGCTGTGGGGATTCGCCCTTTGAGTGTGGTGGATGCTTGGAAGTGAAACATAAAAGCTGGAGTCAAAATGAAGTATCCTGATCCTTACTACAAACTAACACTAAAAATGAATGAGCTTTGGTTCAGTCAGAGGAAAGGGCACATTTAAACGCTGAAGACAGACCAGAGGCCTATTCACATGGGTAGTCGACAATCAGTGAACTTCTGGTAAAGAACATACACACTCTGAGTAGGCTGTTACAGCCTCCAATCATGCCCTGTCTCCCCAGAAGTTCACTAGAAGATAGGAACATAAGAGGAGCTCTGCTGGATCAGGCCACAGCCCATCTTGTCCAGCATCCTGTCGCACACAGTAGCCCACCAATTGTTGATGAAAAGCTCACCTGAAGCATCCAGTGGGATGACCACTTGCTCTTCTTCCAGTTCCCTGTGGTCATTGGGTGAGGAGGTGGTGTACGCACAGGCACGGTGGTGTTGGTGGCTGTGATCGATCACTGACCTCTGCCATGACTGGACCACTGATCCCCGGGAGTGGTCTTGGGTCACTGAGTTGCAAGAGGGACATTTGTTCATCAACTGAGTAGTGGGCAGTGCATGTTTGATCACAGGCGATGATGTGATTGGCCGCAATTCGTCCCTCTGGTTGAACATGCCCCTCTGCAACAGCATCCAAACATGTCACGAAACGGCCAATTGGGCAGGCAAGGTGGTGGAACTTCCAGCTTCAGTCGCAGCGGTGCGGGCTGGTAAACAGGAGGACCATTTGCACTTCTGGCCAATAATGGATGTTTTGGGGAAGCTTTCCTCATGACAAGTGTGAATGGCCCACTTTTACCTGAAGTTTAGCAGCCTTTGTTCAGGATAGCCTAATCAACTAAGTGCAGAAAGGCCCCAGAGTACAAGGGGAAATTATTCAGATCAGAAAGAAGATCAATGCCCTGGGGGGGGGGGATTTCATTTTGGTGGGATAATTTGCTTTTGCATGCACCAGGGAAGATTGTGGCCAGGCTCCCATACACCCTTTGCCTGAAGGGAGGGAAACATGTCCAGAATACACTGAAAATCATCATGCTGAGCAGCCAGTCAAACACTCCAGAAGTGTGGACATGCTGTGATAGTTGCAATATGGAAAACCTGGGCTCATTCTATGATAGTTGCAGCCTTGATTGGTTGCACTGGGGAACTCCAGTCTTAGGCTATGTTACATATTAAAAGTGTGATTGAATTTACAAGCATGCATTAGATTTCTTAGATACATGTATCCGTCAATTATGGTGGAAGATCTGAGTAAAGATATTCTGCTGTTCTGCAAGGTGTCCAGGCCAATATGCGAGTGAGACCTCTATTTTAAGAGGTGTCCTTTTTGTTGTCTGTTGGAGGATACACTTTGTTAGTCCTTTCCTTAAAGGCCTTCCAGGCCATGTCCACTTTCAAGGTAAAATGGAGGATGCACTTGCTCGATGTTGTGCAGTTAATTGGCACTAAAGCAGCATGTGGGCATCCGGGCGACCCTCTTTCATTCTGACATTCTTCAAATTTAAATTCTTCACATCATGTACATTTTAAACACAGGTGAATAATGCTGCCCCTATTCACAGGCTTATTAAATTCTAATAATTATGTGCATTTGCGTATAGGTTAATGAGCACGTGCAAAATACAGTGCATAAATTACACTCTACTTTCTGGTGGTATATGTCCTCTTCTTTTTTGGAGATGCTTGCCAGTCTCTGAAATACTAAAGCAACTGATCAGTTGTAAAAGCTGAGAAAAAGTGCAAGATAGAAGACTGATAAAGAGCCCTCCTTTGAATGCTGAATCTAGAGACCTTTAAATTGTGGATTAGGATACCATTGACTTCAAGGGAAGGGAAGGGAAGGGAGGGAGGGAGGAAGGTTGGTTTTATATTTATATGCCATGCTGCCATATTCTGCATTCCAAAATATGTCAAGGGGTAGCTAAGTGAAAGGAGGGTGAAAGAAGTATATAAAATTATGCATAACCTGGATAAAGTAGACAGGGGTTTTTTCTCTCTCTCCCTTTCCCAAAATACTAGAACAATAGGTCCAATGGCTATGAGCCCCAATGACATGGGCCCTGGTCACACCTTCAGTTCATCTTCTAGTAGTGCTGCATTATTTTTATTCAATTCGTTTTGAAAGCTAGCCTACCCCCATTAGATCGTTCTAATAGGAATCCTCATTTCCAGAGGACTCAAGTTTGTCCCGGCATGCCAGGCCATCTTCGCTTCCTCAGTGTGTGTGGGGGGGGAATGGGCTAAAGGTGGCCAAACTGTGATTTGGTGGGTGGGGTCCAGTCTTTCCTTCTGTCCAATGTCTAGGAGAGGGCGGCATGTGTGGTGTTCATGAAGCACTCCCCCACTCTCCTCAGTTTATGTGTATGATTTCTCTATCTAGTGTTTTTCCACAAATTTATTATTATTATTAGGTTAAAAATCATACAGACAAGAAAAGGACAAAAAAAAGTAAGGGGGCGTGGAGATGGGAAGCAGGCTCAAAAAAGAGCTACATAGAGAGAAAGAAGTAAACAGGTGGAGAGCCAAGCGTTCTGATTGCAGGCTCAGGTCAATCATGGAGAAAGGTGTGAGGGATGCAGCCCAGAGCAAGGACAGGCTGAGGACGACCTAAAATAATCTACGTGTAAACAGAGCTGGAACGACCTCAGTTCAAATAATGACTAGGATGTTCTGTCTCTTTGGGCGCATCCCCATTATAAGCTTAATACGGTTTCCTTAAACCAAAATAATAGAACCGGATGCAAACGCGAATTTGCCTGTTCCCATTACTTTCAGCTTAATCGCGTTCGATCCGGATTCTGAGGATCATATGTGGCGTACGTGACTCAAGGGGGGACTCAAGTGGCTACTTTTTAAAAGCTGCTTTTCGGGGCTGCCCTGCCCTCTTTCTCCTGGCATGAACGTGCCACCCATAAGGGACCCCTTCAGGGAGCCTAGCTGGGTGGCTGGGTAGCTGCCGCTTGCCTGGATGGATGAAAAACGGCACGGGCAGCCAGCGATTCTTTCCCCTCCTCTCCCCATTTCCCAGGGCACGCAGCAGCAGCAGCAGCAGCAACTCAAACCCCCTTCACAGCCACAGCCTTTAAAACAGAACCAGCTGCTTTACTTTACTTTCCCTTTCTAAAGGTCAGAACTTTCAGAATTGCGCAAATTTGCAACATTGTTATAAGGTGTGAAGTGCCTAGATCGCTACAGTGTAGCTTTAAGGAGTGGATTTTAAAGTGGCTGTTTTGAGGGGTGGATTTTTTCAATGAAATCACTATCTTTGGAAGCAAGCTATTGGGAGATGGAAACCCTAAACACGGATTCTCATCCCTTAACACCCTACGGTCCCCAGAGTAAAAAATGTAAAATGTTTCAAGCGCACGAACCGGAGTGGGACCTGTTGAAATGAGAATTAACATTTACAACGCTTTGGGGCGATTTAACACCCAGAAAGCGTGTTAAGCCAAACTGACGTGGGGTCTGCCAGGATTGAAAACGGTTTAAAATCGAAATAAGGTTGTAATGGGGATGCAGCCATATAGGTATGACCAGGGCCTTAGTGAATGCCTCTGCAATGGCAATCAGGCCCCTTCCGCACTGGGCCTTCCTTTTGTTTATATCTCAGTCTAAGGACTTGCCATCCTCATGCTGCTGCAGACTACGGCAGATCCTACCCAGAAGCTTTCATAGTCTGCACTAACATATAGATGTCAGATCCCTATTCTGAGATAAATGTCAAGGCATTTAAGCGTTCATAAATAAATGCAGAGTTAGAAAAAAAATCACACTGTGTAACTGCAGGATATTTCCCTGTAACAGGTGCTGTTAATTACGGCACATTGCCTCATTGCTAATAGGTAAAACCTGATGTTAATTTGCAAATTTAAGCTATAAGCACATGGTGTGCATATGCACTTTGTCTTTTGTGCCTTTGTGATACTTTGCTTTGCAACTAGAACTGAACAATAAATCGTGCCTTCCTTTGGAAAGAAAGAGAAGCGTCTGGCTGTGAATTATTATCACTGATCTGTGGCATTGCTACCCCAGTTTGTGCACTCTGAGAATAAAATCCAGAATAAGGGCCAATCTGGTAACCAGTTGCTGGAAGACTGTGAGGAGAGCAAGTTGTGAGCTCATGGTCAGCTGATGGGCTTCCTTATGCACTTGGCTGGCCACTGCATGAACTGTGTAATAAACTGTACAAAGGGGGAACACATTGTATGTTCTGGTTCTTGATAAACCAAAAGGAATACCAGAAAAAATTTATTGTTCCCATTAGTTACCACCTAAAAATGTGACCCGCTCTGAGATCCCTTTAGTATAGGGTGGGATAGAAGTGCAAACAAACAAACAAATAATCCAAATCTGCCATCCTTGACGGAAACATACATTTCCCATGAAGTCTGTTGAAAATAGACACCATCACTTATCTCTTCAACTCCATTTGGCTTTCTGAATGACCAAAATGATTGGAAATCAGGTCCCCCCAGTCCTCTCAGATAAGTACAGAGCTTTACCCATTTTAAGTGCAGCATTGAAGAGACTATGGCTGTGGTCACACAAGTCTAAGCCAGGAAACCCTGTTAATTAATTTGATCTGAGGGTGTACCAGTGCTGGTCACACTGAGATTGTTATAGGTCATCCTCAGGCCATCCCTGCCTTGGGCCGCACTGGCCACACCTTTCTCTGAGATTGACCTGAGCCTCCTCTTGACTCTCCACCCACTTTTCCTGTGCCAAATCTATCTCCTTTTTGATTGGATACTGTCCTGTCACTCAAGAGAAACAAAGGTGGGTGTGGTTCTTATTTAAGCCTACACCCACACCTCCATGACCCTCTTCTTTTTTTATGCGCTTTTCTTCTCTGTGCAATTAATTTTTTAAAAAAAAATACATTTGTGTAAAAGCACTAAATATAGGAATCATACACATAAACTAAGGAGAGATGCAGAGATGCCTCATGAACTCTACGCGTGCTGATTGGCTGAAGGAAAGGCTGGACCCACCCACCACAGCACAGTTCAACCTCTTTTAGTCCATTCCCCGCTTGAGGAAGTGAAGATGGCCTGGAATGCTGGGACAGGCTGAGTCCTCCTCAGTCCTGTAAAAATGAAGGCTACAGTTAAGATAATCTAACAGGGGTGGGCCAGCTTGGAAAACAAATTAAATAAAAACAGTGTGAGTAACATGGCCTGAAGACAATCTGAGGTCATCCTAAACTACTTTTGTGAGCAGGTTCTATCAGATGAGTTCTGGAATTAAAAGGCAAATACACTGCAGAGCAGACAGTGTTAAGCTGGAAAACGAAAATGATTCTCGAGGCTGCAAACAGCAGCAGCAGGGGCAGCAGCAGTTTCCCCAAACAAGACTCTTTTTGCATTTGGCTCGCTACTGGAACTTTTTTTCCGGTCCTTGTAAATGTGGCCGCATCCGGCTTCTGGCCTGACCTCAGCTCCTCCTCCACAGTCTGAGTCACGTCCACTGAGTTTTGAAATGAAAGTAACCACATTTGTTTTATTTTGAGTTGAACTGGAGCTCCGTGTGTATCCTTGAGCAAGGTTCTTAGACAAAGCATTTCTATTTGTGTCTGACGGCACTCCTCAAAAAGAGCTGGGAACAGTAATTTCAGAAGATATGTTTGGATAATACTTTGATAGTGCATGTAACTTTAGCACTTCATTACCATGACACCATCAGCTCTGAGCAAGCGGATGTCCTTTTGGCTGAGGTGCAGCAGAGAAATGTTTCAGTAATGAAGAGCAAAAGATTAAGGGGCAAAGACATTTTCCCAATAATGGTAGGCAAAGAGGCCGGAGCATTCTATTTAGGTAAAATATTTAGTAAACAAGCACTCAGAAGAAAGGAAAACATATGTAACCGAAGAAGCTTTTTGGCTGCCACGTGACAGCACAGCAGGGTGTTTTCACCTATCAATTAGCCTGAGCGCATTGTGATTGAATGAGCTTTTGTCAGGCTGAAACAGTGCTGTAACATGTAATATGTGCCAGGGTGGGGCTGAGAACATTGGACAAATCTTAGTGATGAGGGGAAAGAACAGCTTCCTCAGAGATTCATGGCAGGATTCAAGGCTCTGAGCAATGGATGAAAGCAGAGAGGGGCCGTAGCAGCAATTCTCAGGGAATGTACTGTAGGTGACTTCTTGAGGTTTATAGACCTTTCAGTTTCCCAGTAACATTTTGTTCCTTCCTGAAGCTTGCGTTGTTTCTGTTTATTCCTACAAAGGGTTTAACAATGACTTCATTTGTTTGTTTTGTGATTTTTATTAAGCATAAAGCTTCTTATTACATAAAGATTATCTAAAAACATCAGTTGGTAACCTTATACTTTAATTATTGGTTATTGATTATTTCTGATCTTCTTCTGAACAAGGAATTGTCATCTTCAACCTTCTGCTCTTCTTGTTTGTTCTTTGACCACCCCAATATCATTGTCTCTCCTTATTCTTCTTTTGTAACACAAGGGTATGAGTACCTGACACCACATCTCAACGGTTGTTTGGTGTCTTCTGTACTTCCTCTTTCCAGATCAAACACTGCTCAAATGAAAGAAAATGCTGCCCAAAGAGCTGTGCAGTGGCAGGCTCAGGAGACAGAGTGGTTGTTGGAACTCCTCTTGGTCAACAGGCAGCACACAGACTGACTCATACTCAGCAACTGCCTGAAATATAAGCACCTGTTCAGTCATGACACCTGAAGGTTGCGGGAGGGAGGATTCTGCCTTCCAATGCCTCAAGTACTACAAAAATAATAAGAACCAAAGGCTCTCCACCCTTTATTTTGAGGCTCTCGCTTTCATTGAAAAGGAATAGTGAAGGAACAGAACTGAAAGAATACTCCAGGAAGCAAAAAAGATGGAAAGAGATATTCTAAGGAGAGAAAATCTCTTTCCTCCGGGGACATATAGAGGATGCATCTTGGTGTATCTGCTCAGTGGACAACGCCCAGGCTGGGGAACAAAGCCAAATAGCATCCCATTATTCACCTACTCCTTGAAGAAGAACAAAGGTTGTCCTGGCAAAGCCAAGTGCTGTTCCACTTCAGGGGAAGTTTGGGAGGCCAAAGGCCTTTTCGCACTACAGCCCAACGGCTGCAGTGCACAAAGGGTAGGTCACGCGGGGACAGATTCCCCATTCGCATGTAGGCAGGTAAGGAATGCATGGGGACACATCCCTGCCTGCCTATGTGTGAATGGGGAATTCATCCCCACGTGGCCTATCCCGAAAGGCCAGCACGGGGGTGCAGTCAACTCAGGGGCAGGCAGGCCGGTCCCATCCCTTGTCCAGGTCGCTGCAGGCTGTAGCACACCTGACTGGGTTTGCTGCAGCTAGCAGGAACCCACCCTGGGTACCCCCCACCCTGGAACACGCGTCTCCTGAGACATGCACACGCAAGGGACTTACCTTCTTGCCACCAGAGTTCGGACTGGGGAGCCCAGGGGTGGGACTTCCTGGCACAGTCGGCAGCACTCTGCGTCTGCATGTGCTGCTGGCTCTGATTGGCCAGCAGGCCACACCTGCTCAGAACACCCAGTTCGCCATCAGGTGTTCTGCGGAGGTGTGGGCTGTTGGCCAATCAGAACAGGTGGTGCATGCAGATGCACAACACCACTGACCAGACCCCCCCCCCCAGTCAGGACTACGGCGTTGGGGAGGTAAGTCCCTCATGCTCACACATCCCCAGGGAGGCCCCAGCCCTGGGTGGGGGTGGTCCTGGAGGGTGTCCGTGAGGCTCAGCTACCTAGATGTAGGTGGCTGAGCCCCACCAAGACCAAAGATCCGCCCCAATGCACTGACAGATATGCTGTTCCATGTGGTAGACAGGGCCCACGCTGTCAGCACATCAGAATGGGGGTGTGCTTGATGGTAGATGGGGCTCACAGACTGTGTAGGCCCCATCTACCATTGTACGTGCCTCTGGTTCAATGCGCTGACAGCATGAGTTTGGTCTACAACACTGGATAACACATCTGTCAACGCACTGTGAGTTCAATCTGCTGCAGTCTCAATTGGACTGCAGCAGCCAGCAGTGAACCAGCACCACCTCCAATGCACGCAATGCCCCCTTACCTTGCTGGGCCCTGGGGTCCAGAGTTTGCATGGCCTTGAGATTGATGTGCCCAGTGGCACCCAGGGGTTCATGCCACCACCATCCCAGTGTATACGTTGCCCCCTTACCTTGCCGGGCCTGGGGTCCAGAGTTCGTGTGGCCTTGAGATCAATGTGCCGCTATCTGTACAGGCTTGCATGCTCTGGTAGCTCAGCCCCACACTCACCTGACAGGTTGAGTCTATCGGAGTGTGCGCGCCTGTGCAGATCATAGCAGTTCGCTCTCCAGGCCATGCGAGGAGCATCCCGGGCCCAGCAAAGTAAGCTGGGCTGATTTCAGCCCAATAGTGGCAGTGGAGGGCAGGGCCTGCAGCTATCTGGGAGGGAGAGTGTGAATGCTCTCCCTCCCGTACAGCTGTAGGATGGCCGGGAATGCCCTAGGCTGGACTGAGCCCGGCTCTACACCCAGAATGCAAATAGGCCGCCCTGGGATGGGCTGGGGTGGTTCAGAACAGAACCGCCGGTCCAGCAGAGTGTGTGCTCCATCCTGGGGTGTCCTACTCACGTGCTGGAGGCCCTAGTGCAAATAGACCTCAAGGTTCTAATGTTCCTGACAAGATGGTAGAGCATTTCTGTTTGTTGTTCCATGCATTGTAGCATCCTTTGTATAATGATCTATCTCAAAGCAAGTGGTTTGAATGACAGCAGTGCTTCACTTCATCCCCACCAGCTTATGGAAAAGAGAATCCTTATCTGTCCTGCGAAAAAATCAGGCACCCATATCCATGTGACCCAGAATTCGTTTTTGAGAAGATGATGGAGGTGAGGTAGTTCCACAGGGTCATACCTAGGTTTGATTGACTCAGTGCTTGAACAGAGAGGTCCAGCTGTGCATTCTTCAGCGCCTGAGATGAATTCACCACCACCACACAGTGTGATGCCTAGGACCTGTTGAAGGCAAGAAGGAGAAAACAAGAATGATAAAAACTTAGCTTTTCAGTCTAGCAATGCCAACGCATCGTATAAGGGAAAGAAATGATATCAAACTTTATTCAGCCACTTCAGCATTAGATGACATGTTTTCCTCATTTCCCTCCTTTACTGTCTGCTGGTGATCTGAGGGTTCCTAGATGTTGTTCCCTGTTGGGGAAAGAAGTAAGAAGTAAGGTTCTTGTGTCAAAGAGGTGGGGGAGACCACAACAGCAAGAGATTGTGGGGAGCTTGCTTCACTTACAGTGTGTCAGTTCATTTTCAACAATGGTTAGACATTGTTGGATAGACAGTGAGGAAACATCTTTCCAGTGCCAAGAGATCGTAGCTTCTGCCACAAATATTAGAAATTCTAAGAGGTTTTTAATAGGTATTTTGTTTCTATTTTTGTATGTTATGAGTACATATAATTCTGGTGCTAAAGTGATTGGACATTGTACAATGGAAGAAATTGCCTTATTGATGCTTTCTCAATAAATTTTGGGCTAGGCCTGGCTGGGTTAATACGTGTCAGGAACTAAAGGTATATTTTTTAATATTTAGCAACCTTAAATTTACTGTAGTTTGCAGAGGTGAAAATCCATTCATGTTCTGTTATTGAGATTTTGAGATTAGTTTCCCAAATATTTTTAAAATTATCTACCGGTACGTTGCTAGCGGCAAAAGTATTTTGTATAATTCAGAGACATTACCTTTGACAGTAGTAATGTGTGAATAATGATTTCCAAAACCAGTTAAAGGTCTCTGTGATGATTAGAATTTGTGTATTGATTAGAATTAAGCGTATGCAATATGGAGTGTTTTCTTAACCATGGCCCTTTCTGCACTGGGTCTTATTCCAGAATATATTCCAGAATAGAGGCCTGTCATCCACATCCTGGTACAGACTTTGCCAAGTTCTGGGCAAGACCTGCTGAGGTCTACACCAGCATGAAGATGGGAGGCTCCTATCCAGAGACCCTTGGGTATGGGGCGGGATATAAATATAAATATAAATAAAATAAATAAATCCAAGAATAAAATCCAGAATAAGTCCCAGTGCAGAAAGGGACCATGATTTTTTATTTAGTCCCTACTGGGTTTCATAACAGCCACGGTTACACCTTATTGTTTTTGAGCAAAGGATGAAAGCAGCAATTCTCTGGGAATGTAGGTGACTTCTTGAGCTTTATAGAACTTTCAGCTTCCCAGTAACATTTTCTGTCTCCAAGATGGACAAGGAAGACAACCATACCCCGGGGGGGGGGGGATTGGAGTGGTGGTGAGGCAGAGGAACTCTTGGCGAGGGGAGCAGGGGGGCAGAGTGGCAGCAGGGCAGAGGGAGTCTCAGTGAGGGAGAGACAGGCAGGGGATCAGAGCAGTGGTGGGGCAGAGGGAGTCTCCACACTGAGGAGGGGGTTGGAGGGGCAAAAATTGGAGCAGAGGATTGCTAAAGCTTACTGTTTTCTAGGCAGCATTGGAAGCAGGAATGGGGGCCTCCTGGCTCCGGTGTGGGTCCAAGTTATTTCTCTTCACCTAAGTCCATTTGGATTCAGTGCTGGGAAAATCCACATAGCGGATGGTCCCAATGAGGGAAGGAAAACCTACATAAATAACAGATGCAGACATTCAAGTGTAATCTCGCTGGATTCGAGGCAGCCTCTATTTGAATAAAAGGTAAAGTGTAACCAGGGCAATGTTATCTAATTTTAAATGGGATTCTAGCTATTTCCTTGTAAAGATTGTATTGAGCCCATGCACGTTGTAGAATTGTAAGTTAAGTGCCATAAGCACTGGAAGGATTATGGCTAGCCTGAAGCCTTGTGTTGAGTTATATGGTCTTAGTGTGGGTAAAATATTAAACCAAACATTATCAGAACAACTTGTCAACATATGAACCATATAACTTTGGGGTGCCTCTGGATAGGCGTTGCTGTTTGTTTGTTTGTTTATATTTCTATCCTGCCCTACACCCAAATGGCTCAGGGTGGGTAACAACCATTAAAACAACAGATTATAAACCAGTAATATACATAAAAACACTAAAAGGATTTAAAACAAATCCTGAATATTAAAATAATAGTCTCTGCAGGAGGGAGAAAGTATGATCACATTAGCCAAAGACCAGGGAAAAGACATGCATCTTCACCGCCTTCCTGAATATATACAGAAAAGGGGCATGGTGCGTCTCGAGGGGGAAACTATTCCATTACCTGGGAGACATTACCGAAAAGGCCCTTTCCCTGATGCCCACCTGTTTCACTGAAGGTGGTGGGACAACCCGGAGGGCCTCACTTTTAGATCTTACACCTGTTACACCTGAGGGCTTTTCCCTGCATTGTTTCAACATTTCTGAAGCTATATTTGTATGTGGACAAGTTTACTTCGGAGTTACCAGAACGTTTCTTTTTTACTTTACTCCCCCTTCTGGTAATTAAAACTGATTGTTATTATCATGCATTTTACCGTTATTTACACATGCATACACCTACAGAGTTGATTAAAAACCAACACCTTATCTGATAAATTCATTCCTGTTTATATTTTTGACATATCCTTTATGTCAGGTTAAAAAAGTAATATATCTTTAAACATGGTCTAAGAATATTTTTACATATTATTACCATCTTTTGGTGAAGAGTGGGATGTAAATTCTTAAAAAAAATTAAACAAATAATACACCAATTAATTAATTTAGTTTATAGATCCAAATTAGGGATGTGCATGAATATTTGTAACATTCAAAATTCGGCTGAATTCAGACATTCAAATTTGAACCAAATGTTGGCACATTCAAAGACTGACATTAAAATTTGAATGAAATATATCGATACATTTGTATGAAGCTTTGTTATGGATTCGTATGGGATTCGTATTAGGATGTGCACGAAGCCCATTTCCCACATTTGGCTTCGGATGAATCCCACGCCCATGAATATGGGGGAATTCATATTTGTGCATGAATATTCTAATGAACATTCATGCATGAAATGAATGCAACCCCACCACCACCACCACCTATACTCCTTGCCACTGCCACCATGTCTTCTGACACTTCCCGGTCTACATGTGCAGAACTGGAAGTGCCTTTTCCAGGCCCCTGACCTAGAAGGCCTTTCTTGGGCTCCTGACCACGCCGAAAAATGCCTCAGACACCAGTGGAACACACCCCAAATGGTAAGGGGTCACATGGGAGACGGATGGGATGTCTCCACTGGCATCCGAGGCATTTTTTCAGCATGATTCAGAGCCCGAAAAAGGCCTTCTGGGGCCAGGAAAACCTTCTGGTTTAGGGGTTGGTTGACCCCAGAACCAGAAGTGCCATTTCCCAGCCCTGGAAGGCCTATTTTGGGCTCCAAACCATGCCCAAAAAGCCTTGGATGCCCCTGGAGCATGCCCCTAAAGGTAATAGGGTATGTGGGAGGCCGCAGTGCGGATGGGAGGCTGCGTGTGTGGGGAGGCCCCAGGGCATCCAGTGTCCACCGAAACTTTGACTGAAGCTTTACGAATATGGATAATCCAATTCATGGATGAATGTAGCCCCTATTCAATTCAACCACGAACCTACGAATTTGTACACATTCATATGACTTCCAGATGTCATGAATATTCATGCACATCTCTAATTCGTATGTGATTTGTATCTAACATTCGTATCGAATTTGTATGGAATATTTGTAGCTATTCAAATCCTACCACATTCAAAGAGATTTATTTGAAAAAATACACATTTTCTTGCATTTGATTAGATATGAATCAAATACAAAAAAAAAATCCATGCACATCCCTAATCCAAATAGCTCTTTATTTGTCAGAGTTTATTTAATATCACTTGTACCATTCCCTGCCTTGCCTAGGCACCAAAATTTAAGTTGATTGATTTGATGTTATGTCAGTCTTTACATACACATATGACACCTTCAAATGTATGGCTAAAGTGCAGATGAAATAAAAATATTTTTATGTGTAAAGAGAGACATATTAGGAGCTATGATTGTCTCTGGTTCCTATACATCGCATAAGCAATAGGAAGTTGGGGCCTATCACAGTATAGTTAAGATACCCAGTGTTTCCTTGTGTCTTCAGTTTATGGAATTTGCTGCCGGAAGAGGTGGTAACAGCTATCAGTCTAGACAGCTTTAAAGGAAGGGTTAGAAAAATTTATGGATGACAGCTGTATCAATGGCTACTAGAATGAATGCCTAGGTACATCTTTCAGGCTGGAGGGGAAAGCAGGACACTTCTAAGGCCATTTGCTGGGATTCGAGAGCAGGAAAAGGTTTGTCCTTGTCTCTGCTTGAGATGCCTATGAGCATTTGGTGAGCTACTGTGTGCAACAGGATGCTGGACTAGATGGGCTGTGGCCTAATCCAGCAAGGCTTCTCTTATGTTCTTATGTTCTTCTTTATCAAGAGAAAACTTGGGAGTCCACTGAAATGGCTGCCCAAGCCTAAGATTAAGAATCAGCCTTTTAAAAGTAACTGCTTATTAGACTGGAAGAGAGAAACAAGGCCAGTGTCCTTATTTAAATCACAGCATTAATTTCCTTTCTGTTAAAAAGCTGTGGCTTCATCCGTGTGACCACCAAAGGGCAAACTGCCAAGGTAAGAGTAGAGGGCATCCCACTGCTCGAACAAATGGGATGACATACAAATGATATTCGCTCCGGTGCAAGATTCAGAATACAGCTTCAACGGGAACCCATCTAACTGTTTTTGTCTGCACTGGACAGGCCTCTGATGGACCTTTTCCCAGTTTATCAGAGGACTCTCTGGAGCAGAAATTGTAGCCAGCATGTTGACCATCTCACATCCATGCTCTCACATAGAGAAGGCATTTATCCCATTTTATACGATGTCTTGGACTCTTGGGCAGTCCACTCAAGGGGGGAATTTTATACATATGTAGATGCAGCCTGAATTTTGTATCATTATAACTGAGTGACTGTAACAATAGCAATTGTGATTTGTAAAGTTGGCATTTGATGTATAGGCTATTACAGAAGCCTCTACTGAAGAACTGATTCATAAACCGCAAGGAAACAATTAATCATATTCCTAGTTATGAAGTGATATCACCGTTTCACATCTCCATAAGAAAATGGAAAAGGAAACCATTGTTTGCAGTCATCTGTGAGCAATCATTTCAGAAGAAAGTGGCATTTACAAAGGCAGCTATTACAAGCTGTTTGAGAATTTATTTCAGAACAATACTAGTTCATCACAGTAATTCCACTGTTGGAGTTGCAAAGCTACAAAATAGGCACGTGCATTATTTTTTCCTCCATGTTCACTTTGCTTCACTGGGAATTCACATTCGTGCAAAGAGAGCCACTTCAAATACAGTAGGATTCGAATCTGCTGCGAATGCTCTACAAATGCTCTTCAAATCCACTTCTAACCCCTGCTGGCAGTGGTACCTCCAAATCCCCTATGAATCTGTTCTGAATCTACTTTGAATCTGCTTTATCCAGTTTGTATCAGCTCTTAATCCACTTTGAATCTGCTGCAGATGTGACTGGAAAGCCACTTGGCCACCTCCCCAACTCTGCAAATATAACAAAGCTTTGAATGAATGCACAAGATCATTTGTTTCACATTCGAATGTCAGTCTTTGGATGCAGCCAATATTCAGTTTGAATGCAAATGTTCGAATTCGTATGAATTTGTATGAATTGTGAGCCTGATTAATATGCATGTGCACTGCAAACTTCTTCTCAAATGTTCTTAATGTTTACTTAGGATAGGCCAAAGCATTATCTGTACTGCCTATAAAGCGTCTGCCCAAATTTTACAGGCTACTACCTCTATAACTCTTAGGTAGACGCCAGGCAAATGCCCTCCCAGTTGAGGATCATGGGTACTGCACTTCTAAAAGGAACCTTTTTCAAATTATGTATGTATATATAGCACATAATGGGCATTGTTGTGTACATATAGGTTGAAATTATTTTTAAAATCCTTTCTCCTACTCTGGGACAAAGGGTGTGTGTTGTATAATCTGAAATTTCCACTGCCCCTCATTGTACACAATTTTAAAACTGTGACTTTTGCGTGTTTGCAGAGAGTATGTGACTTCACTCTACCAGACCCCAACTGGTAGCCAAACTTCCATATTTTAAGTGGCTTTCTGATTATTATTTATATATCTAAATATATAATTCAAAAGAGTTTAGAAACAGGACTGGACTTAGGAAAACAATACTGATTAGACACAATGGGCCCCAAAATTCACAGGGGTTCCACCCTAGCAGGTTACTTGTATTTGGAGTGTTTTGGTTGTCTGGTGCAGTTTATGGCTGCCAAAAGGCATAATGTGAAGCTGTGGTCTGGTTCCCAGTGAACCTGTACTGTGCCCTGGCTGCTTCTCCATTGGACAGCTTTAGATTCCTTTCCCACTACATCTCAGGACAGGTGCCTGTATACCAGGGTATGGAGATACCCAAGGTTCTGTGGGCAAAGAGTGACTCTGAAGTCACTCCCTTGCATCCTGACCCTTTCTGTGACCCTAATGCTGACCACCTTTACTTCCACATGGAAGACAACTCACAAGGAGGACCACCAGTGCAAAACTTCTGGAAATAATGAGGGAGGGAAGACTGTGCTACATCATGTTTTGTCTTGAAAACTTCCATGAGCCCAATAAACAAGGATAACTGGAACAGAGGTAAACTGGAGCTCCTTGCTCTAACATGATAGCTTTTCCACAGCAGGAACTTGCTTAACATGAGCCAACATCCAGCAATATTCCATATATTGCTCCATAAACAGGTAGGCACTGCTCCTGTTCTTCCTCTCAAACTGTCATGTCAGAAGCCCAACTCAAGAACCCACTCAGTTTTTCTGACTTGTGAATCATCTCTCTCTCTCTCTCTCTCTTTCACTCACTCACTCACTCTCTCTCTCTCTCACACACACACAAAGCAAGCAAATGGGAAAGATACAGATTTGCTGAAGCCTAATATCAAATTTGAAAAAAAAATTCACACCCAAGCCTAGGAATTCTAATTTTGTATTTCTCTTGTAGCAGTATTTCCAGAACAGGGTCGGTGGATAGAAGGGAAGCACTTAGATGTTTTCCTACTACTTTCTTAGGCAAGGGAGGGGTTAGCTCAATCCAGGGTGGCAGGAGTGGTGTCGTGTAGGCAGGCCTGTCTAGTGAGAGGATTGCTGCTCACTAATAGGTGAGAGTTGTCTTCTGGTCTTGATTACATTAAAGTTCTGATTTACATTCAGCCTGTATTTTGCTTGCCCCTCCTTTCATCTTTTGCTTGCCCTAACCCTGGCTCTGCAGTGACCAATTATTTTAAACCCGTAATTTAAGCACGCCTATCAAAAGGGAGAGATTACAAGCCATCTCTTGCCCCAGTTACCTGCTTCTTCTATTTTTAATAACACAAGGGTATTCTTTAATGTCCAAGTTTCTTCTCAGTTTAAGCAAGCCCTATTTCCACTATCTTGCTGAAATCCCCACCACAACTTTGGCAAAATCATTAAAGAAAGAGGAACTGTATAAAACATGGATGAATTATAAAAACAAGCTCTATAACAAAATACCATTGTGGGTCTCCCCTCATGAAGGGTTATTAAGGGAATATAGTGTTGGGGGAACTTGGGTGAAATATGAAGACATGTTGTACAAAATTGAGGACAGTAATGAATATGAAATTAAAAAAAGAGAACAATTCAATCAAGAAGGGATAAATATACAATGGTTCTCTTATTTACAATTAAGGGACATATATAGAAAAGATAAAGAGACTGTAAATTTTGAGTGGGAAAAACAGGAATGGGAGACAAAATTAAATAAGGCTGAAAAAGGTATGATTGGTGTGATGTATAAAATATTGCTTCAAATTGAAATGGAACATGAGCAGGTTAAAGAATGTATGATCAATTGGGCCAGAAATTTTGGACATAGCATTCAAATGGATCAATGGGAAAAATTATGGATAAAAGATATGAAATTTACTTCTTGTATGTTATTGAAAGAAAATATGTATAAAATGATGTATAGATGGTATTTAACACCTTATAAATTGGGGAAAGTTTATCAAAATATATCTATCAAATGTTGGAAATGTAAAAAAATTAATGGGGCATTTTATCATATGTGGTGGACATGCAAAAAGGCAAAGAAGTATTGGGTTATGATATATAATTTGATGTCAAGAATTTTGAAAAGGAATTTTAGATTTAATCCAGAATTGTTTTTGTTGGGGATTGTAGATAATACATTAGAAAGTGTAAACTCGTTAATCTTATATATGGTGACAGCTGCAAGATTACTGTTTGCTCAAAAGTGGAAGGAAGAAGAGATACCATCGAGAGAAGAATGGCTAATTAAGATGACTGATTTGGCGGAAATGGACAAATTAACAAATTTATTAAATGACAGAACAACGGATAAATTTATGAGAGACTGGTCCCCCTTTATTGAGTATCTATCAGAGCTCGAACCGACGACAGACGGATTCGAGTGAAAACAAAGAATAATCAGGAAATCTAGAAGAGACAAAGATGCGGAGCAACAAAAGATGGATACAGAATATAGAAGTTAGACAAGCGGAGGAAGTCAAGGGAACCCCTAATAATGTAATGATGGGAAGAGTGTGTAAAGGATTATTTTTTCTCTTTTAATTTGTCGTAAAATTTTAATAAATAAAAATTAGAAAAAAGAAAAAAGAAAGAGGAACTGAAAGTTCATCCTTCCCACCCTACTGAAGAGGTACAGACTACCAATTAGTAGCTACCTCTCTACCTTTCTGGAACCTTCAAGCCTTGAGCACCCAGAGTTTGGTGTAGGCCTAAGATCTTGAGGTTGAGGAAATTAATTGCCTCCCTTTGCCTCCTGTCTTCAGAAGCCAGAGTGAAGATCCATGCCTCTTCCTGCCACCTATAAGGCTTATTTTCAAATCATTCTGTAGCCATCCTAAAGCTGAATTTCAATTCTATACTGCCTTGCAGCTTTGCTGAGCTAAACCATGGTTACACCTTTCTCTCCCACTCCAGTCTCTGGCTAAAGGGTGGACATCAGCTATAGATCCTAGCATCTCTATCCACTGGTGCAAGAAAGCTGAGTTTTCAGCACTTGTGCTTCAGATATATCCCAAAGTCTGTGGTATCCCTGGCTCTCTCCCTCGAGCCCTAGAGCCCCTATACTCTCTACTACCTTGTAAACAGCTGTGCATTTAGGAAGTGAGGATTGTTGAAGGTTCTCCTTTCCTGTTCATTTTGTTTGGGTTTTGTGCTCTGGTACCCAGTTTCCTGGATTCTGCAATAGCGTCAGAGATCCTTTGAGAGCAAGAACGCTTCTCCACTCCCCACCTTTCCTGTTCTACCCTCCCAAAGACTGATTGTGGAGAAGACTTTGGACGGTGAGAGTTATCCGTATGTTTGTTATTTTTTTTCCTTAGGGCTAGCTTTGCATTGGACATTCACACACCCAAAAACACTAGCTGTGTTCACACCTAAATTTAAATCCAGTCACAGACCACTTTCAGAGTCAGAGAACACGGAAGCAAAAAGACTAGCCATTTTCTTTCCACTTTACCCAACTCACTGATGAATTTTCTGAATTAGATAATGCTGAAGGAAAACAGTTTTGATTCAGTGTTCTCTGAATTTGAAAGTGGACTGAAACCAGATTAAAATTTAGGTGTGAATGCGGTTTTACCAATCAGTTTAAAATGAAACCATTTATCTCCCTGATAGTCTTTTCCTTTCTGTTTTATTTTAATGAGAAAGATCCCATCTGCCTTCTAAAAGCTGTGACTGCTCCTTACAATTTGCAGCTTTGCAGGTCTGTTCTGCCTTTTTTTTTAATTGTTCATTGATAAAAAGCTTGCCTTTTAAAATTGTGCCAGGCTGTGGAATAAAAGTGATTTTACTGTTTTTGTTTCCTTGAATAAAGATTGTCAATTTGGCTTATTTTCCTGCCTTGGAACTCTTTCATTTTCCCCCTCCCCTGGGTACCCAGGCCAGCCAAAGGCAATCTGCCTTTGAGCAGTTCATTACACCAACCTATTTGGCCTTTAAGATCTTTCTGGAATAACTGGAGATGAGTAATTCCCACTAAAAAAAACCAAACAAACACCCAGTTTATTCCTTCTTGTTTCAACCCCTTCCAGTACCCTTGCAGTACTGTTGCCTTTTGACTGCTAATGCAGTTGGGATAAATTGTTCCCCAGCTGCTGCCACTGTTACTGTCTTGGGGCCTTTCTGCACTGGGCCTTATTTCAGATAATATCTTGGAATAGGAAGCTGCTATCCGTATGCTAGTGCAGACTGGAGCATGCTTGGGGTGTGACCTGCCATAGTCTGAACCAGCATGTGGATGGCATGTCCCTATTCTAAGATATTATCTGGAATAAGGCCCAGTGCAGAAAGGACCTTGGTAGCCCAGCTAGGCTATTTACACAAACACAGACACAAACACTTGGTGGTGCTGCTGCTGCTGCTGGAAGAGGAGGAGGAAGAGGAGGAAGCAGGCCTTGCCACAACATGCCAGAATGGATTATCCTTCCTTTGCAACCTCCATTGCCAGTGTGGGCCAGATCTTACCTGCCTTTGCCACAGCCACTGGTGCAGCATGCCTGGATGGGCTTTCCCTCCTTCCTGATGCTGCTACCAAAAAAGGAGGAAGTGGCTCTCACCGGTTATCATAATGTTTTGCAGCATGCCTTGCCAATTCTCTCTCTTTCACTTTCCTTGTTCACCCAACTAAATGCTCCATCACCCAGCTTCACACCTAAGATTTCATACTGTATTGTTAGCCAGACTGGAAATTGAAAAGGGACAGAAAACGACAACCAAAAGGGCTGGAACAACTTCCCTTGAATGGTGGTGTCTGAGGTGACCTAATTAAAGTACATAAAATAATGCACGGTGTGGAAAAGGTGGGTAGAGAAAAACTCTTTTCTCTGTTGGACAACCCTAGAACCAGGGGTCACTCTATGAAGCTGAAGGGCAGGGGAGTCAGATCAGACAAGGGAAAAGATTTCTTCACCCAGAGGGTCATCAGTCTATGGAATTTACTACCAGAAGACATTGTGACAGCAACCAGTCTGAATGGCTTTAGGAAATGAGTAGATAAATCCATGGAGGGCAGTATCAAAGTATCAAAGGCCACTAGAACGGGTGCCTAGTACTGCTTCTGGGTTGGGGAGACATGCAGGATGCTCTTCATGGCCATTTACAGGGAACTGAGAGCAAGTGAAGACTTTGAAGTCCAAAAACAATTGATGGGCAACTGCCTGAGAGAGGATGCTGGGCTAGATGGACTCTGGCCCAATTCAGCAGAACTCCTCTTATGTTTTTACAGTCAAGAGTAATTCTTGAACTGTGGCTAATAGGAAGTACCAGCCATTGTCATTGTTATTTCTCCACTTTATACATGTAAAGCATTGCCATCTTCTGTTTGACTAATTTGCAAGTGCTTTATTGTTGCCACTTGCATGTTACTATTGCCACTTGCTTATTTTACTGCTTGCATTGTAATAAAGTTATTTGTGTGTGTGTGTGCTTTACATTTTTAATAAGGAAACTTTCTGTTAAGATCAGCTAAGCATTTCCCTTCCCTCGAGATTGATGCCACATCATGAGCAAAACCAAAGTCCTGAAGATCCTACACACGCATGGGAACAGTGCTTAATATGCGTACAGCTATTTCATCTGACAGTGGGGCTTTCACTGCATATATATCCACTGTGAACATACATTTGTCCCATGCGTGCATTTCCTTAAGGAACACACACCTGTTTCACACGCAAACCAAATACTTGCCTGGTTTGCCTTAAGGGTGACATTTCTTTTCTACTAGTAAAACCACAGGCTGTCTTTTAATCTTGGACATGACCACCACCCTTTACACTTGCTCTGGGAGACATCAACTTGTCACCAGCACTGGTGCTCTAAGTATACCGCAGTTTGCCACACCTTATAATTACCCATCATTCCCTGCAGAGCTGACAGTGGCACACTCATTTCTGAGCAGATGGTGACATCCCGACAAAGTCCAGAGTGTCTGTAGAATTCCTTATTCTCTCCTTGGAGTTTTTAATCTCTTTACTCACACATGAAGATTAGGATTAATTGAGTTTGTTTTATTGCTTATGAATTGAATTTCAACTGTCAGTCAGAGTTGCAGATTGTAATTGGATTATAGATCACAGTTGTTAGCTGCCTTGGTGAAGGGCAGCCTATAAAGGCAAGACTTGTATTTTATAAGACACTTGGAGGTTTTCTGGAGGTACATGACTGTAATAAAAGGGGCTCTTGTCTTTAGAAAGGTTTACCTCATAAAACACTTCATATGCTGCATCCAGACATCACTTACCTAGTCTACTACATGTGGATATTCTGGAATAAAACATGGATATTACAGAATATCAATGCTTTCAAGAAGTCTTCACAGGACTTAGCCCCAGGAATTAGCAGTGCCTGCTTTCAGGTCCCTTCACTTTCAAGTTATCCATAACAGAAAAGAATCCAATGAAAGGTAGCAAATACACAAATTATGGCTATACATTATGGGATAAGGTCAGTGGATCTCTCTGTGATAATTGTGCTGCTTCCTCTGGGTCCGTGTCTTCATGGCAACCTTATTTCACTTTCCCTAAACCGAGATAACAGAACCGGATGCAAACGCGAATTTGCCTGTTCCCATTACTTTCAGCTTAATCACGCTAAATCCGGATTCTGAGGACGTACGTGACTCAAGGGGGGACTCCAGTGGCTACCTTTTAAAAGCCGCTTTTCGGGGCTGCCCTGTCCTCTTCCTCCTGGCGTCAACGTACTACCCATAACAGACCCCTTCACGGAGCCTAGCTGGGGGGCTGCCTTGCCTGGATGGAGGAAAAACGGCACCAGGCAGGCAGCGATTCTTTTCCCTCCTCTCCCGATTGCTCAGGGCGCGCAGCAGCGGCGGCAAGTCAAGCCCCTTTACAGCTAAACATTCACACATCTCTCCAAACGGCAGTTGCTTTTGTTTCTTTTCCCTTTTTAGAAGGTCAGCACTTTCAATAGCAAGATGGTTATCAGGTGTGAATTGCTTGTTTGCTACAGTGGATTGCTTGGATTGCTATTCGGGCTGCTGCTGCTTTTACAGCTTGCTTTGGAAGCAAGCTATTGGGGGAGGGAAACTCTCATCCCTTAACACGGAAGGGTTCCCACAGTAAAAAATGTAAAACGTTTCAAGTGCACGAACCGGAGTGAGACCTGTTGAAATCAGGATTGAGAGTCATCACGCTTTGGGGTGGTTTAACACGGGGAAATCGTGTTAAGCCAAACTGCCGTCTGGACTCCGAGGATTCAAAACATTTTGAATTCGAGATAAGGTTGCCGTGAAGACATGGTCTGGATTTCTTCCTCCCTTTTGATCATGGGAAGAACACCTGTTCCTCCCCCCCCCATATTTTGCATGCATATTTAATAACATATTTGCATTAAAACTGAATTTTATAACTTTTTTGAATTTTGAATTTTTACTTTGTGGTTGCTATTATTGTTGTTGTTGTTTATTGATAATATGATTTTGTTATATTTCAGTGAAACCTACCTTGATCCTCCTTTGGATATTAAGCACTGCTATGAATATTTTAAATGAAGTGAAATGGATGGACATAAGAATTAGGACTCAGTTTTCAAAGTACAAAAAAAGAGACAGATCAGGCTTACCCATGACTGTAGACTGATAAACCTGATACAGTTCTTTAGTTCCAGGTAGACAGAAGAGTTCTCAGTATTCCATTTTATGTACTGTGCTCAAAGCAAATGTAGATCAGATTCATCAACCAGAAAGACCAACTTCTGTAGGGGTCACTCTTGAGCTAGAGGTAGCTCTTAGCCACCTCTAAGGCTTGCCTTAAGGATGTTAAGTGAGTTCCACCTGGCAGCATTCCCATGGCAACAATTTATGTTCTCTTTATGACATCGCCTGAACTCATGGGTATGATCAGAACCTTCATGACTCTAGCTTATATGACGTGAAATACAATAGCAGTCTATAGCCAATCCAATGCCGTGGTCACACCTTTACTTTAAAACTTCTTCAGTCCATCTTCAGGTCTGACTGCTCGCACCTTTTCATTTCTATTTGATTTGTGGACTTTCCATTCAGGAAACTCCAAATGGACTATCAACTCCAGTATTTTTGTTACTATAATGATTTTGTACATCCAAACTATACGAAGAGATATACTATTCATCTCTTGATTCAACTCCTCTGATAGCTGAAGTTCGTTCCATTTTATTGGGGTTTTTAAAGTGTCTTAAAGATGGGTCCTTACTGTAATCTACTTTGGATATTTTAAATTTAAAAAATACTGTATTATTTCAAACAAACAATTGACTGGACTGGTCAATAATCTATCTTTCAAGAGTAACTGATGTTTAAAATCCATTCCGACTTTGCCTCAACTGCTAAAGCAGCTCAAAATAGCTTCAGCTCCAATCCATTTCACAGTGCTGTGATAAAAATATTTATTTGAAGAAACTCTATTCATGTTTTAGTAAGCCATTCAGTACCATAAAGAACTATCATGCTAGATTCCCCCCATCTTATTAAGGGCTGCTAGGGTTCCTTCATTTTTTTTATATATTGCAATATCTATTATGGAATACCAGCTCTGATACTTTTAAGGTCATGTTGGGAGTTCTTCTGGTCTCTTGGGATTTCCCCAAGCTTCTTGCTACCTCCTCCTTATCAGTAGATGGTTTCAGCAATCTAAACATACAACACAGAGGTGGGGGTCACATTGTGCCAGCCAAAAAAGGGAGGACAGCAGGTTTCTATATTTATAAACACACACATTGCAATAAGAGCAGGACAAGTCAATTCACTCAGAAGGACTTTCTGCAATAGGCCACCAGAGAATGAAGAAAACAACATAAATCCTCTTGTGGTCATCATGTTCCTGGATTACCGAAAAAGGAAGGAATGCTTATAGAGCAAAAGAAATATCTTACTTTGCTGCAGTGCTCAAATACATAATTGGTGGGCTATACATGTTTTTTTTCAGGTGTGCATGACAAAACCCTCCCAAGAAAACCATTTCTCTCTAAGCAACTCCTTGGCTGCATTCACACCTAAGTTTTAATTCAGCTTCAGTCTACTTTCAGAGTGGCAAAATGACAAGCTGTTTGCTTTTGGCATTATCTAAGGCTGTGATCACACCTAAGGTTTAATCCAGCTTCAATCCAATTTCAGAGCAAGAGAACACATCAGCAAAGTAACCAGTAATTTTCATTCCACATTGTCTATCCCAAAGGTAAATTTTCTGATATTTAACATTGGAAAAAAAAACCCAACTTGTCACTTTGCTGATGTATCCTCTCACTCTGAAAGTGGACTGAAGATGGATTAAAGCTTAAGTGTGACAACAGACTCACTCAGAAAATGCACCTTCCTGGGGCTGTGTTCAGCTAGAAAAAAGTGGGGGGGGGGATGACTGGCCACTTTGCTGATGTTTTGTCTTGCTCTGAAAGTGGACTGAAGTTGGATTAAACTTTAGGTGTAACCACAGCCCAACTGGCTATTTAAAACAATAATTTTAATATTAGACTAAGCATTTCTAAAGGGCCACCTGTACAGTGCCTGACAAAAGTTCTGTCGCTTATCCATGTTGTTGAAACCAAAGCCTATAACCTGACTTAAAATTCATCCATTGGTTTTAAAAATGACTCATATGAAAGCTGAAACCCTCCCAAATGAGGTTTTTAAAAAGAAAATAAATTTGCTTCACTGCTGAAATATTGATCATTTAATGAACACAGAAAGGTCAGATTTTGGCGAGACAAAAGTTTTGTCGCCCACAAAAAGTAATGTGAAAATCAAACAGATAATTCACTTCAAATACAAAGATATGTCTCATAACATTGGTGAATGAAGTTGTGGTGCTATTAGAGCCATATTTAATATTTTGTGTGACTTCCATATGAGTCATTTTTAAAACCAATGGATGAATTTTAAGTCAGGTTATAGGCTTTGGTTTCAACAACATGGATAAGTGACAGAGCTTTTGTCAGGCACTGTACATATAAGATGATCACATTTGCATCAGACTTCAAACTACAACATCATGCATATCCTACCAATCAAAGAGTTCAAGAGGGCCATTTTACCATTTCTTTCAAAAAATATTTAAAATTGTCTCAAAATATTACCTATGAAAGAAGCAGTTGCTTGCGTGCTACCTTGAACAGTACTGTATCCCATTTGCCTTGGATGTATTAATCCATTCTCTTTTAAAAAACATTTGCACCAATGAGAAAGCTGTGATGCAGCCCTTCTGCCCCTTTTTGTAATCCCCTTTCTATTGACTGGTTAAGAGGATGTCATGACTCCTTACCTCCCCACACTACGTGCAAAAAGATTTTGGAAGAGAAGAGAAGACACACACACACACAAAAAGTTGCAATTTTCCGTAACTGGACTGTTTAAACCCACTCCACAGTGATGTATCTTCATGTTTTGTTTTTTTCTCAAATGATCTTTTATTTCCCCCAAAGAGAGCAAAATCCTTCCTTCCCTATCTGGGACCTAAGTTCTGTTATTCACTGCAACAAGCGGGATGGACCAAGGCTTTCTGTTATAGTCAAGCAGAGCAGAATGGAATTATGGGTGGAAAATACTTGGGCCATGGTCAAACCACACCACAACACTCTGTCTTAGGACAAGCAGGGCCTACCATAAAGTGACCTGAGAACTGAACTTCAGCGACTCTGGCGAAAACCAGTGAAAGTGGTCCCAGTCATCCTCGGCACACTGGGCACAGTGCCAAAAGATCTCAGTGGGCACCTAAAAACCATTGGCATTGGCAAAATATCCATCTGACAACTACAAAAAGCCACTTTACTGGGGTCTGCTCGCATTATTTGCCGATGGGGAGGTGCCTCATGAACTCCACGTTTGCAGACTGGCTGAAAGAAAGACTAGAGCCCACCCACCACAGCACAGTTCAGCCTCCTTTAGCCCATCCCCCCACTCACACTTGAGGAAGCGAAGACATCCTGAGATGCCAGGACGAGCTGAGTCCTCCCCAATCCTGTAAAAATGAGGACTACAGTTAAGATGTTCTAAAATGGGTAGGCTGGCTTGGAAAGTGAATTAAATTAAAATAATGTGAGTAACATGACCTGAAGATGACCAGAGGTTGTCCTAAACTACTTTAGTGACCAGGGCCCATGAGAACTGAGGCAATGGGGAGAAAGGGGAAAAGCTGTTCATCCCAGACAGGCCAGTATCCAGGGATGGAACAAGGAGGAACCCAGCTATGCCACCGCAGAGGAAGGGTTGGGGCAAAAGACACTTCTCACATCTGGGCTTGCCCTTCCCCACACCACCACTGGTGCTCCCTGAACCGTTGTGGATCTCATACTGGAGGAAGCACCACCAGCAATGACGTGCAGGCACCCACCAACAGCCTTTCTTTCCCTTCAGTCCTTCACCTGGGTCTTTTTCTTGCACCATAAATGGACTCACCGTTGGGATAATCTGAATACAGAATAGTCCCAATTGCGGAACAATGTCTGTAGAGGAACCAAAAATGCACTTTCATGTGTGATCCTTGCAGACAGAGGATGGCCTTGGTGGCTGGTGTACAAATAGGAAATCACATGAAGGATTTGCTGCATTTTACCCTGAATCAAAAAATAGGAACAGTAATTCATGAAGGAGATCAAATGTGCAGAAAAGCGGAAGGAAAAACAACATCTCTGTTCACAAGAGAGCTGAGAAGAAAGAGAAGATAAGGGTTCTTATCCAGGCAAAAATATGAGTTTGACCAAGGCTAACAGCAGATGTAGGTTTCCTTACATTACCTTGGTTAGGATGAGACTGAGGCCAGTTATGTTCACACTTTAGTTAAGTTCAATATTTACCTCAAGGACTATTCTCATTAACAAAACTAATTAAGTACGGGTTGGATGCTTTGCTGCTGCCACAGATGAGGCTGTGTCCAGACTTACTGATACATACTGCACATTCTGATGCTCAGTCGGGGTGTGAGCATCACACCTGACACCCAATACTGCATAGCGGCAGTGCATTATGCTGCCACTATTTCAAATTTACCTACTTTGGAACAATGAGCACTCGGCTCTGCAGCATCAGGTGAATTTGAATGTTCCTGCCAGTCCTGGCAGGATGGTGAGAATAGCAAATGAGAGCTGAGCCTCAGCTCTCATTGGCTGCCCCATCCCACGTGACGCATGCCTCACCGCATGCACCATGGAAATATCACAGCTCCTGCAGGGAGGTTGCTAAAGTCCAGACTGTGCATCGTGGCTTCGCAACAGGTAAGCTGTGCCTTTTTCTCTAACAGCCAATTTTATTCTGCTAATCTGGCTACTACCTGAATCCAAACTTGGCTTGAGGATTGAACTCAGCTTATAAATGTTCCCTCATTAAAATGAGACAAAGTATTGAGTAGGATGCTGCAGGCTTCAGTCCTATGGCTAGTACTCATTAGAAGGGAAGGAGGGGCAAAACATGCAGACAATGCAAAAACTTATGGAGCAGCTAATATCTCAGGAGACAGAAGAAAAATTCAAAATGATCTTAACAATTCAGAGAACTCGGCAAATAATAAAGCTTCTCGGTCACCTGTGAAAATTTAAAGAAAATGTGTGGCTCAAATGAGTTTTCTGTAACCCCTTTGAACTTTGCATAATGTTTGCACAAACTTCCTGATTTTAGAAGCCGCCCATCAACATTCTTTAAATAAGAAAATAAGAAAAGTCCTATTGGATCAGGCCATAGCCCAGCTAGTCCAGCATCCCGTCTTTCACAGTTGCCCATCAATTGCTTCTGGGCATTGCCACACAGAAGACAAAGAAAAAAACTTCATCTAAAGGCCATTTACAAACCTGGAAGCAATACCTAGGCATCTGTTCTAGAAGCCATTGATACACTCTAGGGGCATGCACAAATTCAATTTTTGGGATTTGATTCAAATACCTGAAAACTTACCTGTAAATCAATTCGAAACTTTAAAATCTGAATGTATTCACATTCGATTTGAATAGAATACATTCAAATCTATTCATGTGAATTTTTTATTCAAATTTGCACTTACAAATGTTGACAACATTCATATATGCCTGTACACATCATTACTCATCCCGTACGCATCAGTACGCATCCTGTATTTATGCCGTATGCATACCGTTTTCGTCCCATTTGGATCTGTACAAATCATACAGAAAGTTTCAGCAAGAGATAAGGGAATATCTGAACTCTCCCATTCAATACAAAGCTACTTAGCTCATGCTTCTAGTCCGGTGATGGCCAACCTATGACACGCGTGTCACAGGTGACACGCCAAGCCCTTTTAGGTGACACACCTGGTCACCCTGGCACCTGGGCATGTAGTGCTTGCTTGTTCTTGAAGTGTACGAAATACCAACTTTCAATTGAAGATTTAGCAAATGTAAAGAATTACTCATTTTTGCTTTTAATAAAATACATATATCAAAAATATAACTTTCTTACTAGAGCTACAAATATCACAAAATTATGGATATTTCTGGAAGTGACACAGCACCCGAATTAAGCTAGGTTTTCTTGTGAATTTTGACACACCAAGCTCAAAAGGTTCGCCATCACTGTTCTAGTCCATAAAGTGATTAAGGTTTCCAACCCACTCACATACTCCACCCTAGCCACATGAAAGTCTTGGCAAAAACATTTAGCTCCTCCCCCTTCACCTTTAGCCTTACCTTCTGATTTAATAAAGGCCTCAACGCAAATCCCAGATACAACTTGGCGTGCTTTGAAAGAGAAAGGCTTTTACACAATCAAGGATTTTTTTCAAAACCACTTCACCTCTCATTCTTCATGAGAAATCAGATATATGGTTGGTAGTCCTAAAAATTGGCTTATTCTGTCGGCAATAAGAAATCTTTTCATAAAGCTTGAAAATGAAGAAACGGGCACATGTGAACTTACTCCCTTTGAGCAATTGGTTTTAGAAAATAAGGCTAGAGACAGAGAAATATCCTCTCTTCTCTATAAGATGTTGTTAGGTCAAAATCCGGGAGAGTTGCAGGCTGTGAAAAGACTCTAGGAAATAGACTGTGGAATCAAAATTGATAGGGAAGATTCCTAGCAGGATGTTTTTGTCATTTAGGTCCCAATCAGAAAGAGAATTATCGATTAAAGTGTTATTCAGCTGGTATTATACTCCAGTTGCATTGAATAAAATTAACAGTAATTTCCCCCCATTCTGCTCGAATAAATGTGGAGAAAAAGGTACATATATCCATCAATGGTGGCAATGTCCCAAAGTAAAACTGTTTTGGGAAGCAGTTCAGAAAGTGATAAGTAATATTACCTCCCAGAATGTTCTGCTATGGTGTTTCTGCTTTCTTTTAAAGAACAAGGTGTGCCTAACCACAGCAGAGATCTGATTTGCTCTATGATCACCACAGCTAAAGTGGAGATTGCTCTCCATTGGATATCCGCTGATCTATTAGACGTAGACAATTGGATTAGTTGTACATGGTCTTTATTGATTAACGAACTCATAATGGCACAATATAAGTTTTGCCTAGAAAGATTAGAGGGGTTGACATGCTCAGAGTGCTTTCTTATGCTGAGGTTTGCCACCCAAGCATGGAAGTCGCCCCCACAGGCATGGTATTAGTTTTGCCTAGAAAAGTTAGAAAGTTCGACATGCTCCGGAATGCTTTTTCCGCTGAGGTTTGTCATCCAAGCAGGGGGTGGTGAGTTGCCTGTCCCATTTAAGTCAGGCTATGACGGTGCCCAATTGCTGACTGCATGGGGAGGAAGTTCTGCTGAGCGGACTGGGCTTCTCCCATGCAAGTCTGCATTATAAGCTAACAGTGGGAACACACACACAAAAAAAAACCCCAGACCTCACTGCTGATGTTAAGAACCCGGATTAAACTCGGTTTAAATTGCCCAGTGGGAACCTGGCCTATTTTTCATTACTGAAAACTGCCTGAAACATACATCTGCCTCCTGATTTCAACAAGTGTCCCAAAGCACTGAATATCTTGGTTCCTGAAGAGGGAAGAACATTTTCCCCTGGAAACGATGATGATGATGATGAGCAGCCCTTCTTTTGCAATGGGAAGAGTTGTTGTTGTGATATACAACGGGCCAAGTTCTATTTAGAACTGCAACATTCAGATTAACTGAGAGCACTGATTTCCCAGGAGCACGGATGTGGTGCGGCAGCCGCCTCCAGCCAGGCAGCCTCGAACTACGACACCCAGAATGCCTCGGGAGAGAGGAAAAAGAAGCTCGGCTTGGGCGGAAGAGAGAGAAAAGCAACGCATGCGCAGGAGAGAGCCTCCGTCCGTCCGTTCATCCGCGGCGGCGGCGGCTTGCGGCGGCGGCACGATGCCCCGCGACAACATGGCTTCCCTCATCCAGCGGGTAGCGCGGCAAGCTCGCGTCACCTTCCGCCCGCCCGGAGGGAACCATAACAACAGCGGCGGCGGCGGCGGGCCGCGCTTCGCGGAGAACCTGCAGCGTCTGCAGCAGCTGCTGGGCGAGGTGCGGGCCGAGGACCTGCGCCTGGCGCCGCGGGGCCCGTCGGCGGTGCCGGGTCCGGTGCAGCCGCCGGTGAGCTACATGCACATCTGCGAGACGGAGAGCTTCAGCATGGGCGTCTTCGTGCTGCGCGCCGGCGCCTGCATCCCGCTGCACGACCACCCGGGCATGAACGGGCTGCTGAAGGTGCTCTACGGCACGCTGCGCATCGCCTGCTTCGACGTCCCCCTCGGACCCACGGCGGTGGACGGCGACGGGGACGCCGGCGGAGGAGGCGACCGACACCACCACCACCACGCTCTCGGCGGGCCGTCCTCGACGGCGCCCCCGCGGCGGCAGCAGCCCCGACGGCGGCACCGCGCCCTCCTCCGCTCGCACCAGCTCTACACGCCCGCCTCGCCGCCGTGCCTCCTGTCCCCGCACGCCGACAACCTGCACCAGATCGACGCCGTCGGAGGGCCGGCCGCCTTCCTGGACATCCTGGCGCCCCCCTACGACCCCGAGCACGGGCGCGACTGCCACTACTACCGCCTGGACGACGGGCAGAGCCTGCCCGCCCCGCCCGCCGCCGAGCCCCAAGGCCTGCCCAAGGAGGTGTGGCTGCTGGAGACCCCACAGGTGGATTTCTGGTGCGGAGGGGAGCCCTACCCTGGCCCTCTGGTGACCCCCTGAGGGACAGGTGGAAGGGGCAGGGCCGCCTCCGGTTCTGGCACCCCCCACTCACGGGACACGGCCTCGGCCGCCCACCACCTCTCACACCTGCCCGCTTTGTCGAAGAGGACCACTGGAAGACGTTGCCACGAGAAGCAGCCCCTCGTCCCCGATGCCCGCTGGGTTGAAGTGTGGGACAGGGCGGAGAATTTGTCCCAGCGCCCCCCCCCCCCACTTGCTTGGTTTAAGAGAAGATGCTGCTGCTACTACTACCACTACACGGGATCACAAAGCACCACAGCAGATGTACTCAAGGACCCTTCTTTTGAGTAATGGAGTCCACTGTACTTTGGAGGCCCAACGTGGACGACTGTGCAGACAGTCTCTTCTTTTCACAGAGTCATCTCAGTAGGTTTTGAGATATGGCCCTGCATGTGTTGCTGCTTTTGTGGTTCAGCTTCGTGGGGGGCGGGGGGGGGGAGACTCTTGAGAGCATCTAGGATGGAGGCAAGACTAGGGAGGTGGAGAGACGTGTAGACATGATTCTACCGAAAAGCTGAAGAGAAGGAAAGCGGGTCTCTGTGAACACCTGCTGAAAACATGCATTTCAAACGGTACACACACAAATAAGAGTTGTGAAGGTTTTTTTTTAAGGGTGGTCCCCTGCATGACAGTTGCCATTTGGGCATACAGAGCGAACACATACAATCTGCCCTTTGCCCCTTTAGGCCAGTAAAACAGACCTGAGTTGCCTTGCCGTGGGCGTGTTGGATTTGAATGGAGTCGAAACAGAACCTGCATCATCTATACAGGACAAAGATGGTATTTTACATCCCTTTCTCGAAGGAACTACAAAATGAGACCTTTCTCTTTGGTTGCCGTCATATTTGTTACTACCAACTGATGAAAGAAGCAGCAATGTTTTAAATGTCAGGCACCTAACTGCTGCCTCCCCCCAAACACTAGCTTCATCTAAAAATATACTTTTATTCTCTGACCTTCTTTTCCCTCCCTTCAGGTTTTGCTACAGCTGAAAGAATAAAGGCAATAATAATTCTCTCATGCTTTCCCGTTAGATGTTTTGTAAAGGGTCCAGATTTTCCAGTAGTTTCAATATGATTTAGTAGGATAATTTTTTTGTATCTGATGAGGATATTATCATCATCCTCCTAGAATGGATTTGGGAGAAAAAAAACTGCTAAAGAAGAAAGCAAGATAACTAGATCTGCCAGAACTGAGAATAGTTGGGACAGCTGAAATTAAAATTCCATCCCAAATAGGGAATATGGCTAGGTCAGAGACAGTCCTCTGCTGAAAATAATACTGATGTGTTAAGAGATTGCTTTTTAGATATTAAAATTTTGAATTCCTGATGATCTGTTGTGCAGTTCTTTTAACATAAAGTGACAGGAATTTTTGTAGTTTCACTGTTACGATTCATTCCACTTGTATTTGGAAGAGCAAGTATTATGCAATGTAAGAACAGGTGGTGTTTTTCGCAATTGGTGGTAATAATCTCAGTTTCTGGCACAAGTCTTGTATAAAAAACATTTAGAAAATTACATTTCAGGCAGATTCTGACTTGAAGTCCCGTTTTTTAACCACATCTACACCTGTGTGAGAACAGATGTCATACTGAAGTAATGTTCTTTTCCTTTTTATTATTCATAGTTATTTTGCAGAACTTTTATTAAAAGAGAATGGAAGTACAGTGCTGCATTGGTATTATAGCATTTCCCACCCACGCCACACTTTATGCTCAAGAAAAGTTAGTGCTTTTGGAAGACTTCTATGATTACATAGAACATAACAGAAATACTTCAACAGGATTTAGGTTATTTTGGGATTTTAACTCTTGGAACCATTGTGAAGTTCCAGGCATGAAATTCTTTGAGCTCTTTTGTTTTTAATTATGAATATATTCTAGGGGATGTTTTTGGTCAAGATGTGCATTTTGGTGCTTTATGTTTTGACAGCATCTACTGGGATAACTGAGAAAATACAGTATAGATGTTTTCAGATTCTACCATGTTAACAGTTATCTTACTAAAGATATTTTTTTTCCATCAGTGATCAGGTGGTAATCCTTGGAAATTTCTGGTACTCGTATGGCACCTCTGGGTAAATAAGTAAGCTCTAGCCACCAAAAACAATTCCATTTTAATCAGTGATAGCATGATGAAGTCCTTGGTAGGGTTACTTATAGGCTGTCTTCTAATAAAAATATTTACTGGGAGAGTAAAATACATGCAAATTATTTGCATTTTAAAAGTACACTAAAAATTTTTCTTACTGTTCACTGCAGCTAAATTTTACTCCTTCCTCAAAATCCATCAAAATGTTTTAAGTTTTGAATATTGTTTAAATGGAGGATCAGCAGCAGTTCTTTAGTGGAAAATGGCTTTTTAAAAACAGTTAAAGCTAATATCAATATAGGATGGTAGAAGAGAGAGCAAAAATCTCTTTCAGTGGATTCATATACCATATGATAAAAACTCTTCTGTTTCTTACGCCATGGATTCAAACCCAAGAAGGCATTTCATTAGAAATCAATGTTATTCAATTGCTGCCCTGTAAATTTTTCTAACTATAGATCCCAGCAGCCTCAGCTAGCATAACCCACATCAAGAAGTTGGAAGTCAGATACATCTGGATTACAGCCAGACCACCTTTCTGTTGGATAGATTAAAAGTTATTCAGCCTATCTGTTGCATCTGTTTTCAAATTCAGCAAACATTAAATGTTTTGAATAAAGAAGAAAAAAACTTAAGGCAATTCAGGAAGTTCATATTGAACAAAGGAAGCATATCAAGAACTCTGTGAAGGAGTTTCTACATGTTTGTTGGATGCTGTATGCCACGTCTTCCTTCTGATTACAGCCTCTTCAGCAAAAGTTGGGAAGTTCCCAGACCTTGAGAAGCAATCTGAGTCCTGGGGTAGGAAGCAATAGATATGTCCTTTATATTTCTTGGAAATTGAATTAAGATAAAAGCGCTGTAATCTATTTTTAAAATTCACATTTCGTACCTTCAACATGGGCAGTCAAACCCATACGTATATTTTAATCCAAGGTGTATGTGGGGTGGGTGTGTGTGCAGATATGTATATACTCCCAGTTGCTGCTTTTTAAACTAACTGGATATAAAGTGCTGCTTCAATTTTAAGTTCCTCTAAGTCTGCCATTACCAACTTTCTGGTGCATAATTGACATTTTGAGGTCCTTGTGGATAGCAGCCTTCTGCTTGCTTCTTTCCCCCAGGCTCAGAAATGTGACTATACAAAGAAGCCCCCAAGGATACCACTGGAGCATCAGATGTCATGTTGGCAGCCCACAGGCTAAGCAAACTAACAAGAAAAATAGGGTGTTTTTTTTTTAGCTCTTTGGAAATAGTTGTGCCTTTTCATTATTACCTGACTTAATGCATACAAGACAGATTTTTTTTAAAAAAAATGCATAGGATAATTTTATATTCACTCAAACCTAAAAGCTTTGTAAATTTTATATGGTCTATAGTAGGGATGTACATGAATGCAATTTTCAAATTCTATTTGTAATGAGTAAAATATTAAAAAAATCTGAATATTAGAATAACGAAAAACGAATGTCAGGACATTCAGTTTGATATGAATACATTTGAATGTATTCATACGAATAATTCAGACATTCGTATCTGTACAGGTACTTACGCATCTCGTACGTACCTGTTCGCATCCCGTATGCCTCCCGTTTTCATCCCATACAGATGTGTACGGGTCCATACGAGATGCATACGTAGTACAGATATGAATGTCCGAATTATTCGTACGAATAAGTCGAGATATTCATATTCGTTCAAATTTGGAAATTCAAATGTCCGGATGTTCGATTAGTGTACGGAAGTCCATATTTGTATGAATAACCAATGTTTTGAATCCCAAGTCTATAGGCATATCATGGCTTGTAGAATGGTCTCAGGGTAGGGCTAATACTTGAGTACAGCTCAGACTGTTTAAAGACATCTAATTCAATAACTCCTTGGGAAAACCTGTTGGTGTTCAAGATGCCAATGACTTTTTTCTTGGAACAATTGTGATGCACTGTACTTTTTTTTGGGGGGGGGCATCTTAAAAGTCAGCTTGTGTGATGTTGTAGATTTTTTTGCAGGAACTGGAAGGTCTGTGCTGCATATGTATCAGCTTGCTAGTTCCTGTAGGGCCCAACTGCTATTATGGATTTCATTAGAATTTTGGGGCAATGGTAGTCCAGACCATTGGGCTACTGGCATGTTTCCATTTTTACAAAGTAGGTTTTTGCTGGTAATCTAAAAAAATAAAACTTGTATCCTGCACACTCACAGGAGCTGTTGTATTAATATATAAAACAGTAAGATCTAATCTTAATCTGTAGAAAAATTAATGTGGCCCCCAGTGGTCACTGATCAACCTATGCCCCTGCATGACGTTGACATGTAGAGTGGAAATTTACATTATCAAACTCTGGCGCTGGGATTTCTTCAGTACATTACTTGTTTTGCTAGAATCCTCTTGGAAGGAAGTAATTACACAGCGGACTTGGTTTTACTAGGGAAAGGCTGAATAACCACATACATTAATTGGCTCAATTTGGAAACATTTTCTGAGTGAATTCAGAACTCTCCTGGAGAAATCTTGACCAGGGCTTGTAAAGATCGGTCTTCCTGCCTTATGCAAACTTTCTTCCAATACAAGTTAGCAAAAAAATGAGCAACTGAGTTGCCTTCTGTGAGCCAGTTTGGTCTTGTGGTTAGAGTGTCAGTTTGATAGTTTCCCAGTTTGATACTTCTCTCCTTTGTGAAGCCAGCTGGGTGACCTTGGGCTAGTCACAGCTCTTTCTGAGCTCTCACAGTCCCACCTACCAGAGTGACTGGTTTGAGGGGGAAAAAAACAAGGTTTGTAAGCTGATTGAGTCTCCCTAGGGGTGAAAAAAAAGGCTATAAAAGCTGACTCTTCTATATAAGCTGGAAAACAAATGGTTTTCATCTGCTTTAATAGACTCTTCTGTTTTTCACCTATCAGAGATGAATGGAAATGAAATTAACAAATCAGTGATTTGGTATTTAAAGCAAATAAGCATTTGGGAAGCCTTGTCTACATGTGTATATTATGTCTCCCCACAACACTGAAAAATTAGAGCTGTGGCATGTATCTTGTAGCTGAAAATTTTAGATTATTGGCTGTTAGTATTGAACTAACATAGAAATTAGCCTGTTTTTTTGCGGGGGGGAGTTAATCATCTCAAGCCACTCTAACCCTAATAATATCACCGTACAGGTGTGCCCCCATATCCGTGGGGGATACATTCCAGCTCCTACCATGGATAACAAAAACCCACGGATAATATGAACATGTTTTCTGTACTGTATTTTCCCCTCTGGTTGACTGTGGCTGAGTGGATCAGCAGATAGCAAATCAGGAGATTGGGGACTCATCTGTATTCTCATTTTTGCACATTTGAAGACAGGCATGATAGCTAAAACCATCCTTCTGAGTCATCCAACTGGTTTCTATGTGCTGGTTTGGTTTGTTGTTTGGCTTGAAGTTGAAAGTGTTGAAACCAGAGGTGCCAAAGATTTTTGTACTTGAGGTGAAGAAATATAAATCTAAGTTTCTGTTTTGCGGTGTGCAGAATGGACTAACCAAAACGCACAGGCCACAAGATAGCTCATTGAGGCCTACCCTTGGGGAACTTCTGGTTAATCTGCATGGTGGCTTCCTGTAATTGATATCTGTGGTATAAATAAGTTGCCTGCATGTTCACTTGTAAGAGTGGCTCTTCTTAATCACCTTGGAGTCCAAGGTTGCCCATAACTAAAAGTTGTTTCTTTTTTCTCTCTCTTATTTTTTGGTGTTCAAGAATGAAACATCTAAACAAGTTTTTCATGAACCTGTAGAACTGAAACACAGTATGGTACTGGCACCCTAATAAAGTATTTATTTAGACATTTGCTAAAACAGTGCGTGTGAGAAAAACATTGGTGCTTGAGTCTAGTGTGTCTGTATCTCTTTTAATGTTTATTTTACAGTCTCTTAAGGGAACAGCAGTTCTTTATTTCATTACCACTGACAAGGTTCTGTAATGTAAACCTGTTACTTAAGATTATTCATAGACCAGAGAGGCCTCACAGGGAAACTATGCTAAGTCTAGGTAATCATTACATTTAACCCTAGTTGAACAGAAATTGAAACAAAACTAGGTTCATCCACATATAGCAGCTCCTGGGAAGGACTTTCAGTGGAAGCACAATATAACAGAGGCTATTCATTTGAGCTTAGCAGTCAAAGTTCATCAAACAGTTGGCCTGGATGTACACCATATCAAGGAGTTAAGACGTGCTCTTTTGACATAGGTGAATTTACAGGTCTAGGGCCTTTCTGCACTTCCTGTCCCATCCACGGGATGGGAATACTGCACTTCCAATGGTGTTCACTAGCATTTGCATTTGTGAATGCTAGTACACACCAACCAACCTCCCACATGTCTGGATTAGGGATGTGCAAAAATATTCTTAACATTCAAAATTCATATGAATTCAGATGAATTCAGACATTCAGATCCAAACTGAATGTTGGCACCTTCGAAGATTGACATTTGAATGTTTCTATGCATTCGTATGAAGCTTCATATGGGAGTCGTATGCATTCGTATGGGATTTGTATGGGACTGAACATTCATACCAAATTCTAATCCTACAACATTTGAAGGGGATCTATTTGAACAAATATGAATTTTCTTGCATTCGATTCAATACAAGTCAGATTTTTTTTTTAAAAAAAAAACCCAAACACTTGTGCATATCCCTAGTCTGGATACTTACTATAAGTGCAGATGCATGTCCGGGTGCTGCCATCTTGGGTCCAGATGCATGGGTGTGCTGTTGCTGTCACCAGGATGACAGTGACATGCTGTGTACATGCACTTGCGTTTCTGGTCATCTGAGGTGCCAGTGCATTTGTGTGGCACCTTAGATGACCTTCCCAGCACCATAGAGATGCAAATGGGCTGCACCACAGATGGCAAAGGCCACCTCTGGTCAAGGTAAGTCTATATGTGGAGCATGAAATTGTCCTTCACATATAGTGAGGCTGCAGTACTCTCCTGCATGAAAGAAGCTGTGTCCCATCATGTGGCTCCCCACACACACACTCTTTGGCACGTGAAAAGCCCATCACAAAAGACCAGATGTTTGATTCTTGTCTACATCATTGAAGACGGACCAGAACTTACGGTAAACCACCACATATGGTGAGAGATCTTTCAGCACTGCATCCTACTTGCTTTCCAAGATTGAACAGGAGCCTGAGCATCCAAAAGGCATGGGCCATCTGTTCCTATGCCGGAATGCATCCTGTAAAATACCACAGTTCTAGTGGTGATGTAAAGACACCACAATAGCACCATTAATGATATCCAAAATAAATAGCAACAGCAGCAGTAGAAGGAGTAGGAATTAAAAGTTGGTCCTATACTAGGATGTGGAGCTTTGACAAATAACAGGAAGTGCCAACCTCTGCCATTGCCCCATGTGCCATGCATAAGGTAACTGTGCACAGGCCAACAACTATTAAAAAGTTGGACAGCCAGTTGTTTTTGTGAATTTATGTAAAGAGCTACATAAAGTCCAGGCCATATAGTCGCCACTGCTTCCGCTAAGGCTGCAGGCACACTTGCAAGTTTTAGTCTATCTCTGGGGTGAACAGGGAGCGGAGGCCTCCTCTGGCTTTGGCACACCCTGAGCCCTTGTGGATCCCCTGGCAAGCTTCTGTGGGCAGCACTGGGATGGTGGTGCAACAGCAATGTTGAAGCATGAGGGCTTGATGAGAGACAGCTATGGTGGTGGGAGGACATGGGTGGCAGGAGGCATCGGGGGCACAGAAGGAGGCAGCCGTGGCAGTAGGGAGCATCTGGCTGCAATGGGGGGTGGGGCACATCAAGGGGCAGCAGGATGGTGTCCTGGTGGTGGGAGGCATGGAGGGCAGTGAGGCACAGCAGGGCGTGGTAGGAGGCACCTGGTGGGAGGCTTGGTAGCTTCATTGGGGGGGTGAAAGGGCATGGCAGGGAGTGGCAGGAGGCTGCCACAGTGGCAGGGAGCAGGGGAGTACCAGAGGGCTTTGCATGACTGGGTCCATTTCTTAGTGAAACAGACTCAATGTGGGATCATCCCAATTTAGGATAATCCCCATCCAGACAAGAAAGTCCTTGGAAAAACTGACAACGCCGCTTGGCACCTAGTTTCCAAGGACTCAAGACAGCCTTCATCCTTTAAAATTGCAAGGTGTGACCACAGCCTAAAACAATGCTTAGTTCTGATGTTTCTCTGTGGAAAGATCTAGTTAAAAGGCATTTACCTCTATGACCTGTGAAATGGAACTCATTCGCTTGTCGAGGAACTGCCAGATATTTTCCCACAGCAACAGAGAACTTGCCTCGCCCGTATCAGTGCTGAGAGCAGTTTTCTCCGAGTGGGCCCTGCATGGTTGATGTGGTATTTATATCCTGTGCCTACTTAGATTAGCTTGCTTTAAATCACGGAACAGTAATGAGTCAATAATGCTTCCATTTAACGTGTCTATTTATTACTTAGCAGGGGAAATCCCCCATGCTCAAGTGTTACCATGGATCTGCTTCATGCAAAAGGAGATGAAGGTATTTGACGCATCCACGCAGACAGATTTTGCTGTTTTGTGGAGTCCTGGAATTTGCGGGTGAATTTGCATTAGCCACAAATGTGTGCGTGTACACTGAACTTTTAGGATCGGGCACAGATATCTATTCTTCATAGGCTGGAATTCAAAGAACTCTCTTGAGTAGAGTTCTGCACAAATATTTGAGATATTTGTTATTAGATCGAATTTGGACAAATTAGGGCATTTCGAATTTGATTTTTGGTATTCAAACAAATATGAATATTTTGAATTATTCGTATGAATAATTCAGACATTCGTATGTGTACAGATATCGATTTTTATTTATTTATATTTACATTTATATGCCGCCCCATACCCGAGGGTCTCTGGGCGGCTCACAACATTTAAAAACAGACATTTAAAAAATTATATCAGCCCTAAAACCAGAAACAAGTTTTAAAATGCAGCTTTAAAAAAATACAAAAATAGTTAAAAACAACAGTGATTTTCAATGGGGGAAGTGTGGGGGACATTTAACCAAAGGCCTGCGTAAAGAGGAACGTTTTCACCGCCTTCCTAAATCGGAACAAAGAAAGGGCCTGACGCACCCTGAGGGGGAGACCATTCCATAGCCTGGGGGCCACTACCGAGAAGGCCCTCTCCCGGGTGCCCACCCGCCTAGCTACTGAAGGGGAGGGATCACCAGAAGGGCCTCCCCTCCAGATCTTAAAACATGAGCAGGTCAATATGGGAGAAGGCGCTCCTTTAGACATCTGGGGCCCATATGCATCACATATGTATCTGTACGCATCTTACTCCCTGCCATGCCCTAAAGATACGTACGGGATGAAGACAGGATATGTACAGGATAAAAATGGGATGCGTATGGATGGGTATGGATGCGTATGAGAGTCATATCAAATACGTATCAGATATTTGTATGTAGAGATACAAATGTATTTGTATCAGTTTGAATATCCAGACATGCATTTTTCTTTATTCGTGTGAATTAGAATATTCAAAAATTGGAATCAAATCAAATTCAAAATTTGCATTCATGCACACCCTTATACTTGACTATCTGAAGGACTTTTCAATAAATGTTCTGGCTTGTGTTGTCTCCTTAAGCAGCAATGTGCCATACCTGCAAGTTCAGAAGTAATTTTGTCATGTCCCATTAGCATGGCTGGAAAACTGCCATTTTTAGATGGTATTGGTAGGGTTCCTTTGTAGCCCAGCTTTTAAGAATCCTTACAGCCAAACAATCTATGCTATTGGTTTGATTTCTGCAGGACTTTTTCCCCTGGCAGAGGGAGTATCCTAAAATGGTAAAACTGAACTAACTTTGATCTTTAAAAAAAATATATAGATGCAATAAATATATCTACTATTTACTCAGCTGAGATACAAATCTTCTCTACCCATATTGATGAGGTTTATATAAAAAAAGGCTACAATCTTACATACACTTGAAGATAAATACTAATAAATCTCTGCTATTCCTTCCTCTTCTACATGCATCCTGATTACACATTTCATGAATAGACTGGATACTGGCTTGTGTTCTGCATCTGCTAAACTCAATTCACAGTTCTTAATGAAGGAAAAGGTATATTTTCTGGAAGCTAAGATTACCAGAAGAATATGTGTCCACATATATAGTCATCCCTTTTATAACCCTTTTTTGGTACCAACAAACCTTTTCTGCTCCAGCTTGTTCTGGACCAAGTGCGGCAGGAGCCATCCGCATTGCACGGGGGGGGGGGGGTGCTGTTCTGGTCCACGCCTGCCAACAACTGGTCCAAGCCCCATCATTGAAACACCAAGTCTGAGGCACAAGGGCAGGGCTGAACAGAACAGTCTTTGATGGTAGAAAGTTCCAATCTCCTAGTGTATCAGCAGTATTATGGAGGGATGGTTCAGTCTACCAACATATGCCAATGGAGCTCAAAGCACATCATTCAAAATTTCTGGGATTGCACAAATCAAGGGAAATCATATTTCTCCAAACCTTTAAAAAAAAACTCTCTTAAGTAAAATGGTGTTATACAAGGGATGGCTATGGCTGTGCCTCCATTATGCAGTCAATGACCTTCACCAGGCTCTTAGGATAGCTGCTTCCCTTAGGAAGTAATGGCCTCACGTGAGGTGATTTCGTTGTTTAATGTTTGTGTATCTTTATTCAAAACCAACAGGTTTTCTAAAAGGAAGTTTGCGAGGGGAAGGCAAGCCAAGAGAAAACCTGCCATTGACAACAGATTCATCTCTGTCATAAAGATGTTGTATCACAATTTGTTAAGTTCTTTATAGTCGGTGGAGTGAGCCACAGACTTATTTCTGAGTAAAACACGCACAGAACTTCTTCCACTTAAATTTATGGGATTTGGGATGGATAACATGTTGGGGTTGGAAGATCAAGAGCTGAAGTGGTAAATTCCAAGATCTTTGAGCTCATTACCCAGAATAATTCCCTGAACGGCACAGGTTATTCCTTATGGCGCCCCCAACTCTACCCACCCTATCAGGGAACAAGAGAGAGCATTTACTCAGTGGCTGCACTTGGATTATAGAACATTTTCCCTGATGCAATTGCCCCCCTCCCTCACTAAGTTCCTGCCAGTTAATGTTGAACTTTTTATTCTATTGAGCTTTTAGTTGTGAGTTAGAAACCACGGGGGTGGGAATCTACAGCCCTTCTGCTTTTAATGAATTACATCATCCCTGACCGACTGTGCTGGCTAGAAATTAGAACCTAAGAACATCTGGAGCACAACTGTCTCCGAGGTGAGCAGGTAGACAGTGTTTCTGATGCGGTGTGGTTTACACAACTCTCATACTGGTTTTGTACAGCTTAAGGAACTGGATTTTTATTTTTTTTCTTGTAATGCACCCACAGTAGTACATTTACCCAAGAGATGGAAATGAGGTTTTCTATGGTAGGTTATGCCCATTGTACTTAGTAACCCATTTCACAGATCTCTGTTCCACTTGCTAGTGCTCAGTTACCAGCAAACTGTCCCATAAACCGTGGATAATCGCAAACAGGCTTTCCAGCCCCGGGGTCATGCAACCCCAGAACCGGAAGTGCTTTTCTGGCCTCCAGAAGGCCTATTTCAGCCTCTGGAGAGCGTTGGAATAGGTGTGTGACGCCACCAGACACCTCACTCCTGCCTCCCACATGCCCCCTTGCATTTTGGGATGGGCTTCGGTGGCGCCATGCACCTATTTCAATGCTCCATGGAGGCCTTCTGTAGGCCCAAATAGTCCTTCCGGTTCTGGGTGCTTTTCCCATATGTCGCCCGTGGGTCTGGAGTGGGATCCAGTAACTGTGGTTAACTGAAACAGTGGTTACCAAACCAGTGGATACGGGGCTCCAACTGTACATGTAGAATGGAAAATTGAAGATTGTCTTGGGAGTCCCTGGAAGTCAATCTTCTTATCCGCTTAGTTTTACATTCACTTTACATATGCTAACAAGAACCCTGAAAATGGCACAGGAGAAGCTATCATTTTAAACACAGAGTGTATTGTTTTAGAGTGCTTTTTAAAGTGCTTTTAATGTATATTCTGTTTTTAATCTATTGTTTTAATGGCTGTTACCCGCCCAGAGACCTTTTGGTATGGGGCAGGATAGAAATGTAAATAAATAAATAAACCTGGGCAGTAGATCAAAAGAGAGAGAAATTTCTCAAATGGTGCCATACACTGTGATGGTGTAAGCTGGATACTTAGCAGAAAAAAGACAGGAATTTTTTTCCCCCCAAACACAAGACAATTATTTATTTACACAATATTCATAATAAAGCCACCTTTGGGAAACAGACAGTTCCAGTTAGTGGTTGTGCTCCTCTGTTAGCATTAATAATTTTCCATTTCAGCAACCGACCAACCAACCCCTGTCAGAACTTCAGAGATCATACATATATTTCACGATCCTTCTTTTAATGATTTACTGCAAAAGCAACACTCAGTAAGTCACCAAAAACAAAACAACCCCCCCAATGCATACAAAAATAGAGTTTCTAGAAAAATTCAAATATTAATAGGCAGAAATATACAGCTATAATAAAAGCGGGGAGCTGAAAACTGCCCCCCCACCCCCATCATGATTAATAAGGCATCCAATTTGACATGCAGCCACCCAACCATTGATTGCGGCCCTAAGAAAACGCCCCCAAAGACACTTCCACGCGATTGCATGCACCAAGACAACGCAGCAGGTCCTATGTACAATCTCCCTTAGATAATAAGTTAGAAAGAACTTCTCTGCTTCGTCCGCTTGATGCTAAACTATCCCCAGCCTTGGAGAAGACAGAGATGGAGAAGAAGAAGAGTTGGCTTTTCTACCCCGCTTTTCTCACCCATTTAAGGGGACTCAAAGCGGCTGACAAACCTTCCGTTCTTCTCCCCACAACAGGACACCCTGTGAGGTAGGTGGGGCTGTGAGAGCTCAGAAAGAGAGCTGTGACTGGCCCAAGGTCACCCAGCTGGCTTGGTGGAGGAGTGCAGACTCAAACCCGCTATTCCCAGATAAGAGTCGGGCTCCCTAACCACTACCAAAGTGGCTCACACGTGGCCTTTCTAGCACAGGTGAGAACAGTGCACATGGCTTGGTTTTGAAATGCTCACACACACACACACACACAAAATCAAAACTATCAGGGTGGGGAAATACATGGCAGAGAACTAGGGAGGGAAAACCTTTAAAAACAAAAAATCTGGATAGTCCCTTCCTCAAGAAGGAAAGGGCCAGATATTGCCACACGCCACCGGCCCCCACCCACCCCGACCTCATTGCACTTGTAGCCACCCCGGAGGGCACACCGATTTCAGGACCAGTTCCATGGATTTCCAACGCGGCTCCCTGCCCTAACGGGCCGCTGTTCCGGGCGCATCTCTCCGCCGCGAAGGCATCAATGCTTGCTTCTCCATCAGTCTTAAATAGGAGCGGGAGGGGGAGGGAGAAGGGGAGAGGGGGCGAGAGAGGGAGAGAGGGAGCGTAGGCTGGTAGACAGTCAAATTTGGACTCGGATTGCTGTTGTTCGTCTAAAAAGGCTTTGGCAGTTTCTCAGACCACCGACCGGATCCAGCTGCCGGATTCGCGGGGCCGCAGAGGAATGTTAGCGAAGTCTAAAGTGCACGAGACGGGCTTGCCCTCTCCTCGCCCGCTTCCCCACGCCACCGACGTCCCCGTCCTCGGGTAAGGCACCCGTCGGTGCGAGCCGCCCTGGGCGGTCTCCATAGACGCGGGTCTGACCTGAGCGGTGCCAGGGAAGTTCGACAGGCAGGCAGACGAGTGGGACGGCGGGTCCCTTCCTTCCTTCCTTCCTTCCTCCCTCCCTTCCTTCCGACGGCCCCGGGGCGCACGTCGCCAGTCCCTCGGCAGGCGCCCGCCCGGCTCAAGGCGTCCCCCGACTAGTCCGCGAGGCGCAGGGAGGCAGAGGCGCCGCGCTGCTCGGGCAGAGGGAGCCCGTCGGGGGAGGCCCGCCGAGCGAAGAGGCCGGAGGTCCGCTGGACGCCGACGGGGCGGCGGCGGCACCCTTGCGCTCCTTCTGGCGCAGGTGGATCTTGGTGTGCCTCTTGCGCTCGTCGCTGCGCGCGAACTTCCTCCCGCAGAAGTCGCAGGCGAAGGGCTTCTCGCCGGTGTGCGTGCGGATGTGCGTGGTGAGGTGGTCGCTGCGGCTGAAGTTGCGCATGCAGATGCGGCACTGGAAGGGCTTGTGGCCCGTGTGGATGCGGATGTGGCGCGTCAGCTCGTCGGAGCGCGAGAAGCGGCGGTCGCAGCCCTCGGCCGGGCACGGGTACGGCCGCTCGTGCACCGGCGTCTTGCTGGGCCGGTTCGGGTACTTGCGCGGGCGCAGGATGGGGCGCAAGGGCAAGTGCGCCGGGCTGCCGTAGGCGCCCGGGGCCAAGCGCGCCGACGCCGCCGACGGCCCGGGCGCCGCGGGCCCTTCCCCGAGGCCAGCGGGGGGCGCGGCGAGGCTGAAGCTGCGGATGGTGGAGAGGGGCGTGAGCGGCGGCGGGACGCGCACCGAGTCCAGCGCGCAGGGGAAGGGTTTGCGCTCGAGGGGGGGGCCGCCGTGGTGGAGCTCTCGCTGGCTGCACGGAGGGGGCGGCGGCGGCGGCGCGAAGAAGCCGGGGTAGTCCGGGATCATGGAGAAGAGGCTGCCGCCGTCGGCTCCGGCGGGCGTCACCGCCTTGGGGGAGTGGTGGTACGAAGGGGGCGGAGGATAGGCTCCCGTCGAGGCGGCGGCGGCGGCGAGGAAAGCCGAGGAGCCGTCCTGCGGGGGCGGCGGGTGTTGCTGGTGCTGCTGCGGCTGGTAGAGCTCCCCGCAGGCGGAATAAGGGGGCGGCGAGTACATGTGCTCCAGATCCCCGGGGGCGGGCGCCATGGGGCAGCCCAACGGGTTGGGAGATCCCGAGGCGGCAGCGGCGGCGGCCGAAGAGGTGACCGAAGAGGAAGACGGGGCAGCGGCGACGGAGGAGGAGGCGGCGGAGGAGGAAGGGGCGGCCACCCCCTGCAGGATCCCGGCGCTCACCAAGTTGAGGATGCCGTCGGTCGGGTAGCAGCCTGGCCCGCCGTACTGGGGGTCGATGGAGAACTTGCCCATGTAGGTGAAAGGCTGGCTGCGGGAAGCCGGTGCGAAGCCGCTGCAGGCGTATGGCAGCTCCAGGGACCGCTTGTCGCTCATGTCCACGCCGATCAAGCCATCTGGGGGGTGGAGGGGAGAGAAAGGCGGGTCATCACAGAGGGTCCGCGGCTCTCCTCGACGGCCCCGTGCCAAGCAGCGCCGAGGCAGCGTCTTCTCCCTGCCAGGGCAACTCAGCGTCAGTGTTCGCTCCTTGCCCACATAGGTGCACATGGTTGCCTGTGACTTACAGATCGCGCCTCGCCAACGCAGAACGGGGACACTGGGGGGGGGAGGGGGGAGCTCAGAATCCCCGCTAACCCACCAATTCGCTTTCACGAGTTAAGTTTCCTTTCCCACGAGCCTGATGCGGCAACTTTCCCCTTTGCAACTAAAAAGTTCATCTCCACTGCAAGCGAAAGGGATCTTGAAAACATCCCGGGCACGGTTTCTCTAGCACTTAAGACGCGATTCTGTCCGGTTCCCCCAGGGAGGTACAGAAGAAGGAGAGCTGGCTTTTCTACCCCGCTTTTCCTCAGGCATTTAAGGGGACTCAAAGCGGCTGGCAAACCTTCTGTTCTTCTCCCCGCAAGAGAACACCCTGTGAAGTAGGTGGGGCCGTGAGAGCTCAGAAGAAGAGCTGTGACTAGCCCAAGGTCACCCAGCTGGCTTCGTGGAGGAGTGCGGATTCAACCCCGGTATTCCCAGGTAAGACTCCGGCTCCCTAACCACTAGACCCAACTGGCTCACAGGGTCCCGTCTGTTAGAGGCGTAGGATGGGCGAGGGTCCTTTCTTTCCTCCCCCTTCTCTCGGGATACCCTCCATGAAAGCCTGAGCTTCTTTGAGACTAGAGCAGCAACCCCCAGTCCAGTAGAGGGATGGGTCTTGGGGGTTTGCAACTTTTATCCCCCCCCACACACACACCTGTTGACAGCTGCTTCCTCGTGCAATCCGCGCCCTGTCCCACGCGCAAAAGCCCACACACGGAGGCACCGCTCTTCCCACGGAACCGCCAGCCGCCCGTCGCCCACTCATCCCTCTGCCCCTTAGGCTTCGGAGCCTTCCGGCCCGGGATCGCCCTTCTCCGGCCGCACCACTACCGGGTTGAGCATGGGGGAGAGTGGGAGGGGGGGAGAAAGTGCGCTTTGGAAGGGTCGGGGTGGGGTGGGAGGGTGGGGTGGGGTGGGGGTCCTTACCTCCGGTCACCGCGCTCAGCTGGTCAAAGGGTCCTCCCAAGTCCCCATTGGGAAAGTTGATCGCCGATGCTGGCAGGGCGCTGGCGACGTCGTCCACCGGGTAAAGGCTTTCGGGGAGATGGTGCGCCAACCCACTGAGCGCCAGTGGGATTTTGTCCACCGCCTTGGCAGACATCGTGCGCGCCACGGACGGCACGGGGGAGCGCTCCTGCCTCGCCTGTGGGTCAGTCGTGGGGCAGGGGCAGGGGCAGGGGCCGGGGCCGAGGCAGGGCGTGTTTCTCCTCCACGATTTGGGCTTTTGGGAAAACCTACACGGGAACCCCCTCAAGGATCGCTCTCGCTCTCCCTTCCCGAGGACTCAGGACGTGGCTGAACTGTGGTTGTCACCGTCGGTGTCCCTTGCAGAGCCGTTTTAATCAATCGCAGCCCTCCCGCTAGACGGAAAGTCTTGCGCTAAGTATTTATCGGAGGCCGTGAATGCCCGCGACGTCACTGCCCATATAAGGACTGAGGAACAGGGGAAGGGCGGACGGGGAGGCTCGTCACGCGGGGAATTAGCATGCCGGGCCCTGAGTGGCTGCGCGTGTCTTCCCCCCCCCCTCCCCGTGCCGTCTGCGCGGCCGGCATGCCTGGAGATCGGCGGCCACCCGCCCGCCCGTCCGCCGGGGCGCAGCGTAGCGAGGGGGGACCGGGGGCGCGGTGGGCTCCCGGGCGTGTCCAAGAGGGGCCCCGCTTCGGACGGCGCGGCCCCCGGGCGAGGAGGATTCCGGCGGCCGGGGCCCATGCCTAAAAAGGGCAGCGCATCCGGCGGCCGCGGGGCTCCGCCTCCCGCCTCGCCTTTTTTGGGAGACCTTCCGGAGACTTGGGCTCGCTCGGAAAGCGAACGGAGCGCGTTGGAGACGAGAGACGGACGGGACGGGACGGGACGTCGGCGGTGGGGCCCCTCGCTCGCCGGCTTTGGGAGCGCGTAACAGCGAGGGGACGGGCGGATCGGAGCAAGGCAACCGACGCCGAGTGAGAAGTCGCTTCCCCCTGCCTCCTCCGCCTCCCGTCTCGGTTTTGTCCTTCTTTCCTTCCTTTCCGAATTGGTGATGGAAAGAGACGCCGATAAGAAGGAGCGACGTCGCGGCCGCTGCGGTGGAAAGTCGGCGGCGGAAACCGACCGAGCGCGCCGCTTCTGTTTCGGAGGGAGCCGGGAGCGAACAAACTGCCCCCCCCCCATCCCCATCAAGGGCTCGGGCGGCTGCTGCGTCTCGCCCGGGTCTTCGTGTGGCAGTGCCGCCGCCCCCGCGCTGCTGACGCGCGCCCCACCCGCGAGCCGGCCGAGAAGCCTTTCCCGTGGGCGATCCGGACGCCCGCCCGCCCGCCCGGATACACATCTTAGCGGATCCCGCCGCTCAAGTGTGCCCGGGATTAAGAGCGAGGGATCAGCGCGGAGAG